>VZRU01013779.1:381353-530065 GCA_013398155.1 Pedionomus torquatus | reverse complement strand
GAAAAAAATAAAAAAAAAAAAAAAAAAGCAGAGCTGAATATTTTGAGATATATATATATATACATGTGCATGAATGTGCTACCTGGAGACATGATTCAATTTGATTGCTGTACAAATAAATGGAAATGGTGTCATGTCTAAAGCAGAAGCTGGGTTGATGACATGGCAGGCCTGTGAACACATGTATTTCATGCACAAACTAGCATGTTCCCTAACTAGAATTAACTTGAGACAAATCATCACCAAGTTAGAATGGCCTCCAAAGTTTTTAAAAGTCCTGCTGCAGTACTTTTTCCCCAATAATCCTCAGCACAAACAAATTATGCAAGATGACTACATGTCTCATTG
Source organism: Pedionomus torquatus (assembly GCA_013398155.1). Lineage (NCBI taxonomy): Eukaryota > Metazoa > Chordata > Aves > Charadriiformes > Pedionomidae > Pedionomus > Pedionomus torquatus. The sequence goes on along the minus strand of VZRU01013779.1, from coordinate 529,717 downwards.
TCTTCTTTAGCCATTTCTTAGGTTTGATCGAGCTTTAGCAAAAAAAGTCTTTGTCCTTAGTTCCTGACATTGCATATAAAGGATAGGTCAGCTTGCATATACTTCTCATGATGGGAACTACTTCAATCACATTTCCTGTAACTTTATGTTTCTAGGCCAAGTAATCTTGCATTTGATTAAGTAAACACCTTTGTCCTAATGACTTTATGCCTATTTTAAAGGCGTTGCTGTACCTATTGTTCTACAAATTTGTCAGACTGTTATTCTTCTTTTTTTTTTTTAACTTATCAGTGAAGTATAAGTCAGAATCAAATAGAAAAGACATTTTGTTCTTTTATCATTAGTATGGAAAGTCCAAGTGAGAAGCCAGGTTTTACACAGCACAGAAAATTAATGTTTTGCTGGTGATGAGAGGAAATATGTGGAGAAAGAAAAGTGGAATAAAGAAGATCCAGGTCCAATATTGACCTCAGCTAATATAACCAACAGCTCTACTTCACAGACTTGCATGAAAGACCTTTCCTATCTGCCACTGTAAGCTGTGTTTGTTGGTTTCTTCATATTATATTACCTCAGACTTGGTTACTAGAAATGAAAGGCTTAATTTCTAAGATGTCGTGAGAATATGGTATTGTCATGTGAAATCCAGGAAAACGACCCATCCATTACTAAATTTATTATGGTAAAAGTACAAAACTTGGCAAGACTGCAAGGACCTTTATAATGCATCTATTTTAAAATATTTATTAATGTTTACCTTGCTTTATCCCACTTACTACTTGAAGTTGCCAAACTGCTCCAGTAACAGCATTACTGTGCGTGAGAAAAAAGATTAACATGTACATGACTAATGAAAAATATTTACTAGAAATAGAACTGGCATCTGTATGTAAAAAAACCCTTGCTAAATATTGCCAGGATTAATAGTTATGTCTATGTTTATATGTGGCCAGACTGTGCAGCTATTCTTCCTGATGGCAAATGCTGACAATTCTTACATTACATTTGGTCCAGGAGCTTGAATTTAGAATTACAGCAGAAAGAACAATTTTAAGTCCCTGTATTTAAGAAATAAATACCCATACTGTTTTCTGTCAGCTATTCAACACCATAGTTTGCTGTTAAGACCCTTCCTTTCAGAACTTAAATAGGATTAAGGCTTGCAGACTTTAATTAAGAAAAATAAATCAAGGATAGACAAGATGAAATGATGCATGCAAGGAGCAGCCGATGAACATTTTCTATCTGGTTTTGGGGATACCAAATTATGCCAGTTATCAGACAGTCTTGTATGTACGTATCAGTCAGTCTTGTATACTGACAAGCGCTCCATGTTTCTTGATGCTATTTCTATACTTTGCCACAGTATGAGTTTTGTGTGAGTATTTTATCAGGTTGTATTAGTTCTGATTATTCAGCAGCACTGTGTCTGGAAGTTTCAGTGGACTTAGAAATGTCTGGGCCAGAAATCCTCATTTTTTAAGATCACCAAGAGGAAGAAAGGCAGCAGTATCCAACCCTGGACATACAACTCCCACCCAAGTGTTGCATAAAATTCTCCCTGTGCATGAGGATGCGCAAGGATCCCATATTTCACCTGCAGTGGTTGCTGGAAAATTGGCATCACTGATCCTGCCTCCATTTGAAAGAGAACAGTTGGTACGGCTGCCCAAGTCGTGGGTGACAGAAGCAGAATGGATGCTAAACATAGTTTCCATTTTTCCCACACTGAAGCCTCAGTCTCAGTTACGTGCAAGAAGAGAGAAGATTGTTAGAGTTAAGGAGGAAGTAAGGCTCATTCTAGTTTAGACCACTTTGCTGCTTATGTTGACTTCTCAAAATTATACAAAAGCTTAGGTGGCCAGTTCAGCTTTTGTAATTTGCTCTAGGAAGGAATGATACGCATCCTACTGTCCTTCATAACAGTCCAGCAAAGATCAGTCAGGACTTGAATTAAAATGTCAGAGATACTTGCTATGATAGAATACACATTAGTAAGACTTTCTATAAGGATCGACCCAATGGCGTGCAAAGTTGGCAGAAACTCATTTATTCCTAAAGAGCCTTTACAGACCTGTCAGCATGTACTAACTGATAACTAGCAGGATGGAGTGCAGATGAGTGTTTGCTCTTAAACCAGAACAAAACTCTAGCCAGCAAATTGAGGGAGTCTTGTCCACAAGTAACTAAGCATTCCTGAAATGTGAAGTCTGAGTCTGTCTCTCAAGTTCATTTACGTTCATCTTGTTTTTGCCATAGTCTTAGATATTAACACAACTCTTGCTAATTTGGTTCATACTTCCAGCATTTGCTGTCCCCCTCAAGAAGTTAAAATGTGTGTGCTTTCCCTCTTGGGCAATATAGTAGGCACTTTTAGCACAGACAGTATTTACTGTCATTAGTAATGGCAATAAATACATAACCACTATTTTTTTGTTCACATTTATACTTACCCTTAGCATTCCTATATTGACTTAGATTAGGTGGTGTCAAGTTTAATAGGAACCCAAATAAATTTGCTTTGTTTCACTTGTGTGGGGAAGGATGAGAAATACATCTATTATATAGTGCTTGATGCCCATTTTGGAAGGTCTATTAGTAAATGGTTTACAGAATAAAATAATACTATGCTTGTTGTATTTGCAGTCATTTTTGCAGTCTTCTATCTGCTTTCTCCTATATAATTTACACTCATATATTTGCTGGAGCTAACTCTTCCAAAATTAACATTTCATTACATGGTTTTTGTTTCATGTATTAGCTCTCCAGTGGGGCAGAAAAGAGGGAACTGTGCAATAAGTGGTCTCAGGTGCTGGGATTCATTGGGACTCTCTGGCCAGTCTGTATAGATAGATCGATAGATAGACAGAGATCCCTTCGTGAAGAACTATCATGAAGTGTTGAGAAAGAACTTTATTTTTTTTCCTTCCACTGTAACATTTTCTCTTTTTAGTTCTTGTGATGTGATCCCTGCTACTTTACCATCCGAGCACATCAAGTCCCCTTGCTGCCTCTCAGCACAGGGTAGCCAGAGGGCAACCTTTGGGGAGCAAAGGGCCGGCAGCCATCTCCTCCCACACTTCCTTGAAAGGCAGGAAGCATATTCAGGCTTTCCCAGGAATGGCTCATGAGAAAAGCTTCAGAACACCACCAGAAGCAGCAGCTTTTAGTATGACCGCACAGGATGGAGAGCCACAAGAATCTAAGAGGCATGGCAAAACGGAGAGGTGTTATTCTGGCATCCCTTCTGTCTCACAGAAGCCTGTTCACACCCCTAGAGACCCAAGATGCAGCAGTTTGGTAGCTGGGTGCAGGGTGAGGGAACAGCATGCAAAGCAGGGGTGTTAACTGAAGAGTTAATATTAGTGGTGGTAAGTTGGGGGTGACCTTCACACTTAACTGACATCTGAATAGGAGTAAGGCAAGGGTGCAGATCACTGTCTGAATTTTGTATCCTGGAGTGTGCCAGGAAGCACTAGTGTTGGTGGTTCAGTCACGAATCTTGTAGCATTTGGAAGGCTGCTTCAGAGCCCATTCCCCAAGTACAGAGATCAAGGAGCGGTCTCGATTTTCATGAGAAGTAAGAAGAAGAAAGGGGTGTTCTGAGCCTTGAGGTTGCAAGGGAAACTGAGTATCAACAGACTGCACCCTAAGGGCTCACAAACCAGGTGAATAAAGAGAACGATAAGTATATATGCCCTTCAAACAAAAAAATGCAATTGCTGATTTTTAGGACAGCATGCACCTGGTGGAGGTTGTGCAAAGCTGTCTTTCAGCAGCTGGGGAAGGTAGGAGCCAGCAGGCAGCCACCCGGCTTCCCAGAGCCAGCAGACTCCCATTGCTCTGGCTCTTGTCTCTCTACCCTCTCCACTGCATCCTCCTCTGCTGACAGGGCCACATGGTTTTATTGTTGTCCTCCCACATTGGCCACCAGCAGTGGGCCCACACATGCTGCCTTGCACAGGCTCCATCCCCCCCCCACCAGCATCTCCATCCTTGGCCCCCACGCCTCCAGCCATCGCCAGCTGGCTGCCACCACGGCTGCTGTCATCTGGTCCACTACATGTGGAGCCTCCTCTGATAGCCCAGTGCTGGGGCTTGCTCCCCAGCTGCCAGTGGGGGCCACATGGGAGGAAGGGAGGGAGGGAGGGAGGGAGGGAAGGAGGGAAAAGCCAGGCTTCCCTCCTGCCCTATTTCTTATCATAGCAGAGCAGTACTGAAAGGGTGGGAGGAGGGAGTCCTTCTTTGGGTTACCATCCCTTATGCCCCATATTCATCCTAAGTAGCCCATGGAGAGGGGGGTTTCCTCAGAAAGCTGCTTTTGGGGGTGTGGACCCCCAAGGCTGCACGGTGCTGGGGGTCAGTGGGAGGACAGGAGCCCAGACCAGCTCCCATCACCAGGAAGCCTTGGCTCAGGCAGAATGGGTCTCTTCAGCAGCATCAGCTGTTCTTGCAGATTCCTGATGGCCTGGTGGGCATGCTGCCTGCCTGAGCTGGGTCCAGGCACCTCCTTGCTCCTGTGACTCAGCTCCAGACAACCTGGGGAAAGAGCCGGTGCCAGTGTGTGGTGGTGGGGAAGTTGGGTGGCCTTCACTTCCTCTGGCCTCTGTCCAGTCTCCAGCCAGCCACGAGGGCAGCCACCATGCCACCCAAAAGCCTGGTGAACCCTGGGACTCTTGGAGGCCATAACTACAGTGCTGCCATGGTGAGGGAAGGGCCAGGGAAGCTCTTCCCACAGCGCCAGACCAGGATGCCCAGCTGGCCAGCCCACCAGGAGGAGTTGCCGTGAGAGAGGCAGGTGGCTGGTGGGCATGGTGTCCTCTCAGGGCTGGTGGTGGGCACCTCCACCAAAGCTGACTGTGGATGTGGGCAGAAAGGCGAGGTTGCACCCAGCTATGTCTCGACTCCCTGTCCAGAAGGGACTTGGCCTTGGTCCCAGAGGAAGGAAGAGGAGCTCCCACTGAGTCAGCAAGGGACAGCTTTTGGTTGCTTCTTGCAGGGGCAGTTAAAGCAGCGATGCCAGCTTGCTTACGTGCCTGGTTGATCTAGCCCTTTGCATCCCTAGCTGATGCCAGAGCACCAAGCTTTGCTGCCTGTCCTGCTCTCCTCCCTCCCAGCTCCTGACCACTATTCCTGAGTGTTTGGTGGCATATGTCTGTTCATCTCAGCCGCCGGATGGGAAGCATCTTCTCAGGGGAGAGGCTGTCCTCCCACCATGTTCTGACAGCATGTCTGGCATCATGAATCCTCGCCTCCACCAACAGCATTGATGTGCCTAAAAAGTAATCAGCACTTAGACAAGTGACTGGGTGTTTGTCTTCTAGTGTGACAGACAGGCCCACTTTATCTTGGGGGATATTGTAATGTCTGCTATGAAACATGGTCATGCTGACTTCTCTGGTTTACAGGAAGCGTTATCAGTGGTGAGTGAAGACCAGTCCTTGTTCGAGTGTGCCTACGGATCACCCCACCTTGCGAAGACAGAGATGACGGCCTCCTCCTCCAGTGAATATGGACAGACATCAAAGATGAGTCCACGTGTTCCTCAGCAAGACTGGTTGTCGCAGCCCCCAGCCAGAGTCACCATCAAAATGGAGTGTAATCCAAACCAGGTTAATGGGTCAAGGTAATAAGGCCAGTGTTACCATGGCTCAAGTACAACTTTTTCTTGTGATAGATATAGCTCAGTTGTCTAAATCTGTGAATCTCATGCCATTTTAGATGGCCCAAGATATGCCACCTGGCCACCAGCTGCTGTCCCAGAAGCCTACAAGTCTCTCACACATTGTAGGTCACTCCTGCCAGCCCTGTTCAGGTGTGATGGAGGGTCTCTAATGGTGCTACAGTGTTCACATGAGCTTATGCAATACCTTTCTGTGTTTTCTCTGACAGTAGATCATTTTGGATGTGAATTAACATTGCACATTAGGTGAAATAGCACATATTCAAATTAGCAAAATCTGATTTTGCTATAGTCTGTGGCAGCACCATTGGTCCATCTAAAGGTGTAGCATATGTGATTTAACACCCAACAGAAGTTGTCAAAATACAGTAATTCAGACAGTTGCCTTTGCTCTAAATGTAACCAGAGAAGCACAGGAAGTAAGTTCTTTTAATGACAGAGGGATTAAACATAGTACCAAAAAAGCATAACTGTGGAGTTGGATTTAAGAAGAGCTCATGCAGAAGAAGCAACATATGTATGGAGGCAAACAGGGGAGTGGAAAGGAATAGGAAAAGAAATTATTCAGCACAACAGGCGGTAGCCAGAGTATTAGTTGTGGTCTCAGGACTTTTTATTATAAATGTCACTATGAAGGAGGATTGTATCCAGTAAGTTGAAAGAGTAACACAGTGGATTTGTGGATATTGACTAGTAGCTCTCCCAAGCGTAAGAGCTCTCTATGGGATTTCTTCCATCTGAAAAAGCACAATGAAGATTTTTTTTTTCCAAAGAAACTATCTAAACAAGTGCTTTCCTGTTTAAAATGCCTGACTGTCAAAACAGTTTTCCTTTGGTGCCGCTGAAGGGCAGAGGTCCAAAAAGAGTCAGTTGCTCACAATTGTTGGTGATGTACCAGTGAAGGCTGTGCTTCACATCTCTCTGTCACACCCACCCACCTACTAATCTCATCTCCCAGCAAGAGTTGTTCAGAAAACCCTCAGCCGTGGTCACTGCGGTTACTGTTGACACTTGCTGTACTAATGTGATGGAGCAGCAGCAGCAGCAGTGCAAAGTGGTTTGACAGCTTATCACACGTACACTTCTCAGTGGTAAGGCTGGAAATTGTGCTGAAGGCAAATCAGAATTTCCATTGAATAGTCAAAGATTTGAGATACGTAAAAATAAGTGGTGAAGTTACCAAGAATCATGGGAAGTCTTCTTGCAAGCCTGCTTATTTACAACCTTTTCACAATCCATTTCAGTGAGGTTTTTTTCCCTATTTTGTGCTAAGCAAATGGGCAGGTATAATCACACATGGAGTATTGATAAAAAACCAGTTTCACCTGCTCCCTAAAATTACGTCTAAGTATTGTGCTGGCATTTCTGTAAGAGAACTGATCACTGTTTATATCAGCGTAAATCCATAAAGTGCATTAGAGTACTTAATTGGTGTTAATTGTTACTGAGATTGGTTGGTAATAGTTTGCAATGTTACACATAACTGAAATCAGTCATACAGAGACTCCTACTTTGACAGAGTCCCAGATCTGAAGAAAGATCCTAGATGATACAGATCCATTTGAAGTCATTGATCAATGACATTTTTAAAATACTCAAGCTAGAACCCTGAATTTGCTGTCTTGGATTCCTGTAATACATAACTACCCTGAATCTTAAAGCTCATTTTTTAAATCACAGGTACTTGGCTGTTACTGTGATGATTTAAGGACAAAACTGTGGGTGGCAATACCAACTTCTATTAGCTGAAACCTTGTGCTGTCTGATCCTTGTTAGCAACCCTTGTAAGCATTACAGTCTGATTTAGGAGGCCAGGATCCTTCCTGTGTCCAAAATATGTGCTCATAGTCAGCTGAACTAGGTCTCCAGGCAAACCTGTTTAGGCTGTGGGTGAGAGGACAGTGTAGAAAATGTGCTGTCACACACCATCACGCCCCAAACCAGTAGAGACTGGCAAGAGCCTTGAATTGAGAGCACAGACAACTCCAGGCACTAAAGCGCCTGGTTCCTGAAGGGGCTGCCTTGGTCCAGGGAGGGCTGGGCACCATGAGGCACCCCTGCTATGGCAGGGTGCCCGGCAGGGCAGCCAAGCCCTGCCTTGCTATCCAAGCAGCCTTAAAGTGTTGTTGTGGGTGGATGTGTGTTTAGACATGCAACTGGGAGAGATCCTGTGCTCAGCGCCTTTGCTTCTCTCCTGGGGGCTGTGGCATCATTGGATAAAAACAGAAGTAACCCAGGGAGTGGGGAAGCGCCGCGCAACCGCCAGAGCAGAGCGTCCCAGCTGCAGGGCTGGAGTAAGGCTTCCCATCTCTTGTCTGAATCCACAGTTCACATGTTGCTGCCTGCCTGGCAGCCTGGCATCAGCAGCCAGGTCGGGGCGGGCTCACATTTAGCATATTTTACAGAACTCAGAATACTTTCCAGGGATGGATAAGCATTCAGAAGCTCCAAATTAAACAGGTTGATTATGCATATCTTCATAATGCCCATAATTTCTCTTTCATGTATGCTATTTTCTATGAGTGTGTGAGGGCATTGAATCACTTAGGGTGATACTTAGGCTACCTGCACAGTCAATAGACAGAAATTGGCCTCTGGTTTAGGTTGCCTGAGCTGCTCTTTGCAAAGAGAGGTATCTACCTTTCCTTTAGAGGTATCCTGATCTCCACACTAGCTGCATAAACTGTTTGTGCACATGGTCTGCAAATTCTACTTGCAGAACAGGCATTTGCTTTTGCAAGATAAGGACATATAATCTGACCATTGCTGAAATTATTTTTTAAGTCAATCTTTTTTGATTAATCACAAGGCATGGTTTTAAATCATGCTTTTCCAGCAGAACTGTTAATTGTTATAAAGAGGTAGCACCCAGGATTTGCCAAGGCATCTGGAACCTCAGTGACACATTTTTGCGCCATCCTGACTGCCTTTACCACCATTACAGAAGTAAAAAGATAAAAAGAAAAAAATTTGTGTACCTGCTCTCTGAAAAAATAGCATTAGGTCTACCTACTCCATCACTGGGGCTCAGAGTTCAGTGCAAATGATCTGAGCCACACGTGAAGATTAAGTGTTTCATTTTTCTCTGGACAGTATCACTCAGAGGTGCTTAATGTGGTCACTATTAGAAAGCAAACAGCTCAGCAGTGGCCATTCTTTCCTAGGATCGAGTATGTGAGCTGGCACATGGGCTACGCTGCTGGAAGAGGCTGCACAAGTTATTGGTCTGAACTGCAAAATGGCTTTGATCAGAGCACTGGTTTTCTAAAGGGCACAGCCTGGCTGAAAATATAATAGGAAGAAATGTAATTCTTTCTATATTGAATTAGAAATGGCCTGCAGCACTAGACACAGGGTTTCATTTATTAATCTTGGATTAGACAGCCTCCCCTATTGACAGAACAATGCAGGATTGCTAACTGGAGAAAAGAAGGAAAATTCATACTTCACTTCCTAAGACATGACGACATGCTGAAAAATAAACAAACAAACAAAAAAATCATTTATAGACTACCAAAGATAAGAATAGACTAGCAGTACAAAAAATTTTCATAGATATATTGCATGCTTATCCTTAACAGAAAAATTAAAAATTATTATCATGAACATGCATATTTTCTTTCATCAGAAAACTGTCATTGTAAAAGGGCTAACGCATGCCTGAAAGAATAGATCTTAAGATCCCACTTTCAATTGGGAGAACTAATATTGCTAAGTAACAAATATAAATATGTTATGGAATTTCTAAAATGCTTATATGTGTGTGCATGTAATATATATAGTATTAACACCCTGGGAATTGTAATGCTTCCTAGTGTGTGGTATTCCTGCCAGTTGTATAAAAAGTGCGTATAGCTCAAGCCTTACATAAATGGAATTACTTGTTATATCACTGCTAAATAATCATAAGAAATACTCTGACATATTGATTAGTACTGCCAAAACAGAAGTCGCTACAGGTCAGAGTGATATATACATCCATTACATATCTGAAAACCATTGTTTACTGACAGATTATCTGCTGTCCATCACATGCATAATATCGGCCACAGTTTATATGCGCGAATTAGTGGTATGCTGCCATTTGCAAGCTACTTTGGATTTTCTTTTCTGCAGAAGCCTTCCCCACTCTGCTAATTTGCAGTCCATAAATTTATTTCCTTAAATGAAATGCTTAGTTCTTAAAAATGCTTCATACATTTTGTGCTAATTAACACACGCAGTAGCTAGCTATAGAGCTTGGAGCTGCTTTTCATTTTTAGTAAAACGGTACCTTCTCTGTTTACACCCATTTTAAAATCTGGGTTGTCCCAAAGGAGTCTAAAATACCACTGCCACACTGCAGAGTTGTGGGAGTGCTGCCTCTAAGATCTCCAGAGTATCCTCTGTAATTGCCTTCCAATTGGGAGCCTGATCTGAGTAATACAGTGTAAAGAGGATGCAGAACAGGGTACCAGACCCCACAAGTGATAACCAGAGACTAGTTGGCTTTATGATTTTTTTTGCTGTCCACTTCTCCCTTCTCACTGTGATAGGCTGCTTCCTGGCCACATATTCTGTCATCTGGAGGGGGGTATAAATTTTTAGGAGCGTACTAAACCTCTTACACATCCACAATTAAGTACCCACTCAAAGCAGAAATGTACTCACTCTGCTAGGACTCTACCCAGATATATACTTTGGCTGTAATTGCCCTACATTAAATCTCAAAACATAACAGTCTGAAAAGAGGCATTCCCGTGAATACTGAAGAAATAACATTAGAATGAAATTAAGGGGTTATTTTCAGTGTGCTGCAGAGGGATTAGCCACACAGTTTTCTTTAACAATAACAGTATTTTTTTAAAGCTAAAGCCTGCTGCGCAGCACCAGGAAATACAGCCTAAGGGCCTATCTTAAATTAAATAAAGCAAGAGAAGTTTAAATTAAAGCTGTCATTTACCTTGCTGTTGTCGCATATATAATGCAGATTGTCACAAATTCAGTTTCTTCAAATCCATTATGTTCATACAGCCATATTGTTTCTTCCAGGTACATATATCTAATGAGACCTTTTGTGCCACCATAGAGTCAATCTTTCACCTGCATGTAATAATATCGCTTCCTGCTATTTATTGCTCTTGACTCAGACCAAAAGATTCACCCTGTTATAGTGAAGTACTATAACAAATCTGGAGATTGCATATGTCATGCCGTTACTTACTTTGCTGTTTATTTTATCAAATTAAGCATGAGCAATTCTATTACAATGAATGAATACAATTCCTGTTATGCACTGAGGATGAGATTCACTCCTGCAGCAATGGTCTCGTGAGGCCCTGGCTACCGCTTAAACAACACTTAAATCCGTGGATTGCTCAGTGGTCTCTGAAAACACTTACCAGTGGGACTCCACCATGCCCATGAGTGTGACTCTACAAAGGTAGCTTGGAAGAACTACGTTTACTGGTAGGTAATCAGTCTTCGTAGGGGAGACTGAAGTGGAACACAGAGTCTTATTCACAGATAAATTTCACTTGCTGTGAGTAGTGTGATGATTTCATTGAAAAAGCATTTGGAAAGTTAGCTGCAGTAAAAGCACAGCAGAAGTTTTGGTTTGGCTGACAGTGAAGTTTTAATGAAATGCCAGAAATAATTATTTGTCATTAAGATTTAATCATGTGCAAAATGGTATTCTAAGTGCTACCAATTGTAGCTTGAAAACCATTTGAGAATTAATTTATCACTTAATATATCTTTTGTGCTAGCTCTTTAGGGAAATACCGTTTTTCTTTACATGTTGCTCTTCTAAATTTTTGTGAAAGAGCCTCTGTACTAGCTGGATTGAGTGCATCTGACGCACAGGACACAGCAGAATCTGGAGTAACCTCAAGTTTTCATTTGTTGATTGGTGGTGGTTTTGTTTTTGTTGTTTTGTTTTGTTTTGTTTTGTTTTTTCTTTTGCCTTTGATGTGAAGTCTCCTAAGTGGTAGCTTTTTTCTGCTATACAAACCAACAAATTTGAATGGGTAACACTTGAGGTACTTTGCGCAGTCTAACCATGTCCCAGCCACTGTGGAGGGTACATTCATCCATAGGAAGCTCTGTATTGCCACCATGACAGAACGTCCCTGCTCTCAGGATCCAGGCTGCCATGCTGTAAGCCAGATGAGGCACCTCTGCATTATGCTCTAGTCTGGTATTATACTGGTGGATCTAGTTAGAGCATTTGCGCACCTTGCTTGTGCCCAACATATGGGGAAACAGTTGGGCTGCAGTAATCACCCTGACATCACTTGTTTTTCAAGGGCATGGCTTTTTCCATCCCTGAAGCACAACTCTGCGGCTAAGGCTAAGTGCCATCCCTTCCACATCTGGTGGTGTACCACCGGCATGCAGCCCTGGTATTCTTGGTAAACCTCAGCTCAGACTAAACAACAAGCGTGGTCCAAAACCCATGGCAGTCAACGGGACTCTCTCCTCTGTCTCCAACAGGCCTTGAGTCAGCCCCTACCTAAGTCCACAGCAAAGCTGGGATATCTGTGTTAAGATGACGACTTTCCTAATGCACTTACTGCAACTGCCTATATAAAGTAACATTAATCTTGAGGAAAAAGATGTGGTGGTAGCTATCTCAGACTGATAATTTTTTTTTCCCACTGGCTGGGTGGTTGGTGGAGTAGCTACCTGCCAAAGTGGAAAAACTGCAAATTCAGGAATTCAGGATTTTCTCCATGTAGGGCTATATGTGTGGCTGCTTGAAGAAGTTCATCTTTGCTCTGAAAATCCACCAGCTTGACATTAATGCATGTTTGTGTGAGTGGGCATAGTTTGGCCCTGTTCTTGAGGCAAGTATGTTGTCAAGGAGAAAAAGAAACCCAGCTCACCATGATTATGGTTACGTTTTTGCAGATTTTTGGGGGGTGCTGGGCTGGCAGGTGCTACCTAAGAGCTTTCCAGTTTGGGATACTGCGTTCATTCATAGTTGGCACACTTACATTTTGGATTGACCACTAGTGCTTAAATTGTGTGCTTAGCTTCAGGAGTTTTAAGAGGGAGATGTAGATAGACAGAATTTCAGAAGTGCTAAGCTCTCATATGACTTAGCGAAATACAAAATTGGTCTTCCAATAACGACATAGGACCCCACCAGACTATGATCACTGTCATTATTTGTGACACTTGCTATTGTTACAGCTTTATTTCCAGTACAGTATTTACTGTGTATAGAGTGTTTAGAGCCAGTGGCTGTGGTGTTCCCCCTGGCTGGCATGGGACAGGCATTGTCAGTAGTTAGGTTGTCTCCGACCCAGCACATTTGGAGATGAGTCCTCCTAATGTAGGGGGACTACATTAGTAGGTGTTTTATTTTGATCAGGGTAGTATCAGTGGGAGTGTTCAATATTTAAAGCTTGGGAATAGCATTCTAAGACAAAGTGGAAGGTGAGTGAAAAATAGAAAAGTTGCTAGTCAGTGACTTTACTATTTCACACCCATCTATTTCTTCTAGCACACTTTATTTTGCTATCTTTCTATGCGATCCCTGCCCACAAAAGAAGGCATTGGTGGTTTGAGAAGGGCCCTGTCTCCTGGTATTCCATACTTTATGAAACCACAAATAAAACAGTCTTACGAGCTCTTGAAATGAAATACAATTTGAGAAATGTAATCCATTACTGTTATAATAGAATTTCTATAAAAATAATAAAAGAAAAACAAGAGAAAATAGGTCCTGAAAGTTATAGGCCAATTGGGAAGTCATTGTGGCTTTGGCCTAGCTATCACCATGTCAGCCTTCAGCCTTCTCCCAGGCAGCAATCTAATTGTAAATTATGTATATACAGAACATCATTTCTTAGCTTTGGCTTTTAGTGACCCCCTTCCCTTCTTTCCCTTTCTTCACTCCAACCTCACACATAAGAAATATTGAAGTGTTTGCACTAATGGAGAAATGACAACGTGCAGTCAAACTTAAACCAGCTGTTTCCCCACACCATGAACACAAAGATCCAGGCTGGTAATATTTATAGCTTGACTGGCCTCTAGTGAGCCAGACGCTGACTGCCTTAATTTGCCATGATGGCCTTAAGGCTTGAAACAGCTGTGGACTGCAAGAGAGCCGGGGATAGTTAGGCAAAAAAAAAAAAAAAAAAGATTGTTTCAATTAGCAAAAGTTATTGTTTGATTAAAAATGAACGGCTGCTGCATATACAGCTCAATAAACAAGCATCTTTTGTTTGGCTTATAGAAATCCAACAACATTGCATGTGTTGGCATGTGGTGTTTGCTTTCTCCTTTCACTGGAGGAAGAAACTGAAGGCATCTCTGTGTGCCACACTGTGACATCTCTGAGCTAGACCCCAGGGCTAGCTCCATACAATCCTGAGCACCTATTGAGCCTGGGGCATCCCACACAACAGTATCTGCCCCTGTTTTGGATGCTGAGGGAGTGTGTTAGCATGGGATTGACCCAAGACCAGCATCTCCACAGCCCTGGTCTGTTGAAGACCAATTTGGTTGCCCTTGCATTCCAACATGGAGCATCTGCATGACTGTAGAGCCCAGTGAGGACTTGGGTTTCCTTGTTTTTCTTTTCTTTTGTCTTCTTAGGACTGCTTTTGATGCTCACCTTATAGCAAAGGAAAACAGACTGTCTCTATGGCTTTAGCATAATTTTTTTAAGCCAGCTTTAGCTGCTGACATGGGTCCCCAGGGGCTTCGCTTCTTTCCACAGATCTTGGCAGCTTGCTCCAACATTGGCTGCCCCCTTTCCTGTGGGCAAGCGTCGCCTTCTCACAGCCACCCCATGTGGGTGGGGGAGTGACTCAGGTTATAGCTAAGCACTGAATTAAGTACCCACCCACCCATTTATTTAGTTAAGTAAGTAAATAAATGGGTGGGTGGGTACACTTGAGTTTCTGCTGGGGAAACAGCTCCCCAGCCCAGTTCACTAAGCAGTTGCGTGAGTGCTTGTGTAAATACCCCAGGGAAGTTTCGACCTGCGTGCATTTTCTGGCATTTTAATGCCTCTGTTATGTTGGAGTCCTCTGTGGGGAATTTTGTGCCTCTTGCACGAGAAATCTTGGAAGGGAAAAGAAAAACCTCAGTTGTCCTTTCAGCAGGTGCCTGCACAGGAGCAGAGGGCTTGGTGCACTTGCAGGGCTTGGCCTGGTGTACGCCCAGATGCTGTGGTGCCGGGTGATGAGTGTTTGTGGTGGAAACTGAGCTCTTTCAAAGCAAGTGTTGGGACTTCTGATATCACCACTGACTGCGCTTTTTGAAATCTCGCTAAGCACCCACGGACAACACCACTGGTGCTAGGGAAGCAGCCCCTGGGGCTCTGCAAATCTGCTACTGCAGCCACACTCTGCTCTGGTGGCTGGGAAGTGCAGGCTCCTTTTCATCAGGGAGTGAGTCAGGCTGCCCCCAGTGATTGCTGCCAAAGGGGAACCCAAAGGCGTTCTGCAGGTCCCCCTTTTGCTTGTCATTGCTGCGACAGGTTTCAGCAGATGGAAGTCCTACAGATTCATGAAGGAAAGAGTGTGTGGAGAGAAGCAGGACATGGAGTTTAGGGCTACAGCTGTGGTAACGCTTTGAGTTGGTACTGTGAAGTAAAGTATGTCAATCACTTGTGTTTTAAGAAACAGCAGTGTACCTCAAAGTAAGAAATTTCAGGGATTGGCCACTTCTTCAGTGACAGATCATTTTGGGGGACAAAGTGCTGACCAAATTCACTACAGCTTGAATAGTTACAGTTAATGAAGACGAGCCTCTGCCTGCTTTGCAATACGTATGAACTGACCTCTGCGTGACGTCATTTTGGCTAAATATAAATTTAGCTCTGTTCACCCAGATTATCTGAAGGAGATGGCTTTGTGGAGCTCTCCCTCTTGCACTTAAGGACAGAATGGGGACATGGCACCCCTGCTGGGGACATTCCTCTCTTTCTCAGTTCACTGGCATTACAAAATGGGAGGGGAGAGGAGAGGGGAGAGGAGGAATCCGATTCCTGTAGGGCAGTATCATGTTCAACCAAAGCCTCACTGAGTAGAAGTTCCTGGTAGCTCTGTGTGTCCTCTGACCTGACCAACCACAGGCTAGATGGGGAACATGCATGGAAAAGTTTTCAAAGATTTCTTTATACTGCACTACTCTCTTGAGACCCCTTTTTGCTAAGTAACCCCTGTAAGGTAGTTATCCAAGCTGTGTTTACTAAATGAACATATAAAGACATGTAGATATTTGGAGAATACAGCTTTTCTCATTTATTTCCCTCTGTAATTCAGAAATATTAAATAGAGGGGGTTATATTATGGCAATGTCACAGAGATCATGTAAAATTTTGCTGATTCCTAATCTGTGTTTCCCTGACACCTTGCATTTTAACACAACACAGGTGCTTTATGTCACATGGGGAAAATAGTAGCATAGTGAAGAGGAAAAAATGTGTTTCACACACTTATTTATGAACTTACGTCTGCTTTCATCAGAGTCAATGCTTGGCAAAGCTCCAATCGGCTCCAGTAGGAGTGGGTGCTAAATTTAACCATCAAATCAGCTTGATTCTAAGTAGCCCTGAATAAAGGCAAGGCTTCCAGTTCCAAGGACCCATGGAGAATTATTTTCTTCAATATACATTTATCAGCTATCAAGAGCTGAATCAGCTCAGGGCTGGACAAAGTGCCCTTGGGTAGCATGGTTGTGGTCTTTCCACTTTTTTTTTTTTTTAATGGTAAATTCCAGGTGTAACACAGTATATTTACAAAGGGTAAAAATAACATGCAGCTGCAAAGAAAAACATATCAAGTTTCATTTCAGACCTGGAGCTGAGGATGAATCATTGCAAAGCTGCACCCTTTACACTGGGCACACTTTCTGAAAGCTGCTTTTCCACTGCCTCGGCTCCCCGGGTGGTTCAGAAATAAAGCAGACTCACAGAAGGTCCTAAAAAAAGCCTTTGCAGACAATCACTCCCTTGTTGTCCTGGGCACTAAAAATGCCATTTTCTAGTGTCTGCTTGCATTTTCAGTTTTTCTTTCTCTGCTGTAGAAGTCCGTTCCAGACATTTGAAGTAAGCTTTGGTTCAGTGGTATGCGTAAGCACATGCTCCGTTTGAAGTACCTGAGTAGTCCTGTTAGCTCCCATTAGAACTGCTTACATGCTTGAAGGTATGCATGGTCTTAGAAGATTTGCTGAACTGGGGTTTTGCTTGTCCACACAGTAAGCTAACATGACCAAATCCTTGACCGTCTGCTTCTGGATTTTAATCAAAAGCTATGATTTATTTATGATCTTCTTCCCCACTCCCATCTGTTTATATTCAGATCAGAAAACCAGCTCAGAAGCCCTGTCAGATTGCCAAAAGCTGTGTGCGACTACTGGATCTTTCACATCATTTAGTGTTCAGTGTTTACAGGAGTGTTTTAATGCACAATTGCCCATAGAAGTGGCATAGGCTAATACTGATGTGATATTTCATGTCAGCAGCAAGACTTTGATGTCCCTATATCCCAAGTTCCTTTTCACAGAAAAAAACAAAATAAAGTAACTGTGTGAATTAGGCCAAAGGGTGCTGCTCACTCTCTGTTTCTCAAAAAACATCCCTAAAAAATCAGTGAATAGGCCAAATGGTTCTTTCTTTTGTCTTAGTAACATAACCGACCCTGGAAGTCAGGGTAGGCATCTGCTCAGGTGTAAACAGGAGTTGGGTCTCCAAATATACATTATTTAGTATCCCGATTCACTTACACATATGTGCCATTTGTATTTGTTAAACAGAAAAAGCCAACATTTTAGTCGCAAGCAATCATCACAAAAACTCTTTTTCAACATGTTTACATCTAAAAGGAAAAAGTTACTTTGTTTTGCTTAGGTCTGTTTAGACAGAAATAAGCTGCATCCCAGAATTATATTTAGAGGAATATAGTGGGATAGAAACGTTAAACCTGAGAGAATAATGCCCAAGTATTCTGGTTTTGAGAGGAAAGGCTAAATTCACCACCACTCAACAGCAGACAAGACCATGTACTGGCTATATCTTCCCTTGTAGTTATTATTCAGTCCTGTGGCTGACAAAGCAGTTGTAAGACCTTTACACAAGGCAGATTTCATATGTAATATGTCATGCAGCACCCAAGATATTTTATACCTGAAAAAGGTATGTGAAGCAAACATTTCCCAGGCAACATTCAAGGCCCTGTGCCTTCTCCTCAGGGGATGACAGTACCCATTGAATGGTTGGTCTGCTATACTTTATTCTTAAACTGAAATCAGCAGGTTTTTTTTTTTTTTAATATATACATTAACACAACACGGTAAAATTGGAAGTAATGCTGCATAGAAAAATCTTTATGCACTTACAGTGTATGTTTAATATTTAAGATGTATACTAAATCTTTTCAGCTTCCCAAGTGCTAGTTATTTTTTAAACACACACGTGAGAACTGTAACTGCATTAGTTCCTGACCAATGGTAGTGCTGAGCAGTCATCTCAACCGAGTCACTCGAGCATTGGGTAAAATATCTTCCACACCCTTTTCATGTATGTTGAGCAGACAGTGATCCAAACTGTATATTATTTTTCCTCTTTTGTCTTCAAACGAAACTCAGGTACCTGAATTCTGACCACTGGTGGGTTTACAGTAACATTGCTGCCCAACACTTACAGCAAGAGTTGTAATTTCTGATCTGGGGAGAGCAAGAGGCTCTGGGTGAAACACATTTTGTGGGGCAGGAGGCAGACTGTGAAACATGCTTCCAGGAATCTGAGTCTTGGAGGGTCTCTCGGTTCTCTGGACTGCAAATTAGTTGGTTTACAAGGAACTGAAATGAAGCATTGCAACCTGACTTGCTGCTTGTTTAGTAAAAACATGGTGCAGTTCCAGGAGTTAAATGGCAGGACTAAAAGAAAGCTTGTTAGTAATGTAGTATCACTAAAAAAACCAAAACCCAACTAACACCCTCCTTCCCTTGCCAAACAGCCTCTTTACATTTAAAGGTATTCCCTGTGGCTCTGTTCTTTATTTTGATTTTTGTAACAATTTTTCTCTCTCTGATGAAACACGTTGTAGACATTAAATTAAGGGACAAATACGTCTGTGTCTGCCAGAAAGAAAACTGTGATGCAATTAAAATGCCATTAGGGAACCCCCTGCGGGACGTTAAACCGAAAGACTCTATTCAGAGAGCAAAGCCAAAATTAAAGAGGTGTCTGGTTGCAGATCCTCTGCAGATTTCCATTTCTCAACTACAGTACCATGGAGACTGTGCTAGTCAGGAGCTGAAAGGTTTTTCCAGTCATGCGTGTGGTATTCTGAATCACAGCTTTGGCAAATGTTCCTTTTCTGTAAGCCATACATAGAAGTGTGTCTACGTTGCATGACATAAAGTGCAACTGAGCATGGCCCACATGAAACAGTGGCAGCAGTGGAGATGGGAAGCTGTCCAAGCCTTGTCTAAGGCTTGGACAGTGACAACTAATAGTAGTTTTCCCTTCAGAAAATTTACATTAAGTGCATCTCCCTGTTTGCTAAGTTGTCTGTGAGGTGTTTGGAGAGAGAAGTGCAGCTACTTGCAGCCATCAGGCTCAGCAAGCTTGTGAACAAGCCTTCATTCTAGCCAGATCTCTGGAAATAAATCATTAGTGTTTATATGTTTGGAGACATATAAGAGCCTGATCCTTTGAAAATAAAAATAAATATGTAGTCCATTGGGGCTGATCATTTTTTCTGAGGCAACTGAAGGAATCGGCAGAGTCATTGGGTGGTAGGTACTGAGTTTTCCAGTGACAGCCCAGCCCTGGTGCTCAAGTCTCATTTTTGATATTTCATTCAGTGTGATTCTTTGCTGAGGACATTAGTAGGGACTGGAATAATAATAGAAGCACACCTCTCTTCTCTGTCTAGGAATTCTCCTGATGACTGCAGCGTGGCAAAAGGAGGGAAAATGGTTAGCGGCTCAGACAATGTTGGGATGAACTATGGAAACTACATGGAAGAGAAGCATGTTCCACCCCCAAATATGACTACCAATGAACGAAGAGTCATTGTGCCAGCAGGTTAGACCCTCTACACAACAATTACAAGCAAAAAAATGCATTTCCCCTAAGTCTACTAACACTATTTGAGAAAATTTGGAGAAAAATGATGATGTGATACAGGTGATCAGAAAGAAGAGAGCAGTAATTTCCTAGGATTACTAAGAGAATGACCTGAGAAATGTCATAGTGCAGCTATCTCCGCAATCTGTTCTTCCCATTTCAGCAGCAGAACTGGCTGATTACAGTCACTTGGGTCTTACCTGATTTCTCTAGCTCCCTTTGGAGTAGGTCTCTCTGATGTGGGCAAAATGATGTTCCATTTCCTAATATCATGGGCTAGCTGGGTGCAGAGAGTGTGGGACAAAGAAAGGATCACTGTACCACACATTATTCCTGAAAATACTAAACTCAGTCCAGCCCTCAGCATTCTAAAAACAAAATAGCTTCGGTGAAATCAAACAGTGTGTACAAAGCATTGATCTGAGTTATCCCCTCAGTTTGGGCAGTGTAAAACATTTTAAGAAGTAAGCTGGCAACTCCACTGCAATATTAGAGAATTGAGAAATTCTTGGTTACTCTTGGCAAGCTTGGCTGGGGGATTCAGCAGTTATTTGAACAAGAAGGCATTCACTCCTGTGTGCCTTGTCCTGCAAACCTCTGTTGGAAGGTTTGTTGCCATAGTTTGCAAAATAATTAAAATGCCTTTTTCCAAAGGACTAAAGCATTAGACCATCATGACACGTGCGAGTGTTCATAAACCCCTGGATGTACACAGCACAGAAACAACAACCGCAACCTGCAAACAGAAGAAAATGTTTTGCTGCTAGTTCCTCTCCAGCAGAGGTGTGCCTATCTGAAATGTTTCTGCTCCTGCTATGTTGCTTAATATTCTTACAGTTTTTCAGTTGCTAAGAAATGCAAGAGTACTAACTGTGGCCAATTTTGCAAGCTGTGATTATTTCAGTTATTTGTCAAGGCATATGTGGACAAGTATGTTGCAGTATCCTTTGCAGTGTTATTGACAGTTCTGTTCTGAAGCACAGAAGAGTGATGCACTGAATAATGCCTAACTGGAAGCAGTCTACACTGAAATTCATGACATTTGAATGTTCTTCTAGAACATTTGTCTTCTTGGTCGTTGGCACATTTTTCTGTGTTTTAGTAACCCTTAACATAGTTAGCTCAGCAAGATATTTTTTTTTGTCAGTGTATTCCTGGAGATGTATTTTGAGGTAGATCTGAGCGATATTCAAGGAACAAGATGGTCACAGTCACAGCCTTGCTATTTTAAGGTCCCTAGAAGACATATACGTGTGAAAATCAGATAGAGTCATAGCATCATAGAACTGCTTAGGTTGGAAAAGACCTTTAAGATCATCAAGTTCAGCTGCACTGCCAAGTCCACCAGTAAACTATGTACCTATGCACCATGTCTACCTGTCTTTTAACTACTTCCAGGGATAGTGACTCAACCGCATCCCTGGTTCCAATGCTCGATAACATTTTGGTGAAGGTATTTTTTCTAATATCCAAGCTAAACCTCCCCTGGTGCACCTTGAGGACATTTCGTCTTGTCCTGTTGCTTGTTACCTGGAAGAACAGGTACCCCCATGTCAACCCCCATGTCACTACAACCTCCTTTCAGGTGATTGTTGAGAGAGATAAGGTCTCCCCTCAGTCTTCTCTTAACAGGCTCTCAGGCTAAACAACTCTGGTTCTCTCAGCAGCTCCTCGTAATAATTGTTCTCTAAACCCTTCTCCAGCTTCATTGCTCTTCTTTAGACAAGCTCCAACACCTTGATGCCCTTCTTGTAGTGAGGGGCCCAAAACTAAGCACAGTATTCAAGCTGCTCCCTCACCAGTGCCAGGTACAGGGGAACGATCACTTCCCTAGTCCTGCTGGCACCACTATTTCTGATACAGGCCAGGGTGCTGTTGGCCACCTGGGCACACTGCTGGCTGATACTCAGCTGTCTGCCGACCAACACCCCCAGGTCCTTTTCTGCCAGACAGCTTTCCAGCCACTTTACCCCAACACTTTAGCACTTCATGGGGTTGTTGTGACCCAAGTGTAGGTGTGTGGCTCAGGTGGCAGTGTTTAGGAATTAAAAAAAGGAAAAAAAATTACATTTCCAGATTTGGTAACTTTCTAGTTATCATAAATAAGAAGCCTTTAAAAGTTACAGGCATAACCAAAACGTTTTAGTAAACTTCCTAGTGTTCGGTTGTTTACTTCAAACAAAACTGAATGTAGTTGTTAGAGTTCTCTGCTGTAGCTGTGGGCTATCTCATCCAGACCCTAGGTTTACCAGCCAGTCTTGCATCTCTCTAGATTGCTAAATATTTCATACCAGTTGGAGGAGTTCTTTTAAGTCTTTTTTTGTGCACTTCATCAAACAGAGAAACCTTCTGAACCTCCAGAGAATCAAATATTCTGGCTTTCAAAGGCTTAAAATGCCAGAAGAAACATCGGAATAGGTGAGGCACTAGCGGATGAAGGATTGGGAGTGAGCAACAGCATGACAGACTCTGAATAGCTTCTAGCCCTTGGAAAGAGGTCCCCACCTCTTTCAGACCAGCCTGAACAACAGACAAAAGAGAGGGGATAGCACTGAATTAAGCCACAGAAAAGCTATTTAAGCTGTAACCCAAGTCCCAGCCCTTCCACAGGCTTTTATGTGACAGAGTTCAGCCATTTGACCTCTGTGTTCTCCATTCTTAGTCTTCAGGATATCACTGTATCATTTAGGTTGGAAGGCACAAACTCTTGAGGACTTTGTTTCCCCTTAGCTTTATTCTTCTCTACTTCAGGCAGTAAGTAAAAAGCCATGAAGGTGTAGCAATGGACACCAGTAAAACTCAGCAGTCTAGAAAAGGAAGTGCTGAATAGTTTAATAAGACCCACTCTGCTTTATGAAATAACCAGTTAAATCTGTGAGTGCTTACTTAGCCTATGCCCAAGAAACAGTACTTCTGACTTGAGTGGAAATTTCACTTCAATAAAGATATGGATTCAAGAGAGAGCTTGTTCAGATGAAGAAAATTCAGATGCAAATTGCAGTGCATGTCTTAAATACTTTTCTAAAGAATTTTCTCTGTTTGAGGATAGGATCCTATCATGGAATCACAAAATTGTCAGTCAGAAGGGATGCATAAAAAATAGCACAGAAGAACTAAGTAGGAGAAGGAGCTCCACAGCAGAGGGTTTGTTGTTAGTAATCAGAGCTCACAACTCTTCCCTGATAGTTTTCACACTCTCCTTTTGTGCTCAACAGGCCAAATTAACTCCTTATGTATCTCTAGCAGCCAGTAAATAGGGGATTAAAGTCTCTCCAGCTTGACTGTGGTCTGCATTTATTTTGTACTGGTCCAGCACATCTGCATTCTCCCCTCTCTGCCTTACTTTATGCTTTTTGATACCACCAGATCCTACATTATGGAGCACAGACCACGTACGCCAGTGGCTGGAATGGGCAGTAAAGGAATATGGTCTCCCGGATGTGGACATCTTGTTATTCCAGAACATCGATGGGAAGGAGCTGTGTAAAATGACCAAAGACGACTTCCAGAGACTTACCCCAAGCTATAATGCAGATATCCTCCTGTCACACCTACACTACCTCAGAGAGAGTAAGCTAGTTTTCTGTCATTATAGTAGTAGCTACAATCAGTCTGTGATTGATGTCCATTGTAGATTTAATGGTGTGGATAAACTCAGCTGGGTTTTCAAATGTCTGTTGCAAATGTTGCTGTTCCTAAGAACAGAGGAGGGAGCCTGATCCAAAGCCTCTTGGGTTTGACGGAAAGATTCCCATTAATTTCGGTTGGCTTTCACTCATGTTCATCAAAGAAAAAAAAATAGGGAATATTTCTGTGTGTCCATCTCAGAGAAAAATGAAATTGAAACCCAGCATATTCATCAGCATACGGTACAAAGAAAGTCCTGTGGGATTCAGTGCTAATGTTTTTTCTGGTCACATATTCATTTCTTTCTATTTTCACGATGAGCATGCTAAACAAGAGTTTGATTGATTCATAAAGCAAATTCCAGGCATGATTCTAAGGACTGACAGCGGTTTGCTCTACTCTGAACAAGATTTCTCTGACTCAAATAAAACTTCTGTAAATTCATGGAAAAAAGGAACAGTCCCTGAAGTCCAAATGCAAATTACTTGTAGTGCATGGCTAGCATTTCAAAGGGAAAGAAGGGACCAGTGAATTCCTGACCTGAGGGCTGTCATCTAAGGTTGAGGGAATTTTGCAGGTTTGCCTCAAGCAGTTAAAGTGAACATGGTTTTTAAAGAAAAACTAAAACAGCAAGCATTGCAACACCAGTGCGGTGCAGTCTTCTCCACACGCACACTGTCAATAATCAGTCAGAAATATTATGCATTCACAATGTTGAATAAATGAATGCCCTAGTTTAAGCTGTAAGCGCATGCACCTCCCTCCAGACTGCGGACTGAAAATGACTATTGGTAGACTCGCATTTAGACAATCCTGTCAAGGGAAAATATGGTTTACAAAGATAATTCACAATTTTTTTTTCATTTTGGTGTTGCTTTTTGTTTTGTTTTGTAGCTCCTCTTCCACATTTGACTTCAGATGATGTTGATAAGGCCTTACAAAACTCTCCACGGTTAATGCATGCTAGAAACACAGGTAATGCTGGCACTGCTCCCATTGCTAGAGGTCATCTTCTAAAAGCACAGGACTCCTTTTTATGGGTTGCTTGCTAAAAATGGAAATGGTAAATCAGGAGGGAGACAAGCATATCCTCTCCTTGCTGTGTGTGTGAGTTTTATGCACAGACACACAGAAAAAAGGTGAGATTACCCAGGGCCAGATGGTGAATAAATGGTCTCCTTACTGGTAGTCTCTCATGCCCTACAAGAGAATGGGGTCCCTGACACATGATAAACTGCAGGGTTGGGGCCTTTTCTCTGGCGACTTTTTTTCTCATTCTGTCTCACTGTATCGTCAGATCTTTTCCACAGATCCCTTGAAGGGTGGTGGAGCTCAGAAGTGCTTCAGTGCTTGCCTGAGCGTTGTGGGCTCTGGTGAATGGGGACTGTCTCCCCTCCCATGTAATATATATTGTATAATTCAGTAAAATTGCTGTTTAGGCAATTAGCTCATCTCATTTGACAGCTATATGGGACTTGAGCTGGAAACTCCACTAAGTTTGGTGCTGTAATTTCTTCTAAGTCTGATCTGAATGTAAAGTGATTTTTGTTACTATTCGCCCTTCTGTTAATTTGGCCTGTACAAGTATTGAGTGCAGGTAGGAGAACAATACAATACATGCCTCAAAAGCATCTGTCTTTCAGGATGTGATTTAAAATATTTATTAAAATAATTTAGAATAAATTTTATCTTGCTCTAGCAGTTGTGCAACAGAGGATGGCATAGAATTGTACATATAGTATGGTATACATACTGTTTAAAGATATTTAGAATATTGCATGATCATGCCTGAGGGTATTAGTTACCTACAGTGACCAGAAATAACAATTCTTTATAAGAAATGAAAAAGATAATACAAAGGATATTGCAAAAGAAAAATAAAAGAAAACCTTGGATTATGATGCCTTTTTCACATTTCATTTAGTTTTTCACTGTGGTAAATAGCAGTGAGTTTCCTAGTAAAATTAATGAGGTTAGAGCTCTCCCTGAGCTTTGATGTTTGCCACTTGACATAAAGTCCTGCTGCGGTCTGTAGGCCTGATGCACACCCTACCAAAAGCATCAAAAAATATTTCATTGACTTTGATGGGGTTTGGAATAAGCCTTAAGCCCTTTTTAAAAATAGATGGGCTCTATGGTCTTTTCCACTTCTGGCTTTCCAGATTCTAATTTGCCAAGCAATTTCCACATACAGTCATCCAAGTGTTGATCAGCAGTTCTGTGTGTTATCTTTTTCTATATGTGTGCACTGACAATGATGTTTTGAAATTCACTTCACTAAAATGGGATTGTCTGCATTTCTGTCATTGGGAGTGTGAATAATATCATGCTGATCATCAGCATAAAGAAAAGTATTTGTTCTGGTGTTGTAAGAACTTTGGAATGGGATTTTCAAGGGACCCCAGAAAAGTTAGAAACAAGTTCTTCTTGAAGTCAACAGTAATTTCACAAATCCTTATGATCCTTTTCATGTTCCTAGAGATGGTCTTTAGAAGTCTGTTGATGTAGTTAGAGCAATTTCAATACCTGAAATAACTGAGATCCCATTTTCTATATCAAACTAAATATTTTTCATTTTTTCACTCTGTGAACAGAATGAGATTTCTGAGGGTCTGACCCAAAGCCTACCGAAGTCTGTGAGAAGATTCCCACAGACACCAATAAGCTTTGGCCCAGGCCAACAGACTGCTTTGAAAATATGAACCTGTTTGGAAAGTGCATGCACAAATGAAGAGAAGGCAAAGAAGTTTTATTTCAGAAGATGTGAAAACACCTATCCAGGTGTAGGTGATTGTGGGAGGGTAGAAAGGATTTCCTGAACTTGACTCTCTCCTCTCTTGACACAGATTTTGCACAGACTTTTATCCAGTAATTTGAATGGATTTACACAGATGCAAGGGCTGTCAGAACTAACTTTTATATATAACAGTCCTAAGAGAAAATAACTTTTCCTAGTCTTCATTCAGACATACTGCAAGAGGGAAAATATCTGTGGACTTTGGGACTGTGAAAATTAATCTTTAAGTGTTATGTCGTCTTCTTTCTCTTCAGGAGGTGCCACTTTTATTTTTCCAAATACATCAGTTTATCCAGAAGCAACACAAAGAATTACAGCCAGGCCAGGTATGAACAATGACCACCTTCTGTATGCTGTGATCTTACTCCTTTTCATCTCTTGAAGTATCTCATTGTTTTTCTGCTTCAATTTTCTTTTCATAAATATTGGGCTATATTTTGAATACGCACACATATATATGCATACCTTTTTTTTTATATGAATGTGCGAATATCATTGTGTGGAGTGAGGTGATTAACTAGAGCAATTTAATGTCTGTTTCTTCCACATATCTCTGTCTTTTAAGCAATGATATCTGGTGTTCAAAGCACCAGAGAATCAGAAGGCCAGAGCTGTGATCACTGGCTCTGTTGCGCTGTCTTAGTGCAGTCACTTTTCACTGTGCTTCAGCTCTCTGTCTGTAAAATGAGGCAAGAATATCCTCTTTTATAATGTTATGTGATGTATACTGGGAAAAAGTACTCTAAAAATGCAGGATACATTTTTCTCCTGCTGTATACTTTTTACTTAGGTTTGTGGCAAATAAACCCCACAATATCTGACTGTGAGTTTAAGAGATTGAATAAGTAAAATCAAAACATAAGAAAGGTGTGACTGCTCAAAAGTTTGAAGCCCATTAAAGTATTATGGGTGTGCTGGTTTGTGAAAGGCTAAAGGGAGTAATTAAAAAAGATGAGAACATTGCTATGAAGCTAAAAATTGTCTTTACATCACCCTTCACTGCTAAAGATGCCGGAAGAATGCCTAATCTGAACATTTGCTTCTCCAGTACGAGGCACAAAGTACTGTGAGACATCAAGAGGAGCTGTAGCAAAATACTAAATTTAAAGGAAATCCATTACTGAGCCAGAGGCACACATCCAGGTGTTCTGAAGGGACATGCACTTGAATTGACCAAGCTCTTGTGAAAAGATGCATTCTCTCATGAAAAACAGAGGGGGTTTTGGATAGCAAATATTTTATCTTTTATTGATCCTCTAGGGTATAATCCAGGAAAGTATACACAAGTAACTATTTTGTATACATTTCTATACATGTATATATGCATGTCTGCAGATTTGTTAATTGATAATTAAAAAAGATAGATAGAAAAACATCTACCAGACCATTACATGATCAAATCCATCCTGCTCAGTTTCTAGGAAAACAAACTATTCTGCTAGATTTGCTTGTCTATAACAGTCCCATAGTGAATGGAAAGGAAACCAGTGATCCAATGCATACATTTGGCATTTGGCTTTCATAAGACATTTACCAAAGTGCCCCACAACTATTTACAATGAAAACCAAGTCAGCCTATTGTAAGAAAAAATATTTTAAAAGATCAAGAACTGGATGATTAAGCTGTTGCAAAGACTAAGTAGTGAACATCTTAAGTCATGAGTGCTTTAGCAGTCTCTGTCATGATCTATAGGTACTACTAATTGGAAAAATGACACAACAAAATTTGGTATAAAACTTGGAGATGACATAGGACTTTTTAATTACTTAGAACCAGAGATTAAAGTATTCCTTTACAGGCACCCAGAGCCTCATCAGACATCAATGAACTGGCAATATGTTAACAGCTGAAAATGCAAGTTGGCTAATTCAGTATAAGACACAAGTTATTTGCATATCTTACTGATTTCAAATTTATCCTCTTCATTCGTAAAAGATCTTAACATAGGTATCTTTATTTATGGCCCAATGAAGTATGAACTAGAGCACTGCTCTAATTGTTGGCCAAAGTGAAAAAAGGAAACAAATGAAGAAACCCAGTGGAAGATCATATGGGAAATCTGACTGTGCCGTTAAATAAATCAGCAATGTGGCCTTGTATGGAAAGCTGTGTGAATCATCCTTTATCAAAAAGGCTATTTGCAGAATTAGAAGGCACTTGGAGCAAGACATGTGAATACGCAAAATCTTTTGAGCATGTTGAAAGATGTAAAAGTTCGAAATTGTCGAACTCGGAGTCTGGGGATGAGGAAACATGATATAATTATCAAAATAAAGAGTGTAACAGAGTACCTATATAGTCTCAGTATTAGAAGAGAGGATATTAAAAAAGAAGTTAGACATTTTCATGAAGCAGACTGTGGTCCTGTGGTCACAGGTTATAGTAGCACCCAGGAGCTTTGAATGGCACAGAGGAACCTGGACATGAATATAGATGAAAAGACAAAGCATAGCTATAGAAACAATTACCAACTATGCAGTGTAAAACTGGGTGCCCAAAGCTCTCAGTAGTTTCCAATAAAACTGAACATGTAACATAAGACCAGAGGGACCCAGCTGTCCTACAGAAAATAACCGTGCCAATTTAGAGGATTTCAGACAAAGGCTAGAATGAGTCTACTGTGAAATAATACTATTTTATGGGTATGCTTCCACTGGGCTTAAAGAAAACTTTTTTTTTTTTTGTAATCCCATGAGAAATTCTATGATTTCAATATTTGTTTCATCCTGACTTGTGATGGAAAAAAATAAAATACTAATTTTCTCTGAGGTAAAAGATTCTAAAAAAGCTACATGTATCAGGCATGGAAAAGTCCTTCATTTCAGCATTTTATCCAAATCACATTATGATGACATTTACAAAATAAAAAAACTTTATATCAACATCAAAAGCGTCTTTCTTTGTTGACACAATTCCTTATGGGAGTTGCAGTTTGGATATAAGTTGTCTCTTCTGCATAAACTGGTGTATCCTAACTAAAAGTTTCCTACAACAAACGATCATCTGATTTTGAAAATATTATTATATCTTTTACAATTGAAAGTTGACAAACATCTTAAAGTCAGAATTTTCATCCAGAAAGATTTATTTTTTTTTGCAGAAATTCAATTTTCTCTCAAGAAACTATTTTGTTGGCTTATTCCATCTCTTTCCTTTTAATTAAATATCACATTTCAACTAGACTACAAACAAACTGTTTCATAACAAAGCTCCTTCATGTGAGAGCAATACCAGACCCTGGGGACAATCACTTGATGACATGAAAAGGGTCAAAAATGAGGGAGGGGATTAAATAATGTTAAATGGGAATTAGCCAAATTCTGGGATGCAATTCTGGACAAAGTAATTTAGCATTGCCATTGTTAAAGTACTACAATAGAAGATAGGAAATGAGCAGGGCTTGTAATGAGCTGCAATGACAAAGGCGCATTTCTTCAGTCACCTTTACAACAGAACATGAGTTTTCAGCAAGCTGAAAGTAGTACAATGAAGCTATCTGGAGCTCAGGAATACCTAACATGGGTTTGTCTACATGTCTCATCAAACAGGAGCATTCCTGTCAAAGATCTGTCCAAGATAAGGACATGTTGTACTAATATCTCATGAATAAGAACAGATCTGCTTATCTAAGATAGCAACATGTTTATCAAGGCATGATAGTGAACTAAGAATGAAGTTGGAATTTTGCGCTATTTCAAGAAAGGCTGATAACTGGATTTTTCTTTTAATGGAGAGGGCGTAGTCAGAAAACCATCTTATGATGTGTTGAGTTAAAAGGCAAAACAGTTTTCTCACAGTACTAAATTTGTACCAAATATATTTTAAGGCTGCAAGTGCCACTGAGCACAAGCAGTGAGATCACACCCTCTCAGTGTACAGATGTCTAATAATTTGCAGAGCCGAGAGGAGAGGAGAGGAGAGGAGAGGAGAGGAGGAGAAGAGGACGCTGTGGAATAGGTCTGAAGAAGTCAGGGATAGAAAGGCACTAGATATTCAAATGTAATATAAAGACAAATTGCATATCTTAGCAAAAGCAAAGTTTTGAAGTGTAAGATTCCAGGAGATGACAGTGCTAGTAGTGCCAGTCTGCTCCTCAAGCCAAACAGACTAAATAAATTAAAGGCAATTTGGTTGCAAATTTCACATTACACTTTATTTCCATTTGATACTTCTGCTCATAGTGCTTGGAAATGGGCAGAGATACATCTGTTTTGCACATAGCCAGTCTGTGACTATTTCTTTACTTCCTAACTGGTTTCATTTCTAAACATCATTTCTAAAAAAAACCCACAAGCACTATTAAGAATCAAATCACCAGCACCAGCTTAGTTCTACCAGGTGGGTACTGCTACCTTCCTGAGATCCTGGCCAGGCTACGTAAGCCCTGATTTTGGCAGCAATTTTAGCTAATGTGTTAAAGCCAGCCATAGTAAAGCACTGGTAACTGTAAAAGATTTCAAAGGGCAAACCATTTGTTTGAATTTACTACATGTACTTTATGAAGAAAGCTTTTATGTTTTAGTTTCTTCATTTTTATATGCTAGAGCATTTAAATTAAATAAAAGTGATGACTAAATGAAAGAAAAGGCAAACAAAAATTTAAATACATAAAGTTAAGGAGCTTATCCCAAGAAGCAGGAAGGAATATTTAAGTAGAAGAAGCAGGAAAAAAGCTATCCACTTTGGGGAAAAAATATAATATGTATACATATATATGTTAAACATTTAAGCAACATCACAAACAGACAAAAACAAGACTTTGTTGTCTCACATATCTCTGCTTATGACCAAGTGGCAGAAAAGGGGACTCTCAAATACAGCCTGTTAAGGTTTGATCAGCCTCAAAGGATGACAGCAACAGACTAACAAAGAATGGCACATAAAATCAACTAAAATAGATCTTCTTAAAATGCTTTTACATGCTAGGTTTGGGAGGGAATGGTGTATAATTTATGTTTAATCTGAGTTCTGACCACTTGGTGGGACTTTCCTGCAAAACTCTAGCATAAATTGTCCATGAAGTGCAGGGTGTGTCATTCCTTGGTGTCCTGGCCTGAAGAAGGAGGCCAAAGTGAATACTCTGAGCCTTTGAAAATTATGGGCTCTATTTGTATCAGCTATTTCAGTGCAGTTCAGACATCTAGCAAGAATAGGTAACTCTAAAGAACAATGCAGATGGCAGTGTGGTGTTGTTATTTTTAGAGTCAATAAATACCATAAATGTTTTAATGAAGAGTGTCCTGCCTATGTCAGTAATTTTTCCAATCCAGTGGGTTCCCTAGAAATGTGTCTGTTATGGATATAAACACTTCATGCCTTGCCTTATCTGCATGAATCAGTGTATTTTTCTTTCGCAGATTTGCCCTATGAGCAAGCCAGGAGATCAGCATGGACGAGTCATACCCACCCTAGTCCTCAGTCAAAAGGTAAAAAACATCTTACACATCTAGCCAGTGGACCTAGGGCACATCTGGTGCAACCTGAATAGACTCTGAAGTGAACTGATAAGAGCTACCTCATTCAGTTCTGGAAGATTTTTACCTGTGCCTTGGCTGGAAAGCCTGTTGATTGTGTATAGGCAATGCTGGGTTGAGGGGCAGTCACATCTTTTTTTGAACTAAGGCTTCATCGGGTCCATGACCATATAGTCTTATAAACCTAAATCCTATTGTGACCGTCACTGAGTGGTGAGCAGCAGGATTCCCTGGTCTGTGATCTGTCACCAGTCTATCAAACTGGAAAAATAACTAGATGGGTTTTTCCATTTTCAGCTACTCAGCCATCATCTTCAACAGTTCCCAAAACAGAAGACCAGCGTCCTCAGTTAGGTGGGTGTCATTTTGTTTGAATTATGCCTGGGTGTGACATGGTTTGTTGAATGTGATGAGAAGGACAGCTCTCTTCTACCAGTCAGAAGCAAATTGTAACATCTGATGCAGACCACTAACGAGATCTCCAGATGGTGACCACTAAATTCCCAGACGTGTATGCGTTGGCTCTACATCCAGATCTGAGATGAAAGCTCCCATGGCCATTGAAAATTGCTTTTAGTAAAAATTAATGGCAGTGATGAACTTGCAGCGTGAAAAAACTGTTAAATAAAGGTACCTACATACAGTTTAGAGACAAAGGTGAAAGGCAAGGATGTAGAAATGTTAACATTTGGAAAATCTGCATGAGTAAAGTAAGGAAAATGGATTACAGCGTACAGAAACCTATTTGAATTGGGCTCCAGAATTGAATTAAACAGGAAAATTCAAAGGCTTTTTAGCCTATTAGGAGACTGAGGAGAATGTAGAAGTTTGTGAGTTTGTAGACCAGTGGCTTTGCACAATGGGTACATTTTGTGTTTTCAAAGCAGATATTCCATGGGTAGGACCTCATCCCTTATTGTGAATTGGACTGCGTTTGGAGAAGTAGCTAGTAAGCACTACAGATTCTAGGTCAGTTATGTCTTTTGTTAACAGCAAAAAGGTAGAAATAGGAAATGAAAGAGATTTGGAGGATATTCTTAGCTCAGAGGACACCGAGCATGTTTTTATCACATGGATTTCAAATCATTATTCTAGTTTTTCTTATAGCTGAATAAGGCTGTGCACATGGCTACATCTCATTAACTCGTATGAGTGCTGCCTGCGAAGTATTATATTGCTTTTTGCCCAAATAGCGTTTTATCTAATCTGGCCTTCCAACCATGAGAATCTTTCAAGAAATATACCGATGATTTATATAAGTCTTTAAGATGGTTTAATGGCTGTGTATGAGCTGCACAGATTATTTCTATGTATAAGGAATGTAACCTGATTATCTTCATGGCTGTAAAACTAGTGGCTGTTTGAGAGCAGCCGTCCGGAGATGAGGCAGCCCAGCAACAGTCATTCAGCGAGGGGCTCCAGGCTGTACTTGCAGCCCATAATTTAGTTTTTTTGTGCTTCTGTCACAGCCTTCCATTTTTCCTGTCGTAGTGAAGTTCAGGCCGAAATAAGTTTTTGTTTCCTGAGAGAGTCTCTTGAGGAAAACATTGAGATGCTACAAGCATTGTGTGGCTGATAGGCTCTTCTGAAAACCTCAGTTGCAAGGTTAATACAGGGGATCCCTCACTGGAATCCAGTGACAAAGAGTAGACCTGGCCATATTGCCTGGCTTCAGCCATGCACTCAGCCACCTTCTGGAGGTTTCTTTGGCACAGAAAGAGTTGGCAGTGGCACAGGGAAAACACATATGGCCTTTCAAGACGAGAGGCCACTGTCTTTTGCGGAAGGGACTCTCACCCCATTACCTGTCTATGCCTGGCACGCTTCTAGGGTTGACAGTACCTCAGGGTGCTGCTGTGTGTGTGTTCTTTATTTAATTGGGAATCAGAATACTTCTGTGCCAGATTTACAATGTGTCTGACTATACGTTTGTGCTCATTAATACAGTGCAGAAGGCAAATTCCTTGCAATTTCCTTGCAATTGTTCGCCTTCACACACAGTTTTAAGGGAAAACATGCAAATATTGCAATGCTGAGAAAGGAACTGCTTTCCCCAGTGTTGAACCTGCTTTCCCATCAGACGATGCCCACTTCTCCTTACAAGGTTAAAAAATGATACCCAAAATACTTGATATTACTGTTACATGATTTAAAATCTTTCTTTCACAATTTTGTAGATCCATATCAGATTCTTGGACCGACCAGCAGCCGACTTGCAAATCCAGGTGAGAAGTGGTTTTGCTGACTTAGGAGGATTTTCTGTACTGATAATGTCCCCACTTCAGCTTTAAGGCAAGACCTGGAAAGGGCTGTGACCATTTTACCACTCTTCAGTATGACTCGGTGGGAGTTGATGATACCCCGCGTATTGCAGGATTTGCTTTCTAACTTACAGGTTGTAGGACTGAGGTCACAGATTAAGACACATAAGCTCATTTATGTTAATGTAGAGGTCTACATTAGAGCTAGATGTCATATTTCCCATGATATTCATTGGAGTCATGGTTAGTATAGCTCTCCATAGAGAACTATTAAAATCATCGCAGAGTAGATGGTGGCATTCAGCCAGTCAAATACCTCATTAAAGGTATATGAACTCCTTATATCAATAGGAGTTCACTTCAGTTGCCTAATCACTGGAATTTTGTTATGTGCTGCAAGATATCCCATCTGGGCTCCAGGTACCCGTCCAGAAGGCCATGAGTCTCTTACTGATCTGTATCATGCATATCCCAGATTCTGTTAATCCACAATATGATGCCATACTGACCTTGACAAATAGAACATTTGGGGATGAATAACCCAAACCAGAAAAAAATATATAGGGAAAAAACAGGAAAGTGTAATCAATTTGGAAAGAATCATTGAGTTAGAAACCTCAAAAATGTTCTCCCACTCTAACAAGAAGGCAGTGGGGTACATTGTGAACATGGGCCTGTAGTGTATTTTAGCTGAAGACAAAGAACCTTCCTGGTGAGTTAATAACACTGATTGTGAACTATGCAGATTCCACTGTTGCTGCTCTGAGTCTGCAGAGCACACTGTGGCTGTACACCACCATAATCAACATTGTAATCTGCCGCAATGGACTGACATTGTACCTGCCACTTCCTATTTCCCCTGTTTTAACAGCCACAGGGTGCAATGTTCCTTATTCCACGTTGCAGATCTCCGCAACCCCCAGTAACAAGATTTCTTCCTACAGCAATTGTATGGCTTTTTAAAAGGCATGGAATTGCCAAAATACTGATCCGTTTCCTTTCACTTTATCCCTAATATTAGCTTACTTTCTAAATAGCTTTGTGTGGCATAGGAAAGCAATTAAGCAAGTATTAAAAATGGTATCTTCCAAATGGCTCAAGGCAGTGGGTTTCCAGGTGACACTGATCTGAATTGGAAGCAGAGGCCTACCTCTCTTTAATTTGTTAGTAAACCCCTGCTTTTGTCAAGCATCTCTTTGGTAGCCTTCATTACTGTGGAAGAAACTAACATTATCTTGATTGGGATATTTTTTTTAACATTTGGGTATGGAATTTCTGCACACCATCATCCTTGTGCTTTAACATGTTTTGTGTGTTTATAAATTGGTGGAATTACTCTCTCATTAAAAGGAAATTGACAGCAACCATTTATTTTCATAGGACTATATATTACATTTGGAAGGCAAGTGTTTATATTAGAACATATGTTGGATTGCTTATTCAAAAATGTGTGTTTTGTCCAGTGCTGAACTGTTTATTGATTTTCAAAGGCTAATCCTCTTGTTATGTTTCATGTATTAAAACTTGCATGCCTTGCTCATACCATGGATTCTTTTATTTGTTTGTTTACTTAATGCATGTTAATGGAACAGAAGAAATTCATTAAGGACAGTTTGGATAAATATAATTTAAATGAATGTGGGTTTCAGTTGCACTGAAGTATAAACTGCTAATGGATTTCAGATGCTACTCCAGCTTGATATTATAATTCACTACTATAAGCTTTCTAAAGAAACGCTTGTTTATTATACCCACATATCTGGTTTGGAAAAAAAAAAAAGAAAAAAAAACCCAACTGATTCCTGGTCAGAGATGTACTTAGAAGTTAGCACATACAAACTGGTTGGCAAATTCTGCTGACATTGTCCTTGTGAAACAGATTGCCTTGCAAGCTGCTTCAGCTGTATATTGCATCATTTCAGTGCTGCTTTATTAAGAAATGCTAAGCTTTTGACATGGATATCAGTGGCAAGGCCCTTTGAAATCTACTTTCAATTACTTAAAATGGTCAAATTTCATTCCTATAACTCTGGGCAAGACACTTCTGAAAAGTGTACAGCAGACTAATTATTTTCTTTTTAATGCTAAATTGGCAGACAAGTGACAAAAACCCAACAATAACTTTTTAAGTCTTTACTTCGATAATAATTTAAACTTGTTTGACACAGAACAAATGACGAGAGTGTATTTTATGGACCTTTTCACTGTTCTTGCAAATGTTTTGCCCTATGGTTGTATGCAGCGCAACAGCAAGCTAATAAGTTTCCATTCTGCATTTCCCCAAATGCTGCAAATGGATGATATGGTTTGGCACGAGCCCAGCTTTCTCTAAACTTCTCCATTTTGTGTAGGCTTATTCCATAGCAGAGAACATTTAGTTGCAACATAATGCTGTGAGAACAAGCGAAATGTTACGCAAGTGAAAGCTGTTTGTCCTGAACTTTAGAGATTAGTTTCCTAAATGAGCGCTGTATTATTTCCCCATCAATTGTCTGCACTGAAGGACATTAGGTAACTATTAAATCTCCATGTAATGGCATTCTGCCACTCAGATGAGGGAAAACATGACACATTACCATTATCTCTGCTCTTTAGGATTTCATGAGACACGGCTGGGAGAAAGGGGACTAGTAAGAGTAAGAAGTAGGAACCAACATTGCAACATTTCCTAATAGGGTCTTATGTGAGAGGCTGGAAGAACTGATGTCTTAACATTATTAGTCACTACTCCTGACATTTCTATTTCGTTTCTCCCCGCAGGGAGTGGGCAGATACAGCTATGGCAGTTCCTGCTGGAGCTCCTCTCAGACAGCTCCAACTCCAACTGCATCACCTGGGAGGGCACCAACGGGGAGTTCAAGATGACCGACCCCGACGAAGTGGCTCGACGCTGGGGGGAGCGGAAAAGCAAGCCTAACATGAACTATGACAAACTCAGCCGCGCGCTTCGCTACTACTATGATAAAAATATTATGACTAAGGTTCATGGCAAACGCTATGCCTACAAATTTGATTTCCACGGAATCGCTCAGGCGCTCCAGCCTCATCCCCCAGAGTCGTCCATGTACAAATACCCGTCAGACCTCCCCTACATGAGCTCGTATCATGCGCACCCTCAGAAGATGAACTTTGTAGCTCCTCACCCCCCTGCTTTGCCTGTAACATCATCCAGCTTTTTCGCTGCCCCTAATCCATACTGGAATTCACCAACTGGAGGTATCTACCCCAATACCAGGCTGCCAGCTGCTCATATGCCTTCTCATCTTGGCACCTACTACTAGATGGGGAAAAAATCCATCGCCAGAAAAAGCAAACAAGGACACTTCTCACTGGGCTACAGTCCCTAATGAATTTCTATGAACTCTATTGGAGTACAAGAATTAAAAGTGCCTAAAGAGACAAGTGAACGTTTGGCTGGGAAAAATAAAAACAAAACAAAAAAAACCCAACATTAAAAAAATAGATGTCAAAAAAGACTCTTTGTAGTAGGGATTTAAAGGAGGTATTCAAGAAGTATTAAGATACTAAAATGTAATGTATATGGGCATCGACTCTGTGGACCAAACAACAATAGACTATTGTAGGTAAAAGCATGAAATGATAAGGAAAACCTACGAAAGCTGGTGGTCTTAAAAAGTTGATAAGCTTATGTGTAAAGTTTGATATCTTGCTAGTGCAAAACTGGGACTATACTACAGCAATATAAGGATATAGTGACCTAACATACAATATCTAAATCATTACAAAAGAGGGGGGAGGAAGGGGGGGAAGAAAAAACCCTAACTGTATTTTAAAAATCAAAACATATCAACAAAAGTGACTGGTTTAGAGTGGAAGCTGATTTGGAATATAACAGCACTGTTCTGGTTAAAATCGGATGCATTCCATTCGTCGGATTGTTATCAGCTGCTCAAACTGTGAAGACAACCCAAACTTTAAGATTCCTTGACAGTATTACAGGAACCCTGAGCCAAACATTGGAAATGAGAATGTGCTGAAGGGCAAGTGTATGATTGTAGATCAGAGGCCTGCACCTGACAGAGGAAGCAGAAAGGAGAAAGAAGAGGACAAAGGTGATGAGAATGGAGAAAAGAAACTTCTTTACTGGTAGAGACTGAAAAGACTGAAAATTTTGTAGCGTTGGGACTGTGAAGAAACACTTGTTTGGACTTGTGAAACATATTGCTCAGTATCACACCATCCCCAGTATTACAGGAGGAACAGACTTGATTTTATAGTAATAAAAAAAGTGGAAAAAGGGAAAAGCAGAAGAATTTAGAAATCAGAATATGCATCTCTTTTTTAAAAAAAAAGTAAAACTGGAATTGTGTTTGATATTTAAAAGTTGCCAGTTAGAACCTCATCATTTTTAAGGGAGTTTGTTTTCTATTGGTTAAAGCAAGAGACAACCCCTGACTGCCAAAATCAGAAATCGTCTAAGTATTTTTGTTAGGCGGGCGCCAGTTTTTCTTTATTGAGTCGCGAACGCTGTGCGTTTGTCAGAATGAAGTATACAAGTCAATGTTATTTTTTTTCCTTTTTATATAATTATTATATAACTTATGCATTTATACACTACGAGTTGATCTCGGCCAACCAAAGACACAAAAAAGGGACAATCAAAAATATTGTGGCCTTGAATTTTAACTCTGTATGCTTAATGTTTACATTATGAACATATTAGTACTTAGAATGCAGAATGTATGTAATAAAATAAGCTTGGCCTAGCATGGCAATTCAGATTGACACTGTAGTTTGCATTTACACTTGCATTTTTAGTGCCTGACGCCTATTGGATCTCCTGCTCACCACGTAAAAATGTGCTAGGCATTTTGTTTGGTGAAATCTGGCAATCATGAAAATGTAGGACCAAACAGCAATGCTTAGCCTAAGCTCAAAGTGGACAGGTGCTGTGTGTCTCCTTTTCCAGACAGTTCTGCTTGCAGTCCTTCTTTAATAGTGCCTTGCCAGTCTTGTCCTGAGCTTCTTTTGCCCAGAGATTGCAACCATGCCCAATTCTTTGACAACTTCACAGCCAAGATTGAAAATGAAGTCTAAAAGCGGCCTCTAAGGAAGAGTATACTGATACCCAGAAATTATCTTTTGTTGCCACCAGATTATGCAGCATAATCTCATTCTGAGATGTATTTTCATACTGAATCATATGTTGAATTACCATGCCCCCCCTAATACTACTACATACTGTATCATTATTAGTAAATAAAGTGAATAATTAATAACTTCCATTATTCCTCACTTTAGAATGGAGTGTGTGGTAGTTTGTTAATTTGTCATTGCAGTTCATCCTGGCTGTTTACAAAGGGCAGGATGTTTTCTTTCTGTTCTAGTTTTAGAGGCTTCCCACACCGTACCCTGGGCCCCAAAACTACATCTGGTGCCTAATGGCATGACTCTAATTTTTTGCAAGACCAGCTGAAGAACTGCTCTGGAAAATCTGCACTGACATTTATGAGTGGCTCTCCACAGCAGGCAGTGTTTATTGCAGAGACCCCAGACAGCTCAGACCTCCAACTGTATCTGTCTTTTTTGCTATTCTTTTGTCTCTTTTTCAGCCAAAATGACTGAATGTGGCTTCAGGTTTTATAGCAAATGTTGTACATGTCCATTTTGTGGAGCACTAACCAGTGCTGTGCCATGGGAGCCTACTTGCTGGATTCCCATGTTATGGGCTTCTTGGTGGCAATTTATAAACACAACATTATATTACTAATATCTGAGACCTGAGCAGTGGCATCGTAAGCCTTGTGATCGTTTGGGAAATAAGCACTGTAAGTCTGTATCTCTTAAAAAATAAAAACTCGTGGGAAGGCTAGAAAAACTGAACTCTTGGAAAAGGTTAGTCACTCACTATTTTAGAAAGTTATGACAGGCACACCTACATGCTGACTGTAAGAATAATAGTTTGTCTTTCAGTGGAAATACATCTACAGATGCTTGCTATCTACTTCATGTCTACTTCCAGCGCAAAAAACGGTAAGTGCATTGTCAAACCACCTTTTAATTAAACACTTAAAAATCCAGATAAAACAACCTGCTTTGTTTAGACTGGCAAGGATGTGCCTGGAGGCCTCAAAAGCATTCCCAGTGCTCACAGGGCTGCCTGCAGGATTTCCAGATTGTGTTGCCGGGCTGCTATCATTTGTAATGGGAACAACATCCTGATATTATAGGAAAGGGTTCAAATCCTGGGACAAGGATGGAGTCACAGCAGATGGCATGATGGAGGCCCCTCGTGGAAAAAAGCAAGATCCTACAGTAGGCAATGGTTAGCTCACTGGCAAAGAAGCCCAGGACACCAGTCCTAGAAATCCACCTTTCCCCAAGAACCTCACAGCTTCCAGGAGCCAGGAAAACCTGGATTTTGCAACCCTGAGGATGAAGAGGAGAGTGAAGGATGGAGAGACCTTACTGCTGCTGCATGGGAATGGCTCTGCTACTTGCAGGGACTCCCTACCCAAGGGGCAGCAGCCACCCCAAAGAGTCTTCTTGCTGGAGGCACTGTCAGAAGCAAATCAGGCAGTGGACACATGGTAGTGTCTCTGCTGCACACTGCCTGCAATCTGGCCCTGCTACTGAGAGCCAGGAGGACCAGAGTGAGACCAGAGCTTTAAGGGCTGGTTCCTAGCCCAGACCATGACAACAGATGGGCCCAGTACAGCCAAAATTCTCAGGGAAGCTGAGCAGCTCTGCATCCATACCATAACAGACATTCACTTGAGGCTCAACCTGACCTCAGCTGAATATGCCATCTCTTTGCCATTTTGCACCTGGATGCATGGACAACATGGCCCTGATGAGTCCATGAGAAAAGATTTACAACTAGGAAGCTCAGTTTTCACCATCCTAAATCCCAGCTAATATTAAATTGGTTTTAGTGAGTATATAAAAATGCCTTTGAAGATTGTACTTTACAACACTTTACAAATTGTGAGTCTTAGGGATAGATCGGCAGAGGTGAGGGTAGGACAGCACCAACTGTACTGAACTCCTTCATTCCCCACACTGCCCAATGGCACCTTCTCTGTCTAAAGGATTCAATTAACTCATGCCTGAAAAAAAAATTAACTGCTCCCTGAAGTAATACCAATGCAATACAAGTGCTTAGTTCCCTATCTGCTCAGTGGAGGGAGCCTTCAGATATCTTCAGATCTTGCCTGCCTTTGGGACCTATGTTAGCATATTAGGTGCTACCAAGGAGGCTCACAGTGGACTGTGGTGAGTCCTTGGGCTTGGTTGGGACCTTACTGACCATCAGCAAGACAAACACTGTCATGAGTGACAGGTAACATAGTTGTAGTTTCTATCTGGGAAACCTCATACATTCCCCTCACTATTGTGGAACTATTTTCTATTGTATACTTACTGATGTATCCTTAACCCTCTTCTCATTCAAAAAGGTCTTAGCTCTGGTGTATTTCCACCCATTCCCTTAACACAGAGGCTAATCCATCTAATTATCATAGGGGTTATGTTTGTGGGTTTTCGTTTGTTTTCCTGCTATTTTTGTGGGGTTTGATTTCTTCTGAGTATGCTCCCCATGCATCACCCTCCAGCGTTCCTAGTCTGCCTCAGTGTTTATGCTTTCCAAATATTTGTAGTTTGTTATCACGCTCCCTTTGACTGGATGTTAGCCAAGCTTAGACATAATCCACTTCACAA
The DNA here is from genome assembly GCA_013398155.1 of Pedionomus torquatus. Classification (NCBI taxonomy): domain Eukaryota; kingdom Metazoa; phylum Chordata; class Aves; order Charadriiformes; family Pedionomidae; genus Pedionomus; species Pedionomus torquatus. Next base: position 488,117 of record VZRU01013779.1, on the reverse strand, counting down.
ACCTATCACTCTTCTTCTCTGACAATTGTTAATATATTATTTTTGCCTTTTTTTTTTTTTAAATTTCTGTCTCTGCACATGAGCAGACACTCCTGCTGTCTAAATCATTTCCATGTATGACTTCTCTGACTGCTGCCTCCTTCCTGCTGAAGTCTATGCCTCTTTGCCCACTCAAGCAGTTAATGTGCTTATAGCCTCACCTGGCTGAAAGGTCTTGAGTGGCTAAAATACCCTTCACCTCTTCAGCTCTGAATGGACTTACATATTCTTCTTTGTTTGCAGCAATTTCTTTCTCATGAACCAAAAAACCGCCCTTCCTCAGATGTCTCCACCAACAGACCACTAGGAAGGTTTTTCTAAACCGTTGTTGTGAATTTGTTGCACTAATTCCACCAGATCATCTCACCCAACTGTGCAGTGTTTATTTTGGCCCTTTCTACCTGTGCCCTAGCCAGGCTGAAAGCTGCTTCAAGCAGAAAATCCACAGAAAGCCCAGCAGTGTGTTGCTGCTTAATACTNAAAAAAAAAAAAAAAAAAAAAAAAGGGCCTATACATATCCAATTTTCTTCATGATGAAAATGTCATTTTTCTCCACTGGAAACTTGAAAGCTGCTCTACAGAAAATGAATACAAGGTTCTTAAAACAAGCACAGGCACCTGGGCTAAATGATTGCCATGATCCTTCTAGGATTCAAATCAGTCCTAAGAGGATATGAGCGACAAGTTTTAATTTTTAGATAAAACTTCCATTCAATTCTTTCACATATTTTTCATGAAATTACCAGTTTGTATCAGCCAATCAGCCATGTAGACCTCTTGGCCACCTGAGATGTGAGGGCAGGACTGCCAGGAAAGGGCTTTGAAGGGCTCCAAAGCTTCAGGGCTTCAAAGATCACCTCTCCTCCTGGAGAAGAGCTGGAGGGCTTGTGAAGCTGTCCAGGACATCTGCATCAGCACTGATCACTGAAACGGTCAATTTTTAAAATAAAGTCCCTTTTACCTTGTGTATTGGGGAGGGGTACGTTCACCTGCATTACTGTAGTCAAAATACAAGACAACAAAAAAACGGGGGGAAATTCAAAATATTAATTTGTTTTATGGTTGAAAAATCACCCTGTCCTGTCTCGTTCCCGGAAACACTAGTCTGGTACATCAATATTTTTCAGTTTCCTGGGATGAGAATGGCATTCGGATGACCCAGCCATGAGTCGGATCCTATTGTGCTGGGTATGGTAAATACAGATCATGACTAACAGATGTTGCTTTGAAGTGCTCATATCTTTAAGTACACAAGACTAATAAATGCTGGAGAGGCTGTGTTTTTTACGAAGACTAGCTGAACATTTTCCATTTCAACTCTTTCTTCAAGAAGGGAGGGTGGGATTGTTTTTTTTCTTCTAGCATGCTCTGAGGATAAACCCAGGAAACGTGTAGAAGGTGCTTGGACATTGCGATGGGCTCATGTCCTGACACAGATAGGCAGCTCACAACCTGGTTTCCCAAGGGGCTGAAGTGTCTGCTGTTTCCCTGAATGACTGCTCATTAGGACTATGGAAAAGTTCTAAGTGGCTCTGTATATTTGTAAGCAAATTGTAAAGCTCCCACCACAAGTTTCCAAGGAAAAGACAGAAAATTAGGACTAAAGCAAGTAGCATACAGTCTTTGGAGCAGAGCAGAGCCTGAGTCTCAAAACATGCATGAAACTAAAGGCTGTTAGCTCAGCTGTTCCTGGAAGATTAAAGTGGAGGAGGTAGTAGGAAAGGGGGCATGCAAGCAGGGATGCATGGAAATGACAGATATTATCACTTGGGCTTGGAAAGGGGAAGGATATATAGGAGAGGAAGGCCAAAATCAAGAGGGAAAGAGTTATGAAGTGCTGCCAGAGGGGATAATAAAGTGTCATGACACTGACCTTATTAGCACTTCATGGAAGGGAATATACGTGGCCCTCTAAGACATTCTTGCAAGGATTACTCAGTGCTAAGTGTTAGACTTGATTTGATGATGGTGATGTGAGATCAGATATGAGTTGTCAGTAAGCAGAGAGACAACCAGAGGATCAAAACTCATGCTGACAACATGAAGGCAGCAAACAAGGAGGCTGACTTAGCTCAAGCTCCCCTCTTCCTTACGGAAAGGGGAATTGCATATTGTCAGGGGATGCCAGGAGGTTTCAATACCTGGGGAAACCAAAGCAGGTTATTTTTCTGTATAGGAATGGAAACTGAAAGATGGGTCTGAGGGATGTAGGGAAGGAAACAGCAGCTGGATATGAAGAAGTTACTAGGAAGAGAGGTGAAAACGTAAGAAAAGGAGACCACAGACCCTAAGGAATGTAGGGGTTTAAGAGAATCAAAAAAGTCACAAAAGAAGATAAGGTCAGGTTTAATTCAAAGCACTGAGCCCAAAGGAGATGCTGAAAAAGGATCAAAGTTTGATGTGCAAGTTGGTAGGAGGAGGCAGGTTAGCACACATCTGCTAAAGTAACAGTTGAAGCTGCCTGAGCAGAGGAGACAGCAGAGTTTGTAAATGTTATACTTCATTTCTCTTTCTACACTTACCACTTTAGTGTATTTTCAGCTAACATTTCATTAGAATTTCCACAAACATTTCATGTCACGACTTCATTATGATGTAAAGTGCACACTGAACAGCTGTAAAATAGCCTTGCCAATTCTGGTAATTTGCACTGGCAATGTAATATCTAGTTCCAGCCACTGATAAGTGCTATGCAAAATGAGCTAACCAGCATTTTTCATTTCTTTAACCACTTACTTCAACAATTAAATGTATTGCAGTGCTAAATGTATAGTATATAATACATCATTCCAGACTGTATAAAGGCATCAGCTAATACATCTCTGTTGTTTTGTCATAGGCTGTATAAAATGCTGGCTTAGCACTCTGTAAATGGTTTTGTTCACTCTTGCTGTTTAAATCGTATACTAAAAAACAGTAGAGTTTCGTGCATACAGTGTGTGTTTCCTGCCATGTGCCAAATCAAATACGCTCTCCTTTTCCTCCTAGATGCAGGTCACAGTAGAAGGGTTTAGCATAGCAGCGTATGAGATGGGAAACCAGCCACTACTTTAACATTTTTGGATGTTCCACTGTAATTACTAGAATAGCTCTTGAGATGAGACATGGTAGGTGCTACTAGTTACTGGGGCATTTCCAAGGACTTTGGCAAAAAGTTGAGACGTTTGGTTTGTTGCTCAGTCATCTATTTCTCGAAAATGTCTGTTGCGTTTTACTGTAATTATAATAATGTTACAGAGAGTCATTGGGATCTAACGCCTTTTTTCTTCAATTTTGGCACAATACAATATAAAAGTAGAGAAATTGGAAGAGGTAGAGTAGCTTTATTTAGTCAGAATACCTGGCAAAATGTAGTCAGTTGGCTGATGATAAGGTTTTGAAACGACCCAGAGTTGTTTAGGCACTCAGATTTGATAGACTTTTGATTGGATTTGTGTACTTCAGCCCCTCAGCCACTTCAGAAATCCTTCCCAGGTGCTTTGTTATTTAACAAAGCCACATTCATTTGGAAAGACTTGAAGCTGAGTGTGCAGCCCTGGGGGTGATCCACTGTCCAGAGAAGGCAGCCATCAGGGGGTAAAATGCCACCATACAGAATCTTCACTGTGAAATAAAAAATAGTTCACCAAAGCACTTTTCAAAAGTGTAATTGATAGCTTTGTGTCCTCGTGGTGAGGCTTGGGGTAAAAAAGAAAAGAAAAGGAGCAAGACAATGATGTGGATCTGTGGTTGTGTTTGAGTACCCTTGATTATGAAGTCTGCAGCCTTGGTCTGACACCTGCATGTTGATGTACAAATGTGGCCTTCTGTCCCCAAGGAAGCTTTCCCACACAAATGGGAATACAGGCCTTATAGCTCTTGGACCTCAATGAAAAACGCCCATTGCATTTTCTAACCCATTCTGTGGGGCTTCTAGGGCCTCTTATGGCCTTCAGCTGCCAACAGGTGCCTGGGCAGTCACCTATTTGGAGGCTGTAGGACATCTGTAGGGAGAAGCAATCATGCAGATTCTGAAGGTGCTGAGTTTCCAGAACAATGTAATACGAGACACTAAGGAAGGTCTGGGTGCTTGTGTCACTGAATGCCAAGTGATCTGAGCAGGGTTGAACTATATGGAGAATTGATAGGCGTCCAGGGAAGGAGTGGTGCTCCCATATACCTGCTGGGCCTTGCATGGTTTATGCAATTAGCCTTGTAATTAGGCTCCTGGAGACTCTCAGGCTTAGTCCCTTGCACCTTCTATAGAAAGAGGTGACCTGAACCTTTCTAGGAGTGGTGTGGTTTGCTTGACTGTTGAAGTAACTCCAGAAGCGCATGTTGGGCTTGGCCTGCAAATACTTCATGCCTCCACTTTCACCCTCCCTCATGTTACGTAGTGACTTGAGTCAGCTCCTGCAACTCATATCCCTTGGCTCAGGCTTTAAGATCCAGAAACCATGGCTTCACTGGCAGCTGGACACACCAATTAATCAGTCCCTACAGGCAAGGTAGGGACTTGCACAGAGTGGTGGCTGTGCAAGGTACCAGGCATTTTTTTCTTCAGCAAGAAAAACAAAAAATCTGTTTTAAAAAATACAGGAACTGGCATGTGAACTTGAAATCCACATATTATTGGTGTCAATGTGCCTGGGTGGACTACCAGGGCAGGGGTACTCTGTCTGTGCTCCTGCAGGGCAGTGGGTGGGGTGGGCTGCCAGCCTGGGGCCAAACCTACTGCTGCAGCCATCCGGCAGCCTCTGTATTCAGCATCTCTGGGCTGGGGATGAAAGCTTCGTAGGCTGCCAGCACAGCCTATGCCACCAGGTGTGGGGGCAGTGGGCGCCAAGTCAGGATCTCCTGCTTTCTCATTCTGCATGACCACTGAGTTCCTCATATGGTGGGGTCCATCTTGGGACACAAACCTGTGGCGTTGGGGCTTTTGCAGGCAGTGACCCACTAAGCTGTCTTGTATGCTCACTGCCAGCTCCTATCCCCCTCTCCCCACAGCTGCGGAGTGAGGACTGGTCCCTCAGGCATGGATCAGGGCTTCCCCTTGATGCCAGCAAGAGTGCATGTGTGTGCACACGTGTGCAGTTTCCACGTTCCTAATGCTCCCTGCTGAAGTCTCTCGCTGAGTGTGTCATTCCTACACTAATGCTCTGTAGTACAGAAGGTTCTGCAGGGTTTTGCCAAGTGGTTTATAACTGGCTTTTTGAGGGATATGCTTTGTGACACAAATCACATTCAGTCTCATTGCCCTCCCTCCTCTTCAATTTCCTCCTGGGCTACAACTTGGTGGCCAGGGAGAGCTGAAGGCACAGGACATTTTTGGATGCTCTGTGTATTTTGGATGGTCTTTATTTCAGATGCTCCCTGAAGTTTGGAGGTCTGGGCTATGCCCCTTGCCCCAGCCTGGAGTAGGCTGCAGTGCTGAGCTTCGTCCCCCCAGGGCAGCCAAAGAAGAGATGGAGTTCTGTGAGTGTGGGAGATGAAGGCAGAGTGGGCTGGGAAGGCACTGGAGACGTGCTGTTCCTGCTCTGCTGGACTTTGCTTCTGTACCATGATGCAGACACAATTCTGCTGCTCCTTCTGGAAAGACCCTGCACATCTTCTGGCCCCTCAGCAGGAGGGTGTGACAGCATGCTGACTCCAGGGACAAGAGACCCCCAGCCCATTGCTCAATCCCTGCTGCAGTGCTGGCCAGGGCTGCCCATAGTCATTCTTGCATGCCACACTGTCCTACTTGGCCTGGGATGTGGTCTTGCTCAGGAAAGCCAATCCTGGTTTGTCTCCTCAAGCTGCTGTAATACCAGAGGACCCAGGAGACCCTGCACCTCCAGCCCTGCCCTGCACAGATATCAGCCCCAGGAGCCAGCAGCAGAATAACCAGCAGCTGCTCTCCCAAATGTGTCAGGTCACATTCACTGGTCAAGGCATATTCCTATTTCCCCCAAAAGATGGCACTAGGATTCACCAAAAGTGAACCACTCAACACCCTGAATATTTTTACATCTGTGAAACAGGCCACCACAGCTCTCCACTGTGGTCCCCACGTTTCCACCTGTAACCGAGGGATTGTCCCTTGGGAGTGTGCAGCCACCACCTCCCCAGGGCAGACCTTAATGAGGTTGCAGGTTACAGGAAACAAAAACAGAGGAAAAAAAAGAGTTGCTACCTGCTGGGCATATATAGCAGGAGGGGATGTCTTTTGTTAGGATGAAAATATGATCCCCCATACAGTCTGTGGTTTATTTCTAGGGCAATGAGAAAAACAAATATACAATATTGCAATTAATCTTCTTGTATGCTGAAATTATCTGATGTGGTAAAATTGACATCATTAGGATTTTTGCTGAGAAGTTAATTATTTTTTCATTTGAGCAGCACAGCCCATAAAGCTATGAATAGAGTCTGTCTGGTAATTTAGGCCATATTTTAGGGTGGTTTTTGAATGCAAATGTTTCTATATAATGACAGTTATAGAAATATTTTCACGATTAAAAGAATAAAATTAATGAAAATACCTTTTGGTGAGATTATTTTTCCTTGCAATTTTTACAACATATTGAAAAAAGTTTTTTATCTGTCAGTGAAGCAGTAGTTTTTACCTTGAAAAACAATTCCCATTCCAAGATAATGGACTTTTCATATTCATTAATGTCTCTAATAGAGCTATCACCTGAATAGCTGGAATTTTTCTTTTCATTAAAACAAATTATAGGATCATAGCTCTATAAATGAAAAGAAGTTCAAGCTTGCAGATGAAAGGTTTCTAAAGACAGCAGAACTCCAAGGCTGAAAGTGCTGTCACAGTACATTTAAAAATGGAGAGCTTTGTCAAAGCTTCCTGGGCAGCTCAGCAGCCTCCAAGGACTACTGGGTACCACACTTGCCCAGGCAGATACTATTCATTACCAAGTCCAGCAATGACATCTCTTGCACGATTTTTCATTCTGCAGATGCTGGTATCTCCTGAACAATAGATGTCTGATTCACACGAGCTTCCAATTTTTTTTTGGCCCAGAGGTTAGTGTACAGAAATTCCCACTGCTAGCAGTCAGAAGGACACTTTTCCCCCCTGCATGTTACTACCACTAAAATGTGTTTAAAAATTCCAGCGTGAAAGGCAGTCCAAAGACAGGACTTAGCCCTGAACTTATCCATGTACTTCCCATGTGACAGACCTGGAAAAGGTGAGGGCCTTAAAATGCAGATGTTCTTCTAAGTACGTAAACTTGGAGGTGTCAGTTAAGCACAAGTCCCTAAGCATTACCGTATTTTAACTGTGTGAAGTATTATCTGTATATCCAGCTCATTTCATTGCCCATTCTGCTTGGAACGCTTCAGCAATATGCTTTTGCTACATTTTTGCATGTCTTTGGGTAGGAAGCTTGTCTGTTTAGTGGTCTACAAATTGCCACGCACTGCTATGGCACAACTACTAATGAAATAGTAAAGTGACAACAACGGTGTCAGGGGAGAGGACTGCCTTGGGCTGGATTTGTCATAGCCCTTCTGGAGGGCAGCAGTTTCCTGCCTTTTATAAACTCAGGAGACCCCAGAGAAAAACAAAACAAAAGAAAACGAAACAAAACCAAAACCAACACACACACCCCCACCACCCCCCGAACAATAAACAACAACAGCAAGAACAAGGTTTTACAAAGCAGACCCTGATCGTAGAATTGCACTGTGTGAAGAGCGTATCTTTAGGATGCTCTGAAACAAAATGCGTGGGCATGGGGGAACTGGGTGTTTTAAGACGTCCTGACACTAGATGGAGCAATGAGTTAGAGCAATCCTCTCTTTGCCGGAGACCCTGTTTTGAGCACATTTCAGGCCCATCCTGGGGTTTGGCAGGACGGTGCGTATTTCTCAGCTTCCGCTCAAGAGGCGCCAGGGTCTGAAGGAACTGTGTGGTTTCGGGTCAGGACACAGAGAGGTGCTCATGCTGCCTGCAGCCGCCCCAGCCCACCCTGACTCCAGCCTCGCTTCTCCTTCATTCATTTTCATTAACAGCATCATTGCCCAGAAGTCACTGTAAAAGCAAAGCTAATTACCAAAATTATACATCCACAAGAGGATGGAAACTAACCTCTAGTGCCAAAATAGGCACTGGGTTGAGTCTAGCTTTGCTGCAGGGACTGCTTCCCCGCAGCCCGTAAGCGTGAGTCCAGCTTGCAATGACACTGGTGGGGCTGGCTGTGGGTGCAGAAGCCAGCCCGTGTGCATGTCCATAACAGTACCAGAGCTCTGGCACTTCGACTGGCAAGTGCAGGCATGGGTGCCTGCCACACTTGCTGATGTCAACAGCAGCAAATAGGACTCTGTGTTTTGAGTGTGGCTTGGCACCTCACAGGCAGGAGGCTTTAATGTTGTTTCTTGGGTGTAACTGAAAGTAGCTTTTGGCCCAGGGGAATGAATAATTGTTGCCTTTGTGTATGCCCTGATTTTTGTAATCATGCTGTTAAATAGGTCGTGTGGAGAGCAGTCATTAATAGAGGATATATTTTAGTTACTTCTTAACAGAATGATAGAATGGTTTTGGTTGGGAAGGACCTTAAAGGGCATCTTGATGCAACCCCTCTCCTCTGGGCAGGGACGCCTCCCACTAGAGCAGGTTGCTCAAAGCCCCATCCAGCCTGGCCTTAAATGCTTCCAGGGATAGGGCATCCACAACTTCTCTGGGCAACTTATTCCAGCTCCTCACCACCCTCACAGTAAAGAATTTCTTCCTAGTATCTCATCTAAATCTCTGCTCTTTCAGTTTAAAACCATTGCCCTTCATCCTTTTGTTTCACTCCCTGATAAAGAGTCATAGAATCATAGAATTGTCCAGGTTGGAAGGGACCTTTAAGATCATCTAGTTCAAACATCAAACAACTTTAATAAAAACCATCACTAAATCATGCCACTAAGCACTATGTCTATCCATCTTTTAAGTACCTCCAGGCATGGTGCCTCAACCACTTCCCTAGGCAGCACATTCCAATGCTTAATAATCCCTTTGGTGTATTTTCCTAATATCCAATCTGAACATCCCCTGGCACAACTTAAGTCCATTTCTTCTTGTCTTATTTGTTGTGACTTTGGACACGAAACCAACCCCCACCTTTCTACACCCTCCTTTCACGTAGTTATAGGCAGCGATAAGGTCACCTTTTCTATAGACTAAATAATCCCAGCTCCCTCAGCCTCTCCTCATAAGACTTATTCTCCAGACCCCTTACCAGCTTTGTTGTCCTTCTCTGGACCTGCTCCAGCACCTCAATGTCTTTTGTGGTAAAGGGCCCAAAACTGGACCCAAAACTGTGGTAAGAGGCCCCAAACTGGGAAGTCCCTCCCCATCTCTGCTGTAAGCCCCCCCCTCAGATACCAGAAGGCTGCTATAAGGTCTCCCGAGAGCCTTCTCTTCTCCAGTCTGAGCAACACCAATTCTCTCAGCTTGCCCTCACAGAAGAGGTGCTCCAGCCCTCTGATCATCCTCATGGCCCCCCATTGGATCTGTTCCAGCAGGCCTATGTCCTTCCTGTGTTGAGGACTCCAGAGCTGGATGCGGTAGTCCAGGTGGAGTCTCACCAGAGCAGAGTAGAGGGGGGTAGAGTCACCTTCTTCGACCTGCTGGCCATACTTCTTCTGATGCAGCCCATGATATGGTAGGCTTTCTGAGCTGCAAGTGCACATTGCCATCTTGTGTTGAGCTTCTTGTCCACCAGCACCTTGAAGTCCTTCAGAAGCCACCGAGTGTGGTTGATCAAGAAGTGATTCTGCCCTGTGCAGAACTCTGGTCTTGAGCCACTTCAGCAGTTTTGGTCACTCTATTTCTATCCCAAGAAATATTCTGACTGCAATTTAAACCAGTCCTGGTGTTTGATAATTACTTATTTATTAGGCCCTTCTTCAGTTATATGCATTAGTGGTCAAAACTGGGACATCATGAGAGTTCAAAAGGTGCCTCCAGTTGAGGCATTGCTTTATAGCTCTTGAAGAACTGGAAAGGAAAAAAAGTGGGATGCATTATAATAACCGAGGAAGGTTTTCAGCATAGTCCATCACAACTGTTTTTCCCTAAATGTCGCTTTTTGTGGTTCTTGCAATATAAACCTGAGCTTTACTTTCCAGAGGGGTAATGTTTCTTCTAGCATGCAAGAGAAATTTTCAAAGCTTGAGCTTTTAAACCCTATGGAAAAATAGGCATTGAAATGATTCAGGAAAATAATAAGCTTCGGGAGGGAAAGAGGTATAAGATAATGATCACAATAAAATGGTTATAAACATGATTTCACCATCAGGAATTCTACAGCAGGAATTTGAGACTTTTCATCAAGAGGGGCAAAAATGAAATAATTAGCTCAGGAATATTTTTATGAACAAACAAAGCAAGTTTAGTTTGCTGTGACTCCTAGAGCCACACTTTTGATGTTTAGCAGAAGCCACACAATTTCATCCAGATACACCTGTAATGAACTTGACACTAGGGAAACAGGTTCTTAATTTTTTCATTAATATGCAGGCAGAACTACAAGGATTCTGTCACTTTCATCAGTTTTAGCACAAATGCGTGTTTCTGACACACCATGTTTGTTGCTCATTAGTTCCTTTATTTGTTTGCTGTCTGCAGCAAATATTATGTTCTCCCCTGTATAAGTGCCCAACCATCAGTCAGGGAATAAGAAACAATCCCACATCCCTGAGGTGACTCACACACCTCGTGGATACTGAATCACCATTAAGATGAGGTGAACATGTGGTGTGCAAAGCGGAGGCTGGAACGTTTTCAGCCAAAACATTCAGAAAACACTGGTACACATTAAGGAATTCATGTGAGGGAAGAGAAGCAGCTTGTGAATTATTATTTACAGCCCAAAGGACTAAACTAACAATTCGCAGATACTTCTGGCTGTCACCCTAATATGGACCATTCATTTTGTGTGACCACAAAACCAGAGAGAAGTATAAAAAATTCAGTTGAACTTTGTCTACCTCTAGTCTACAAGCCCTCCTAAGCAGTCCTCACTCTAAGTTTAAGCACTGCTGGGCTAAACTATTATTTACTTAGTTCTATGAGCATTAGCAATACAGTGGTACACTGCACACACAATATGCCACCCAAAATTCCCATTGTGCCCTGAAGATGAAGCTCTGCTGTTCCTGCCATTCTCAGTAGAAGGCTGAAATCAGTGGCACTGCTCACCAGAAGATGCTGCCTAGATTTGATGGGGGCTACTTGTTCAGACTTTCCAGGTTGAGGAGGAATGAGGATGATCCTCAATAGCTCTAAGGCAGACTCATCCCCTGCACAGGCATGGAGCTGGGGAAAGCTCTGTGTGTGTGATCAGTGTGGTGCCAAGCAAAGCTAGCTAGTCACCAGGGTATCAGCACATGAGGCAGTGTCCTATTGAGACAACCGCTAGGCTCCCAGCAGTACTGAGCATGGGCAAAGCTCACTTGTGGCAACAACGTAGGCACTCTGCGGGGTGTCTGTTTCTGTTTTGAAACTTTTCTTGAGTTACCTGGCTAAAACTACTCTCAAAGCACACTGAAACCATTGGAACTGAGTCACAGATCCCAACACATCCATTTGTAGTGGATACTTTTATAGGTTAAAAGTAAATCTTCTTCAAGAACCCTTTGTCCACCCCCCATATGAAGGTAATTTGGGGTGATTGTTTTGTTCAGAGTTGGATGCATGACGTTTTGTTGTTGCTTGAACTGAGAAATTTGTGTGTTAAACATTGTTCCAGAGCTGTACCCGATTGTGTCCAAGTTAATAGACGAGCCTTTGTCAAGGACATTGTACAAACACATTTCCACAAGACATTATTGTCTGGACACATGAGCAAACATTTGCCTAAAAAGTGTAATTGACTATTGTTCAAGAACTGCCACCTGCCCCTTGGTTTTCTGGCACTCTGATAGAAGGGACTATGCTTTATAGCATTGCCTCCAGCCAACACTTCCACAGGAGCCAACTCTTGACCAAAAATTAGTGAACATTCAGCTTGCTGATTTATTTTTTTTTCCTTCTCCCCCAAGGCTGCATAGGCTTCTAATAATAAAGGAAGTATTATGAAGAAAAGGAGAAAAGGCAACCAGCTTTCCTTCAGCAATAGCTCTGCAGGGAAATAACATACATGGGGAATGGTAGACTAACATGAGGTACGTGCTGGAGTAGTCATGGACGAGACCACAAGACCAAGCAGCAACACAAAGAACAAGCTCATCTATTTTGTTCGTTGTGTCAAGTTCGTTGTGTCAAGTTCATTGTGTCAGCTGAAGCTCTGAGAAGTGATGACAGTCATGATGCCAGGGGATGGACAGACAAAAGAAGGCTATGCTTCTGTCCTCTAATATGTGGTGTGTGACACACCAGGCGTTTGAGCAGGAGCTCTGCAACCTCCTTTTGCATTTCCAGTAAAGCTTTCTCAAACTGCAAATAAATGATTTCAGAGATAAACATTTGCCCACCACCTTAATCTTAAAGGTATATTTGTACAGAGATAGGTTTTGGAAAGCTACACTCAGTTCAAAGTGGAAAACCAAATATTTCTGTTTGAGAATATTGAAGTTAAATATTTTGATAGTTAACCATTGTCTTATCAGCCCTTTCTGGATGAAATAGTTCAACAAATTTGATGGAATTTCACCAAAATACTTGGTCAATTAAAATTGATATTTTTTTCTGATTTAAACCCATTTGGTAAAAATGGTTTCATCCAGTTCCACTCATGGAAACTGTATGATTTTCCAAAATTAGTTTTCTTCATATTTATATTACCTTTATGTCAAACAATTTCTCCTAAAAACAAGTGATGTTACTGCCAGGTTAAGCAGTGCCATGCTTTTGTGGAGGTAGCAACTGGCTGGAAATAATTGCATTAGTGGCATTCCCTTTTGGTTTGCTCAATGTAATAAAAAGTTTTGCTACCAGTTAGGAGAAATTAATATTTCTTTCTACATGTACCAGATTTCCCAGCTGATTGGCCTCTGCAACCCTGGCTGTTGCAATTTGGCTGACCGCTGAGCTCAGTGGATAAGTTTCTTTGAGTCCTTGTTATGGTTTGAGAAAACCCATAACAATTTATTGTCATGTAGACAATTATTCTGTCACCTGATGACCCTTCCCCACGCAGAAAAGGGGAACTGGGGGATGCAAAGGAACACGAGGGTTGAAATGTAAATAGGTTTAATAGAATAAGATTAAATAACTAACAATAATACTGAAGAACCAGTATGAATCCTGACACTGATAGGAGTTTTACAAGAAGTATACTCAGCCAACTCTACCAGCAGGCAGCTGTGCGCTCCCAGCAGTGGACAGCAAATGTCAGACACTGCAAGTACAAGGGATTCAGGAAGAAAGGGAGGCCTCAGGGGTCCGGCAGTGTGGCAAGGAGTTATCTGGATCGCTGCAATCGCCATAGTGTGATGCCAAGGGAGAGCGCACTATGCAGCAAACTTTTCTAATTTATATTGAATGTGATGTTCATGGTATGAAACAATCCTGTTGGCCAGCTTGGGTCAAATGCCCAGGCCTTGCTCCTCCTCATCCCTGAACCTGGCAAGGCTCGAAAACACTGAGACCTTGAATCTCACAGAGCCTGGCTGGCCATAAAGTAAATATTTTCATGAGTTCAGACACTAAAATCTTCCAAAAGTGCAATTTTCCCAGTGTTAGAAGGAAAGCTAGTCCTGAGCCTCTCAGCCCCTTTGGTTGTTTCTTCCTCAGACCCCTGCTACCTGCTGAGACAGTCCTGTCTTTTCAGAATTTAATCAGAATTGTCCTTATCTTGACCCTTACATTCCCACTTGTCCTTGTCTTATTGCAGAAAATACAGTTCATGAAATCTCTGCTCTACTCAGGCCTGATTGTACCAACAAAATAGCTTGACTTCACCCCATAGTCTTTTTTTCTGTATTGTCACCCCCCAGATATTATAGTTCTCTAGAGACATAGTCCATGAATGGTGTTATTTACAAGAGGATTTGTGGCATCTCTGCCACAATCATCTCCATCCTTTCTCAGAAAACAGGATTGTCAGGTGAAGGACAGCCAGCCTTATCTGAGGATGACAATAGTTGAGTGGAGATACCTGTGCTTGTGTTGTGGGACTGATCTGAGACCCTGAACTCCCATCATTTTTTTCCCTTTGATATGTTACTGTGATTGTGTTGTGGTAACCATCACTGTTGACAAGAAGAGTAAAATAATGTTACCAAAACTTCCCCAAAATAGCTTCCTCTCCATCACTTGAGAAGCCCTTTTTCAACACCAGCTGTCAACTGCCCACAGCAGGAAATGCTTCCTCCGGTGTGTTTTCCTCCTGAGGGACTGTTAGCTCTGAAACATGCCATTGTGCAGAGCATGGATTCAATATACAAAAGGCTAAAAACTCCACAGCATCCTGTCCTTGCTATTCTTAAAGTGAAGTCCTTCTCTCACTCTGCAACATGGTGAGAGGCCAAAAAGAAAACTGTGGGTGCCTAACCCAGTAATACTGTTGTAGCAGTCACGTTCCTGAAGGCTGAATCCTGTAACAAAGGTGAGCACACTAAAAGCAGAACAACAGTTAGAGACCTGACATGCCCGTCACTGCCCAGAAAGAGAGGGAAATGAGACGCTGAACTATTTCCTTGCACAAGGACTGCATGATCTGCTAATCTGAAGGAACAAGATGATGACTTCCAGTGATTTCTACTAGCAGATTGCCACCAATACCGTGTCTAACTTCTGGGAAAAAAAAAGCGGCATTTGTCCTTCACAGTGCGAGTGGCTTTACTGGAATAGTGTTCCAAGTTTGGTATGGCAAAGGCCTTGGCAATGTCTCTGCTGTCCAACCCTTCTGGAGAAGGGAGCAGAGGTGAGTGAAGGTGGGCTGCGAGAAATTGCTATTGAGCCATCGAGACTGTGAATGGGGTAAATACCAAGAAATGTCCTCCTGCCACTTACGTTGAGTCACTGATGAGGTTGTACTGGCCCATAGTACACTGTGCCTGCTCTTGAGCCAAGATAAATCCAACAGTGTCTTTCCTGCCAGCTCAGGAGCCAGGGGAGGCTTGTGCAAAGGTTTTGCTGATGAAAGAGGAAAACATTTTTTGATGCATGCCAAGGTTTTAATCGGGGGGGATTTGCGCAACTGGGAAAAACCTATACTTCTCTTCATCTCTTGAGGAAATTGAGAAACTCAGTCGCCAAGTATCTGTTGGGAGAATCAAGAGGAAGCAGAGGTGTTTATTCACTGAAGGAAATGGGAGGGCTCAGCGACTGCAGCAGTGACATTTTCTGAGCACAGGGCATGCACAGGGCCATGCTGGGACTCTCATCCTGTTGCCTTGATGGAGCAGGAAGCTATCAACCCTGAGCTCTGTGTCCTAGCAGTGCCAAAGCTACACTGAGCCTTGGGGGGGTCATAAACCCTATGGGACTTTTTTTTAATCTCTTCTTCAAAGACCACACGTTTTTCTGTGGGCTTGTGTGAGAGAGACTTTCTTCTCATCCATGCCCTCCACAGCCCTCTTATTAAGTTTTTCATCTTGACCAAAGGTTTGATTCCACTCTGGAGGAAAAAAACCCCAAAACATCAGAAATGCCCCTCTGCATCTCATACATCCTCCACATCAGCTTAATGGAAATGGCTTGGTGAATTTAGTGAACAGTACCACCCAGGCTGTTCTAATACCCATAGTTCTTTTGTCATCTTTTTTCATTATTCTCCTTTTATCTTCCCAGGAGATGTACGTGATTCCAAGAATTAAAATACATGATTAGTACATGGTGCATATTATTTGGCTTTCCTTTCCCAGAGGAAAATATATCTGTGCAATATTATGTTTTGATTTAGTGCTTTCAGGGGGTTTAGGATGCACTTTATTATTTTATATGCTAATTCCTCTGGGTGTATATTACAGGGTGACAAGGAATGAGATAGCTCACAGTTCCCGTGGGCAGATGATTTCATGGTCCAGGACCAGCATCCAAAGTGACCTTTTCTTCCAAACAGAAAAATATTAAATTTATGGGGAGAAGTTACTGGTGGTGGACAAGTCATCCTCTGCCCTAAAGCTTGAGGCATTCTTGCAGAAATACTGGGTTTAAGCCTGTGGCACGTCTGTGGCAGCCAGTATTGCAAAGCAGAGATGTCACAGCTTTCTCTTGCAGTTAATGTTCCCATCAGCTGATGGCTTTATGGTTTTGCTGGGATCTACATAAGTGAGGAAGCCAAGGGATTGCAAATGGCCATGTCAGAAAAGAATAGTAGCTCCTAGACAATGGGAATCAAACAAAAGTGGTGTTTATTTGTACCATGGTGCATTACTAAACACTGTCAGAGGACCTGGGAGCCCCCTGAAGTTGCAGCCTAAATGAAACTGTTGTGGTTCTGCTGCTTGAGCCCCAAGGGGCTGTGGTGGAGCTGCAAACTGTCCCAACAACTGCCCTTTGACAAACAACACTGCTTCAGCCTCCACTTTGGAATTGGATCAGAAATTTTGCTTTTCACTGGTTATACCTGCCCATCTGGTCTAAAGAACAACAATGATTATCCATCATTGGGACACCTCAAAGATCTGTTAAATAAGACACAAATGTTAAAGAAAAGATAGGCAGTGATCTGGCATCTTTTATTGGCCTATTGCTCCTCTGAGAAATGTCAGTGCTCTGTGAGGACAGAAAGAGAAAGGGTGAGCATATTGTGTGTACTTACCCTCCTGCTGAAGGGGGAACTAGAATGACAAAGCCTCTGAGATACTGGAGGTCTAGGACACATTGCTGCAGATGCACTAGTTTTTCATCTTTTTCCTGGGCCATCCTTGTCTTTGAAACTCATGAGACAGCAGAAATGGTGCCACAGAGCTCAGCCTAGGTTGGTGTGTGACCTACATCAGGTCCTTGAGATGCTCCTCTGCCAGGCCTGCCCAGCTGAGCAGTGTCACCTTCAGCAAAAAATTACAACAAAAGCAGCTTGTGTATTTACACTCCTCTATGGAGCTGAACTACTGCCCTGTGCAGTCAGTGGATGGCTCACCCATAAGCAGTGTGCATTTCAGGCATGGCTCAGGGTGCCCTGGATGAGAGACCTTTTTGTTCATGTATGTGTGAAAGATGTGTTGCCCCCATTATCTAGCCTAAGCCCACTCCTACAGAGCCTTTCTGGGAGAATCAAAACATGTTTTTAAAGTGTCTTCCCACTTACACAGTAAAAACAGGTTAGATTATTGTAGCTCCTATCAAAGTCCAGGGGTTATGTCCCTAGAGCAGCATGATTTGTCCTTTAAACAGCAGCCCTCTTACTAAATTCAACACTGCTGCAAAGACAAAATCTGCTGTAAATAATTTATTTTACTTGGGTAACCCTGGGAAAGGACAGAGAGCAGAGCAGGAAGGAAAGGGCACCTGCATTTGCAGCCAACAAGATTGGTATCAACCCTGGAAAAATATCTGAGTAGGGATCAGAGAAAAACTGGCAAAGATTGTCCTTTGTGTGTGATCTGCAAAAACAAAAGGGGGTGTAAATGCCTTCCAAAGTAAACAGCAAACCTTCTCTCTTCTTTCAAGACACAAAGCTATGTTAGTGGTGATGGCAGCAGCTCATCACCACCTGGGATGATGGTAAGGAGAGGGACAGTGGGCAAAGCCGTGCAGCTGCCAAGGCCCAGCCGTAGCTGACGTGCCGACAGGCAGCAGCACAGCCCCAGGAGCTGCCATGGTAGGGGTAGGTCCCTGTCAGGGTGCATGGTGACAGGGAGCACACTTCAGCCCATGAGATGCATCTGACAGGGGCATATTTTTTGGTACAGCCCTGTTGCTGCCAGAGTTGCCAAACAACCTCTCTGACCCAGAGATATCGACTCGTTCTCTGAAAGCCCTCTCCCACCCTGTGCTGGGGAGGTAACCCACAGGTTCCCAGAGTTGTCTCCAGGCCTCCCAGGTCTGGGGGCACTACCAGCTGCAGGTCTAGGCACTTTCTCCATTGGCCACATCTCTCTGGACAGCTGGACTTTTTTTATGTCAACCAGACTCCAGTCCCACTAGCACAGTGACAGTAGCTCTTCAGTAGCAAGCACAGCCTGCAGAGTCAATGACTTTTGCTTGAATCAATCCACTTCAAAGAAAGGAAAAAAAACCCAGAAAAATCTGATTCTAGCCCCTTCCTAAGGTGTGACGCTTCCCTGCTCCTGGGGAGGCCCATCCCATCCTTTTGCTTTTCAAAAGCAAACCTGTCACTTGCATGTGCTCACCCATCCTCTTACCTCCCACCAGAAAGAGGTTTTAGTTCTGTAATCTTCTTTCAATCTCAAGCTCTAATAATATATAATTTTCAATATACTGGAGATGAGACCTCTGAAACCAACTGTCTTTTGGTATAACCTTAAATCACCTTAACCAGAACACTGGTAGGTTCCTTCCCTGTTTATGTTTTCCACGTACTCTTTTAAATGAAAATATACAATATACATTCCTGGACCCTGGTGCAATTTATATTTCTCTTAATAACCTTCATAAAGTCATTAAGTCTATTACCTAACAATATATAGTTGGGAGTCATAAAATTTATTTACATTAGATAGTTTTCCAGGTATGTGGAAGGTGATTCAGCACTTCCAGCCTGTGTTCTGATAAGGTCAGACAGATTCCTTAAAATACAGGAAGTTTACCAGCAAACCATTATATTTTTTTTTTAATCAAAGTAATATACCTGCCAGCTCAGATATTTCTCTTTAATGTGTTGATTTTCAAGAACAGTGTACTTTGTTACTTTGTTCCCGTCATGCTACAGTACGTGAAGCTGCTCATGTTTTCCTTTCCTCTTGGACCAAAACAAGCTACCTGAGAGCCAGCAGCTGGCCCTCATCTCAGACGGTGCAAGGAGCCCTTGGAAGGACAAGGGTGACTGAGCCGTGGAATTCTATGCTATGCATTAACACTGATGGTACCTCCCCACTCTCTGTGTCAGGACAAGTCCTGAAGTCACCCTCAGATCACAGCTCACCTGCCAGGGCTTGTGCTGCAGAAACATGCCCTTTGGCACCCAGGGGCATTTGGGTGAAGGACAACCTCTAGCCCAACAGGGACCCCAACCACCTCGGGTGTCTTTCTTGTGCAAGGGGAGGCAGAGCAGAGCCTGATGACAGCTTATCTGGTGGCGAGTCACCCCAGGTTGCGGTCTGAGTGTTACTGCTCTCATTTCTTTGGCTTTTGGTTGGAAGGAAGGTTTGGAGAATAAGACAGTCACCTGGAAATCGGCGTCTAGGGTCAGTTTTGAGCTCTGTCATGGACTTCCTGAGATAGCGTGGGAAAGTCACTCCATCTCTCAATACCACAGTGTCTGTCTGTGGTGGGGGAAGGGAGAGATAATCTCTCATTTCTTCCTCCCTTTGTTCATCTTGTCCTTTAAGACTGCAGCTTCTGAGGTTGATGGCTGTTTCTCATAGTGTGCATGAGTATCTTAAGTTTGGCCAGGGCTTGAAGGTAGTACTCTAAAATAGACAATAAATAATAATAAAAGTAGCCGTGAAATTGCTGTCACAGAATACGAACTAAAAAGAAATTAAACAAATCAGCATGCAACTGAGCTTTTATGCCAGTGGAAGCTCCTCTAGTTGTTTTAGTGATCTGGAGCTCCAATGGCAGGTCAGTGTGGCAGGTTCTTGTAATGGCACTAGAAGTCTCCCAATATTTGAGTTTTTCTGAAAACTTCGTGTCCTGGAATCAGGTAGTTGCAGTAGAATCTCAACTTCCACTGAAAAACAGGGATTCTCTACTTCTAGCAGTCCAGAAAAAAACATTACATATTAATGCTGCAAGGAGACAGAGAGGTGGAAAGCATGAGAGTGGGAGAGGGAACTGGGGAGAGAGAAAGAGAGGGGCAGTGGAAGAAAGAGGGAATGAGATAAGCAGAAATAAATAAAGAAGAATTAAAAAAGAAAGAGAGAATCCATATTTTATTGTTTGTGTTTTTTTTTTAAAGTCTCATGATGTTTATGCCAGTCTTAAGATCTCTAGTGGTCTGATTCGTGGTTTCTGAATGGATATCTTTGGCAGCATAGGAATCTCATTTAAGACTTTAAACAATTATATTCTCAGAGTCTCCAAATAAAATGCTCATGCTTTAACAAACACTGGAAAAGTGAAAGGTTTGGCTTCTTTCCCTTTTGGATCAGTAATGGAATGAATGGAAAACTGGTGCTGTATGCTGCACTGATAAAAGAGCAAACAACATTGCTAGATTCACTTCTAGTGATTCTGGAGCACATTAGCTAGGAGGATCTGATGCATATTTCATCTGAAGCTGCTGAGCAGATCATGCTCTTGCCAGTAAGCGCATTTCTTCTATAAGCTAAGAGAGGTACCAGCCTTAGTAGCTTTGAAGACTCCATCTTCTTTTTGAGTGTGTTTTTGGTCATAATATTGTAAGATTGTAAGATTTGTAGGATGAGAGAGCTGGTGTTGTTCAGTCTGGAGAAGAGAAGGCACCAGAAAGACCATATAGCAGCTTTCCAGTGTCTGAGGGGGACCTACAAGAAAACTGGAAAGGGATTTTTTACGAGGGCATGAGGTGATATGGCAAGGGGTAATGGCTTCAAAATGGAAGAGGGTAAATTTAGATTACATATCAGGAAGTAATTTTTCTCTATGAGGGTGGTAAGGAACTGGAGCAGGTTGCCCAGAAAAGCTGTGGATGCCCCATCCCTGGAGGTGTTCAAGGCCAGGATTTATGGGGCTTTGAGCAACCTGATCTGGTGGGAGGTATCCTTGCCCAGGGCAGGAGCAGAGGGGTGGTGGTGTTTGAAACTAGTTGATATTTAAGGTCCCTTCCAACCTAAACCATTCAATGAGTCTGTTATTCTGTGTTGGGGAAGGAGGTCTCCCAGAAATTAATAAAAAACTCTAATGATAAGCATTCTCTATTAAGCCGTACTACTGCAGAATCAAGTTCAAAGAGTAAGCAGCAATGCATATTTATGGTAAAAATCTGCCAGCTGGCACAAGTCCCTTAGTCCAAACCCAGCATCGTGGCCAGTGCAGCAAGCTTGCCCACCTTCATAAGCCATAGCAGTGGAAAAGCACTATCCCCCGTTAGATGAAGACAAAGTCCAGTCCTAGGCGTAGTCTCCGCATTGCCTATCTTCAGAGATATCAAAGTCACAATGTCTTTCAAATATCCAGGGCTTTGATCTCCACAAGCAAACCTGCTTCAGTGGATACTGTTCAGCAGAAGAATTAGAAAGGCTCACATAATCCGTTTGTAGAGCTTGACTGGTCATACCATAGAAATCAGTGGATGCTGAGGGGATGTTCTGTGTCCTGCTCTGCTTCATTTGTGCCCCAAATCCAAGAATAGCAGCTGTTTTGGTAAGAATCCTCATCAGAGGAATCTATGAGTTTTCCACTCCTCAATTATGAGTGTGAACTCTTGTCCTGGGTCAGCTTTGAGACACAAACCAAATCTTAACTTAATCTGTATGCAGCCCCAGCCCCTTCCCCTGTTCAAAACACACAGGAATTCCAAAGGCAAATTTTGGAATTTTCCATGGTTTGTGATAGTCTCTGTGGAGCAGTGTGTGGGCAAAGCAAGCACGTAACATAACTATTGAGGGCCAGATGAGTGGAAGCAGTTGTTTGCTTTGTGGGTAATACCTTGGAACTCAATGAGGCTGCTCTCTAGGGAAAACATGGGAAATCAATGGCAGAATCTGGCTCTCTCTTTGTAACCTTTTGTAACTACAGGGTTCAGCAACTGTGAAAGAGGCAGGGCTAACAAGAAGCATTAGGAGGGCTGCTGCTGGGTCACTGCAGACCTGTTGTCTTCAGGTTTGAAACCCGAGGGAGGAAAAAAGGCAGTGAGTGTTAGCAATTGCTGTCTGAGATCCCCATCCTTTGGATTGTCTGTCCTGTGACCATCCGCCAAAGTGGAGCAAACAATTCAAAGTGTGTAAAAACTCTATCCTGAGTCCTGTTTTGTTAACACAAAAGGCTTACCCAGCCACGGAAGCTTAACAAATCCCTGTACCTGAACCCTGTGAGGTAGTCTGAGAGACTGGTTGGGTGGGCTCAGGTCCCCTCACTGCCTGTTACCCCAAGGATTCTCAGGTGCTTGCAACCTAAATGCCACATAGAGTGGTTTTTTTCCAAAGATGTTTTGCAAAAATGTCAAACTTCAGATGTGCAAGTGCGTACAAAACCCAGTGGTGAAGCTGGTTTGGGAAGCACTGGATGAGTTTGCCTGGTAATTGTTTCAGAAATATATTTCAGCTAGAAAGCACAAATGTTCAAATTCCTCGGCTGCTTTCTAGAGTCCTAGGTCTTTACCTTGGCTCCAGATCTGGATCAGACCAGAACTGCTTGGGAGTGATTTTCCTTTATCAGCTACTTTACAGATAATTTACTGTCAGTCCAAGATAGATATTTACTTTCAAGAGCAGAAACTTCATCTTTCAGTTAAGATTACTCTCCTACAAGTAAATATTGGGCAGAAGACAAGGAAGGGATGAAAACTGCAGACAAAATGAAAGGAGATGGCTGACCTGGCTATTAGATAGTTCATGTTGAAGTACCTTCAGAATCAGTCAGAAAAGAGATTAGAGGGGGAAATAGTTCATGGTTTTGTAGGACCAAGTGCAAAGCCCTAACACTGGCTTGTGATCCTTGTAATGTATTCACCTGGTAAGCTCAGTAGATTTAGATACTGAAAGTTAACTTAGGAAGAGTCTGGAGAGCTAATATAAATACTGTTCAGCTAAATGTGGCTTTCCACTGTAGCATCAGAAAACTGTTGAATGCTTGCCCAAACTCTTGGACAGAAAAAAGAAAACCCTGTCTTAAAACCTCTTCTCTGTGGAAGGGGTGCTGCACTGCAGGGCAGCAGGTGCCAGGCTTGTGGACCCTTCGCAGGAGGGAGCTTTTGGAGGAGTGAATGTTTCTACCAAGATCTTTTGGAGCGAACGCCATGGGAAGCATTCCAGGGTGGGGAACCTGGGAGAGAGACAAAACGATGATGAGCTGCATCAGCTGCAAACCTGAGTGCCGCGTTTCCATGTAGTGCTTAGCTACCCTGGTGACAGACACGTTATAAATACCCCAAGACAGACCCATTTTGGAGGGTTGCCTGCAGCTGTGGGGAAGCTGCAGATTAGAAATTCCAACTGACTTGTCACAGGCACGAAAAATATTTCCCAATGCCACTCTGTGCTTGGGGGGCTTCTCTTAAGCAGATGAGCCTTCACTAGTCTCATCAAATTGCTGTTAAAAAGGCTGGTGAGAGCTGCATTCAGCCCAAAAACTGATTAATGCTGTTGTCAAAGCCAGTGTGATGTAATGCTTGCCCTTGGAGCAAAATAGTAAGACTAGTAGAGAACAGATTCTGGTTGAAGAAGCAAAGGCTCAAGCCAGGTGTTTAGTGCCATCACTGGGTTGTTAAATGGACAGATCAGTAGCAAGAGTCTGCAGGTGTACTGAGCCACCAGGTCACACAGGCCAGCAGAAGACTGCAGGAAGGAATATGTCACTGTTCCTATCCCAACCTATATTCAGGGAGTCTAATTGTCCACCATCAATAGAATGCTTTAAATTATATTTAGCATTCAGTGCAATGCCCACACCATCCCTACCCACTTGTTTCTGTGTTTTGCACTCCTGATTGTCACACAAAACATACCTCACGGTAGGTTGTCCATGTAGGTGCCCACCTCCTGGGTGACAGAAAGGTTAACAGTACAGTTCAGTACATAGATTGACTGTAAGACAGATTTTATCCTGAGTTACGAACTTCCCAAACTTAAAACCTTTTCAGGATAAAATGATATTACTTATCCAGCAAGCACGGTTACAGGCAGTACAATACCCAGGACGCAATTAAGGCTTTGCTCCTGTGCAAACAATGGGAAGCAGAGGAAATGATGCAAAGCCGTACTGGTGCATGCACCTTCCCCTTCATGAAGGCATGAATGAGAAATTGCTGGGCTGAATAATTTCTTTCTGATAAAGCACTCTGTATTAATTAAACCTAATCACTTTAGCATAGCTCCTTATACAGCTCTTAAATTGCTACCAGCTTACTGATGATCATGTTTACGAAAAGTAATTGGGCTACCTTTCTATTGGTGTTATCAGAGATTTCCTCTCATCACTAACTTGTTCCTTCCTCCACCACAGGTCCCTTAGATGTGCCAAATGCCAGATTAACTATTATGGGGCTGCTGTCTGTCTGAATGTCCAAACTAAAGCGGCAGACAGGTGCAACAAGCATTGTTAATAGGGGTTTTCCTCCTCATTGGTCATTGGTGGTGCTTATGAGGACAAAGGAACAAACAAGAATGAAGTCGTGCAAGATTCCTTTCCTTCCCGCAAGTGCCATTTTTCTGCACTACCACAAAATTCCTCCTGCCCAGACTGGTATTAGCATAATGCTCCTCAGGCCCTGATTACATTCACTGCTTCCCCTTGCCAACATGTAATATTATTTTTTTCTTATATATTTTATGTGATCATAAAAAGCTATACCCCACTTGACATCTGTTATCTGGATTAAGGCTGTTCATTCAGCTGGCCAAAAACAGATGGAAATCTGTGGAGCTTTTCATTTGCCACAATCTGCAGGTGATGGTCATTTGTTAGGTTGCTAAAAAGAACAAATCCGAAAAACAAAGCAATCAGTCTATGGACTTAAATAAATAAAACAACAGAAAGGGGAAGAAATGCCAAGCTCTCCTCCATAATGCTCTCCTATATATTATTTTTGTTTGTGTGGTCCTGCAACCATAAGTGTTGCCACTACAGTCTACATGGCTTGCTTGCATGAATCACCAAGGAAGGGATTTGTTATGAAGACCCTCTAGTAATGAGAAGGCAAAAATGCAATGCTTTGAAGGTCTCAAATGCTTTCAAGGTCTCTGAATTCAAATGTCTGAACTGAAAATGGACAGTCTTGCTACATTTACTAGAGCTAGTAATGTCCAGAGTTATTTCCGCTCTGCTCTTTTACAAGTCATGTGATTTCATTTTTCCTCTATCAACACTCAAGTAAATGAAAACCAGACTCATAATCATACAATCAATTTTATTACATTGCCACTGTGTGAAAAAGAAGGTTTCAAAGATTAAGCAGCATTTTAGATAAGGAGAATGAGCAAACTGTGACTGCTTCAGCAACAACAACAAAGAGGGAGCATTTAAATAGATGATCGTGAAAAAGAACCAGTTCATATAGTCAAAATGTAATTGAGCACATAATATGGCTGATATGCTGATGGCCATGAAAATTTAATTAACTTCCGAACCACTGAATGAATTATGCAGCCTCTGATCACTGCAGAACAAAGTTTGTAGGCCAGATTCACTGTTGGCACAAGCAAACAGAATTATGTTGGCTTCCATGGAGTTGTCATCATTTGTTTCAGCAGTGAGCTTGGCTCGCCATCCCTGCAGCATTGATCCAGAGTCCTTTGAAGTCAATGGAAATGGCTCTTGAATTCAAGATACTTTGGATCATGTCTGGTGTACCATGTGTTTTACCAGCAATTGAATTAGTTATACTGCAGATCACCATGTACATACACAATTGGTGTTGTGACACGTACTGACCTGGGAATGGGACTGGAAACTCATCCCTAGCAGCAAATACTCTATTTCTGTCACTCAACTTTGCATTTTTAGCTGGTCTTTTCACATTTAGAATATTTCCATTTAGTGCCCAGCCCCTCAGTTGGTTTTGCCGTTTAATTCCTTCTAGCATGTTATTCCATCACCCCCTCAAATCTCTCCATAACTGCTTGAAAATTCAAGCTATTTTAGATGGAGCTTTATCAGAAAATACATGGTTATAACCTAACATATTCCTGCCCTGCACCAGCTGTCTTTTCTCTAAACCTAGCTGTGAACATAATTTTCCCAAGAAAGCTCTGTAGCGGAAATTAGGTAGGAGAAGAACAAGGGAGAGTAAGATCATGCACTTTAACAACCAGTTAGCAGCGTTAAGTTGCAGAGCTTGCTCTTGTCAAATACTGTCCAGCCTGGGTAAAGAAGGTATACGTGAGCAACGCAGTGACTCCAGTTGTCACACAAGTAAAGAAGTGCAGAGAATGTCCAATGAAACACAAAGCTCTTCAGAAAATCTTTTTCTCAGTGACTTCGTGGGGTGCATCAGATGGCATCTCTGGAAAGGTGCAAGATCCATCACCTGGATGTCTCTCAGTCAGACCTGTGTTCTGTCCGTCCTGGGCCTGGAGACCGAGCCACAAGTCTCAGGAGTGGCAATCCACCTTTCCTGTTGACAGGCTGAGGGAGTAAATGGATTTTCACTTGTTCCTCTCAGCCCAACAAATGTTTGTGAGAGAAGAAAGCCAAGAAGAGAGGGAGACTGAACAGATATACAGAAAAATAGGTCAGGCTGTCCTAACAGGCAGGAATAGCAGCAGGGGCTGGTCAAGAGAACTGAGGAGAACAAAAAATTGTGCAAGTAAACAGCAGTGTTTTCTCATTGGACAAACATAAGTGTGAATTTGGACTATCTCCTGGATGAGGAGGAAAGGATGAGATGGAAAATCTGACACATTCCACTTCTCAGGTAGCATCAAATGTATTAAAAATGTTTACATGCCTAATGTAACCTAATTGTGACCTCATTGAAGTAAAACTCAGGTCTCAAGTTATCGACACCTCCAGCTTTGACCTGCTGGGCTACCCTTGCTGTTTTTCTATTCTGTGCCATATCTTCCCAGCTATGAAGAAGAATGACCATAAATCACATTGACTGCTTTAATAAAGCATGAAAGAACTTCTGCTCTGAAAAGCAGCAAAAGAAAACTAGGCAGAATTTCTATTATTTAGCAGCTGCATTCAGGTATGAGATGGATACTTGGTAATGGGATGGTGATATCAGATTGCAGGTTTAAAACAGATACTTTTAGAACATGAAAGTCCACAGACAAACTTGTGAAATACCAGTAAAATCACTGACCATGGATCAGCAATGAAGTCTAAGTTCAAATTCCAACTAAAAAGCCAAATTCATGGTTGTAAAATATAATGTTTAAACAAACCTGTATCTGACACCAACTGATCACCACAAACCAGAATTAGATCTGGCTACAATTCTTCTGGGTTAGCATTAAACTACTGGAAGTTTAATGCTTTTTCATGTTTTGTCAAAATCTTGATAATGGGCTTATTATGGGGGTTGTAAAATTTCATTACAGCACATTCATTTCTTGAACAAAATGAAGCTCATTTTTCCAGTGGAAATAGCCTAGTCTTGACAATGCTTCTCTCTGTGCCAGGGAAAAGGTTCAGCTGGCTTCTTGGATCAGCTTTATGGCCTCTTTGCAACAACAGGCTGTTGCAGAAAGGGGAACCTTGGAGCCAAGGATTTGGCCTCTGGATTTCGGTGACATTAACACCCAGAAAGAATTCCTGGGAAGGACCACTTCCATGAGAGAAACTGGAGCTATTCCTTGCAGTCTGGGGCTTGTCTGCACATGCAAATAAATGCATCTGGAACAAGAGAAGTTGTAAATTTAAAGTGGGAGTAAGTCATGTGGCAATGCAATTATTTCTTTTTTATTTCTGATGGAATCAGTCATGAAAGTCTGTGAAGCCAATGCAGGGAAAGACACTTGCATTCCAGTCTCACAGCATCCACATGTATTATCACTCTGGACTGGGGCTCTTACTTGGGGTTGTTAAACGACTGAGCTGGAATAACTCCAGGGGCAGACGAGCTCCCATTTTTCTGTAGAATTGGGGAAAGGCAGAAGTCTATCAAGGAATAAATTCAGCTTGCCTATTTCCTCTCAGAACTAAAGATTTGCCTGGGTTTGAGGTTAGTATAAATAAAGTTTCCAGGATAAAGCAATCAGTGTTTCATTAGTAGACATCTCAAGCTGAGAAAACTCTTTTCAACATATCAGCTGGAAGAATCATTCATTTCTTGTTTTCAAAACAGAAGTTTTGAATATCTATACTAGCTTTTCGTTGATGGAGATCAATTAACATTTTCACCCAGATATAAGTCAAAATATGGTTTTAGGACAATTTTCTAGAAGAAAACCCCACCAACTTGCCTTATTAATGGGTCCAACCTTTTTGAAGAGGAAAGTAAGTCTCAGTTCTGAAGTGCTACATGCTTAGAGAAGATATTAATCTATTCCTTTATTTCTTGCCTACCTCTCGGTGAGTGTTTTCCCTATTTTCTGCCAGTCATAAGCTGTCGTAATATGCACCCAAGTCTGCAACTATTAGAGGTGCTTCATGTTCATACAGAACTTGTAGGGATGTCATTTGTTATTCACTGCTATTTCAGGGCACTCGGTGTACAGAACAGATCCTCTCAAAGCCAACTTACGGAAGAGAGCGGAGCAGAGAGGGAGGGATAAAGAAACTTGGGATCTTATTGGGAATTATGCTTAACCTCCATTCTGACTTTCCCCAAATGCCTGTTGGTACTGCACTGAGACTGAAATGAGTGATTTGGCCACACAAATATTAGTTGGACACACTTCGGGAAATGAACATTTCTTAAAGAGTTATTTGTCAGAGGAAAGCAGTTCTACATCTGTAGTTTTATAATCACAAACTGCCCTAGCTCACAACAAACCTCTTCCATAGGTTACTGCGGTAGACTGCTCTTTCCAAACTTTGTCTACCATTAGTATAGCATTTACAATACTTTATTACGAAAATAACAATCCGGGTTTTCCAATAAATAACAAGATTGGCTATTTTGTATGAATCACCTAATTAATTCCAGATCTGGGACTTTGGTATTTATTTGGAGATGTTTCTTATTTGGGAGCACGGCGAAGGGTACATTTCACAGACCATTTTACTGATTTCATTGGATAAAAAATGAATAACAATTCCTTAACTTAAAAATTCTTGTTTAACCATAGTTGTTAAGTGAAATCTTACTCTGCTTATGATTCAAGTGTATATCTTTGTTGCAAAGGAAAGATAAATACAGGAGAGCAAGAGAGGGACTCTGTCAGGAAGTGTAGTGATAGGACAAGGGGTACTGGTTTTAAACTGGAAGAGGGGAGATTTAGATTGGATATTAGGAAAAAATTCTTTCCTGTGAGGGTGGTGAGACACTGGAACAGGTTGCCCAGAGAAGTTGTGGATGCTCCATCTCTGGAAGTATTTAAGGCCAGGCTGGATGGGGCTTTGAGCAACCTGGTCTAGTGGGAGGTGTCCCTGCCCATGGCAGAGGGGTTGGAACTTGATGATCTCTGAGGTCCCTTCCAACTCTAAACATTCTATGATTCTATGATTATCCTAACCAGCAGTAGACAATTGGATGCTTAATATAAGCAGTAGAAGGGAAAGGATGTGTAAATAGATCTATGGGAGGTGAACAATTTGTACTGCAAAAGCCATTAATGAGTATTGGAGTCATCTGACCTCCGACAAGTCTTTTCTTCAGGCACCTCAGCCTTTTTTAACATATAGCAACTGAGACTCACTGCATTTTAGCTAGAGGCTGGCATGTTCCCAAGAGAAAGCAGATTATGGGGAAGGTAACTGAAGACAGCTTTATGTTGCTGCCTGCATCGGACACTTCTGCTCTGCATGATAGTCAGCAGGACATAGCACACATCTTACACTCACAATGCAGGATCTTAACACCAACTTACTGCCATGACCTGGTTTTGGTTTCATCAGAGCCTGCCACATATTTGAATCTTAGCTGGAGCCTTGGTTATGCCAAGGAATGCTCCATTCCACTGTTGGTCCTGAGGATGCTGACCTTGGGCAAAGGAAAGGAGCAGGCAGGCAGAGCAGTAAAGTCCTTGCCCCTGTGAAAGATTCATGGCAATGTGAATGCCAGAGTGATAAATCCTATGTCTTTAAACACTTTCCTCTTCTCAGTAGCACTAATGTCAGTCACTATGTCATATTTTGTCTGGATAAACATTTACAGGGCATAGAAAAGAAGGAATGAATTTAACATCCATGCAATATGGTGAGGTGCACAGGGACCATTGTAGAATTTATTGTTGAGGGGAGATGCAAAAAGCATATGTATGTTGTACAACTTGTGGAATTATGTTGTTTTGCTGTGTGCACTGCGTGCTAACACAGGACAGGGCAGCTCTGAACAGGCTCTGCTCAGGGAATATGTGACATCCTGGAAATATTCCAAAAGCTCTTTCAAGTCATTTAGATACAGGATGTTCAAACAGTACCTATTGCACTAAAAGGGCTCTGTTCTGGTAATCTAATATTTGCAGAGAGTATCTGCTGAAGGCTGAGCAGGCAAGTCAGGATAACATTCCTTTATTCATGCGTTGCCAACAACATGAGGGTGACCAGGACATGAATGCTTTGCAGCCAGCGTATTATTAATCAATAAGCAAGAGCTAGGGTGTACATTATGCTTCTTTAAGCTTCTTTCCATCACAGATTTGCTGGAGTCATCACAGAGTCTTACCTGTTCTCTTCAAGATCAGGCTGTCATCAGACTAACACTAAGCAAACACAGTCAGAAGTCCTCAGGAACATTTGTTTAAATACAGAACTTGCATTCACTTTTCCCAGTCCTTTGAGCCACCTCAGCAAAACTCAGAGAGTTTGTTGTTTTTGTTTTTTTTTTGTAATCTGGCATCCTATGGAAGCAGCAAATGTTCAGTCATATGGGTGAGTGTAAGTGTGCATGAGTGGGTGTTTCTCTCTCTGTTTTTCCATTCTGCATCCTTTTCCCCCTGCCCAGGCTCTTTTAGACCTAGTGGATATACTTGACCTCCTACCTCTATTCAGAAAATTAGAGAACCACATTTTTCTGGAGACCACTATGCTCCCCTGTCAAATTCTTGGCTTGGCAAAATCATTGTCATCAGTTTGGAAGATGAAGTGAAACATTTGTGAAGGATGGTGGAACTGACTCTGGCACAGTTAGCCTTCAGACTCTGAGGGTTAATTTCTTCCCTTCCTAAGTCACTGCAAGGAAGCGACAGAAGTGAAATTACACTCTTTCAATCACCTACACTCCACAGAAAAAAGTAGAAAAGGAGGGGGGGAAAAAAGGACATTGAAGTCAAAGCCAAAACAAATAGTTCAAAAACAGTCCATGGGCTGAAATAAGTTGAAATTCAGCTATGTGCTGTACAAGTCCAAATACTTAAAATTACTCTAAAAATGTTCTGTTCACTCCTAACTCATGAACAAAAGAAAGATATATATGTCATATTCCTTAGTAAATTAAAAAAATAGATTTTAATTTACCATGGCTATTTTCTTCTGAATGATCTAGTGACTGGAATGGATGATTTACTTGACAGATGTACTAATGCACTTAGTACACACATGGGCAAGAGGCGCCACTGCTTTCTTTAGTCTCTGATTGAATTTAAATTTGTTCATAGAGTCATTACATTTTAGAGACTAATATAATTATCCAACTCAGTTGTTCCCAAAGTGGTATCTTACATTTGTGGGGCAGGGAAGGGAACGATAAGGGGCTACTGTGGGCTGTGTAGGGATATGATCTGCTGGAGCTGTGGACTCTGCCCCAACACCCTCAGGACAAGCAGTTGGCAGACAAGAAGGCTCTCACCCCTTCAATCACCATGTGGACAAGACAGTCCTTACTCATATGTAAGGCAGCTTTGGGATGGTCATGAAAGTTTTGCTTTCCGGTTCTGCATCCTGTAAATCCTCAGCCGAGATAAATCACCATAGCTGTGTTTACACAACCAGAAGATCTGACCACAAGGACTGAGAGGTTGTGGTTTGCTGGTGATTCATATCAGATGCACATGCCATGACATTTTTCCACTGCAGTTCACTATTCTGCAGCAAAACATGCTGTGCCAAGGCCACTTCTGCTTTTCTTAAATTGCAGAGAGAGCAATGGAAGTCAAGATTGTATGAAAGTAGGAAGGAAAAGTCCAGCTTATTGCAGAGTAAGACTATTCTGAATCCAGAAGAAATGAATAGCAGTGCATTATATATTATATTAATGTATGTTTATAACAGTTCTGTACAGCCTCTTACTACCTGATGAAGGTTTGCTTTGACTTTGACAAAGATTTCTAGTCTCCTTTCCTCTCCTCTCTTCCCCTCTCATTCCCGGTAAGACTGAAAGTTCAGAGAAAATAATTTCTGTGATTCATTTTTTCTTTCCAAGGATTTTGCTTATGATCTTTTCCCTTCAGGATAACCCAATGACTGGAATGGCCTAGTGAACATAGTGACTAAACCCTAGGATTGGCATACATGGAGACTTAAGTCCCTATGTGCTTTCTTAGCTCCCAAAATGAAGATCCTAAAAAAATACTCCTCAGCAGCTGTCAAAGCCTGGAGCAGCCTGGAC
Source organism: Pedionomus torquatus (assembly GCA_013398155.1). Taxonomy (NCBI): domain Eukaryota; kingdom Metazoa; phylum Chordata; class Aves; order Charadriiformes; family Pedionomidae; genus Pedionomus; species Pedionomus torquatus. The sequence continues at coordinate 455,796 of VZRU01013779.1, read as the reverse complement.
TCCTAAACGGTTGCCACAAAAGTCCCTACACAAGCACATTGCTGCAGCTGTGTGCTCACAGGTCTTCCTACATCTGACATTTGAGAAATACATAGACCCGTTGGGACTTTGGCACATGTATCCCCTACAGGGCTCAACACACTAGGATTTCTTAAGACACAAGCAAGAAATTGCAATGAAAAAACAAGTTTGTTGAAATGGATGGAGCACTCACCTGAAAGATACATATTGTCATGTCTCTTTTTATTTCCAGAGGTGAGAGGGGAATAGGAGGAAGGGGTTCAGTTCATTGTCAGGTATTTCTAGAGAAGAATTAGTGCACTTGTAGTTGATGAAGCTGTTTTACAGTCAATGCACAACTGAGACTGCCTTTAGAAGGGGTCAGAGACCTTACCCAGATAAGAAAGAATTGGAGTCTATGTTTGATTGTCAACACATGGAGGCTAAGCCTCAACAGAAGAAGGATTAAGACACCTGGCACTTTCACCTCAGCACCCCAAGGCGGTATGGAAATGTACAAAATGGATGTCAGGTCTGCAAAGTGACTGGAAAAATTCAGGGAGCACACATGCTTCCTTGCAATGAAATAAGCAAGCAGAGAAAATGAGGGAAAATTGAAAAATTAACAATCAGTAATTTAAACATTAACATGCTTTCCATGTGGCTGCAAATGAAAACCTCTGTGACAACACAGCATAGTACCACCTGGAAAATCTTTCCAAAAATGCTAGGTGACCCCTGCAATTACATCAGTTTGATAAACCTTTTAGTGGGCAGGGAACCTTCTTGGATTAAATTAACTTTCTCTCTTCAAACAGGTACTTGGATCTTTGACTTCTCACACAGGAGAGCTAACCATTCACATAAATGAGCACTTTTAAGCTTCCCATGCACCCCCTTACCATTCCAGCCCCCCACAGTCTGCAGTCCCTTCTTGTTGACCTTCATTCTTGGTGCCATGGGCATCTCTGCTCAACTTGCTGCATGCCTAGGCACCAAGACAGATTGATTTATTGCATAGAATATTTTATAGCAGATTGCAGGACTGTGTTCCACTGGGCCATATGGTGCTAGGAAGCTAAACATAGTAACAGTAAAAGGTGTTAAAATCTTCTCATCACTGCAGGTCTTGGTGGCTCTCATGTCAAGATCTGCTCCACAGACCCAAAACTCAACCTTAGTACAGTTTTTCCTTGACAAAGCTTTAGAGGAGCAAAATCTCTAGAACTCAGAAAGCTGCCAAAGTGATACAAGTCAGAAATTACTCTAAGCCCCATTTAAAAGCTGATCTATGTATAATAGGCATGCTACATGGACATTGCTGCTACCTGGTTCACTACCCATAATCTGACCCGTTTAGCAATCTACTGAGTCCCCAGGATGTGTGCTAGATGCTCTTGCCTATGCCAAGCTCTCAGCTCTTTCAACATCTCTGAGGTACCACACCCTCTCCCCATGCCACAAAGAGATCAGAATCTGCTCAAATTAAATTCCTTTATTAATGGAATGGTTTTAAAAGACCAAAAATGAAATCGATGAAAGGAATGCTTGTCCTTTATGGTTGCCAGAAAAGGTAAATATTGTCTACAGACATTATACAGCTTTCTTTTAACCAAAATTAAATATGGTCCACAGCGAAGCAAGCAATCTGTAGAAATGTATAGTTATGCTGCTATTACAAACTATTTACATTGGATAAAAAATGTGTCTCAAAGCCAGATTTAACCTTAGTTGATTACTCTTATGATTCTGTGTAGCTTGCCCTCACCTCCCCTTTTTGCTATTATATATAAATCAGGCATTAAAGAGGTTAAAAAAGTGAGTGATCACAAAACAAGTTCTGAATAACAGAGATAGAGAGAGCAAGCTCCCTTCCTCACCACACAGCATGACTACTCTGCCACCCTCCTTCAAGACTTAAGGAGTTTACCACATCCCTGCAGGCTCTTCCCACATCCAACCATTTGTCTCTCCAATCAACTTACGTTCAGTGCCAGGAATCCCCGTGAAAGCAATACCCGGTACAAGAATATACATTTTTAATATACATATTTTAAAGGAGCATATTTTCTTCTAGCAGTGCTGTCTCTGTGAATGCATGTTCACAGTAAAACTATGTCAAATAAATATTTGAAGGAATGAGCATAGTGCATCCAGTTTCACTTTCCAAATGGAAAGTGGTGTGTCTACTTTCAAGTGGTGGAATAAGGCAGAGACTTAATACAAATCCAAACTTTGCTAAGTCAAGATCATGAACAAAGAAATCCTGCCTAATTACAAAATACTTGATTAACAATTTGGCCAAACAAAGGGATAGGTTTACTCTACAGCAAAGCTATTTGCTGAAAGAAACTTCACTGCTGGTTTAATAGCAGACATACAGCACAGAGAGTATGTTTTTTTCAGTTTGGAAAAGGATTAATCAAAACAGTTTTTCTATTCAAACATTGCTCTGCTGTAACAACATCGTTCTCAGTTCCCTCTCTCTTTGATCCTCTTGCCTGTATTTCTCCTCTAATTTTTGTTTTTCAGAGTCCATACTATAAAAAGTAGAATCTGTACTTCTCCTAATCTTCTCAAACTGACTGAAATCCGCAACGTACTTTCCATTTGGAGAGAGAGAAACCACAGGCACGAACTCATAGCCCCAGTGGATCTCCTCAGGGATGTAGGAAGTCCTGCTTTGGCAGACAGCACTGGTGGACTCCACCGTGGCGTTCAGAAGCACCACAAGCTCAAAGTCCTTCTCCTTAAGATTTTGAGGTGTGAGATCTCTCAAAGGGCTGCTTTCATCCAAAATATGGTAGAAGGTTAAAGGCAAAATGAGAAATGGACTCTCTGAAGAGGAGTCAACATTGAACTTGACACTAGCTTGATTCAGCAGAATCCGCTCCCCTTCCTTGGTTTCATATGTCTGAAGAAGCTTCCCAGACAGCTGACACTGTATCAGAAGGCTTTTCCTCATATTTGCTACTCTGATCACCAGGCAAAGTTCTCCGTTGTGTTTAGTAATGACGGCACAGTGGCTGAATTTAATAGTTTCTGCCCTTTTTTTAGGTCTTGCAATTTTGGCCAGAAAGGTACCTGTGATGAAGATTTCAATCAAGGTGGTGATCACTAGTTGTGCCACAAGTAAGAAAATGGCGTGAGGACACTCCTCTGTAATGAAACGAAATCCATAGCCAATGGTTGTCTGTGACTCCAGGGAGAAAAGGAACGCTCCAGTCAGAGAGTCTACATTCTTGACACATGGCTCGCGCTTTGTTGTGAACTTGTTTATTTCTAAATCACCATGAAGGAATGCAATGGCGTAGTAGATAACTCCAAAGAGGAACCAGGTCATAACAAAAGTAGCAGCAAATAAGGTGAGTTTGTACCTCCACTTCATGTCTATGACTGTAGTCCACAAATCTTGAAGGTAGAGTAGGTAAATGCCATCCACTTTGTCTATCCGCACGTTGCTGTGACCACTTTTGGACATCACACGGGGTTTGTGTGCCTTGAGCATGGCAGTGTCAATGCCTCCATTAACCAGCGGTATGCGAGACATATTAATCTTTGTGGTTTCCATTCTCACTGCTTCAGTCCTAAGGAGAGAATAAAAGAAGACTGTTACTTACTGAAATCAAAGCACATAACTGAAAAGCGTTTGAAAATGTTGATGGAGAGAAGGCACAAACATAATCTAAACACAGCAGCAGTGAATAAAAACAGTTGGAATATAAAGTTACCATCATACAATATCTGACGTTACAAATAATTTTATATTCTTTTTTCCAGGAAAAAAAAAATCATTCTTTGATTCTCGTGACTGCCAAATATGGAGAAGTATGTTTCTTTTATGATAGCCTGCAAAAGAAATTTGACCAAGCTGAAATTTTATATTACTATTTTATTCCTGTAAAATGCATTAATTTTTTTTTCTCACGTTTCTCTAGAGAAGAGGCGCTTTTTGATTACTGAGCAGGTTTTCTTTAATGCCCTGAAGAGAGACATCTGATCAAAATTAAAGTTCCGTCAATGCTTGGTTTAGAGCGCAGATCCACACACCACCTCTGTCTCTTCCTGCGGCAGAGGCAAAATGAGCCAGACCAGCTTTCACTGTGAACAATTAACTTCCACAAGTGATTTACTCAATCGGATCTGGCTCTGTTGCAAACCTACAACTAATATAGAGGGAAACAAAGCAGACTCGAACACATCAAAGTCGAGCTTTGCAAAGGAATATTTACACCTGAAAATGCTTCGAAGCTGTTTGTACTGTACAGCACTCCGATTTTNAAAAAAAAAGGAGGCAATTCACAAAGTCAGCATTCTAGCCGTGGGCCCTGACCTGTGCGAACCCAGCAATCATTGGACCACCCAACTCCCGAAGTTTGTTTACTGTGCATCAGTCCGGATGGAGAGTAAGTGTGCGGACACTCAGCACTGAACAAAGCCCACAGAGAGAAGCAGAATGATGCCTCTGCCAGTTTGATGAGGCAAGTAACAAGACCCGGCTTGCAGGACTAGAGAGTGATTACGTAAAGCAAGGACAGTGCATGTTATAGTCGTTTCCAACAACAAAACTTCCTGCTGACAAAAACAACAAAGAAAAAAAACATCCCATGCATCCTTTGTGCTTTGGCAGGTTGTACGAAAAGCATTGTTTTGTTCCATTGTTTTCCTCAGAAAGAGCCTCAAGTAAGTGATTCGCTTTCTTGAACCACTAAAAAGAAAAAAAAAAAAAAAAGAACGTCTTCCTTAAAGCTACTTAAAAGAATTTTGCAGGAAGTACAAGATATATTTGTGGTACACACATGTGCCAGTCCAGGACATCAGCATAATTGCTCACTGAAGTACCTTTCCTGTTATGTCAATTAAGGAGAATTTTTGTTTATGTCTATGACTGTACCCATCACACTGTTGCAGGTTTTCTGGGAAAGGGTTATTAAACTTAACTGCAGTTAACACCTGTGGCTCATTCCAGTTTTGGTTTAATCACCAACATTTCTTTTCCATAGCCTAAAAGCCATTGCCAAATATATATATATGCACAGACGTATATAAGAAAGGCATACATCAGTGATCCCAGTAGGAGATTCCTTATGTGACAGTCAAATCAACACAGAGTGCGCAGCATGTCCGGATAATAAACAGGAAAAAACCTTCAAGTGATCTGAAAAAGAACAACGAGAGGAAACTGGGGGAGGGGAGAGGGGGAGGGTAAAGGGGGGCAGGAGGGGGAGTAGGAGTGGGAAGGAGCATACATGCAACTGCTCTTTAGGCAAACTCAAAATCAAGTGCTACTGTCAGTGTACAGTAAATATGTGCAACCTCTATTGGGAAACCTTTTGGGAAAATGCATGCCACGTAGTAAAGAGGTTCCATTCCCCACACCAAGCCTCACCCTGGATAAGCACATACAAAATATGTGTAAATATCTTTCCAAAATAAGCACATCTCTTCCTCTCTTTCCCTTAGCCATTACTTCCAGGCACAAACATTACATTATCAGAACAAATTTCCCTGCTACAAACTGCTAGGCCAGGAGATATCTCTCCTTTCCAATCCAGCACCAGTGACACATCCCCAGCTCATCCCCTTTCTCAGCCTACCTGGACTCCTGCTCCTGGGAGCAGCTCCCCTGGGCTGCCAGCTCCTCCTCCTTTGGAAGCCACAAGGATGGAGACGGCCAAGGCTCCACCTTCCCTCCTCAGCGCTCCAGCTGGTGGGTTTGAGCTGGTGGGGCAGGGACAGGGCTTGTGGGCTCAGTGAACAGCAGACTCACCTGGTCAGGGTCAGAGGTGGCCCAAGGTCAGGGCCACATGGACACTCAGTACACTGCACTCATCGTGACTGCACCATGCCCAAGAAACACTGGCTTCTGCTCAAGTGGTCAGTGTGTACATGATAAATCTGGCATGCTTGGGATGCACTGGGCATGCTGTGGAGAGTAGTTCTGCCCCACATACATTTTGACTCTGATACTTCCTTCATATGCCAGACTTGGTATGCACACACCACACCGTATGCATCTGCAGCACCAGCTGCGTCCACAGTTTCAAACCACACAAGGACTTGTGTTTAAGAGTTCTTGCCCCTGTCTCTGCTCTGCCCTGAAAAAGATTGTTCCCTGTCTGGGAGCCCTGAAGAGAGAAAATTCTGAGACTGCAGCCTGCCACATGTCCAGACCTGGTGGAGGACACCTAACATTGCCACCATATCGAAATGATGTAGGAGAAGAGTTTGCCCTTCAAGACAAGAGGTAGGAAGGTTATTGCAAGGCACAATGTCCTCCCTGGGCTATGCCAACAGAGGCATAGCTGCAAAATTTGCCATTTCAGGCTTAACCTGAGAAGTAAAGCTTTACTGTAGCCCTAGGCAATGTCTGGCATGCTCCAGACTCTGTTTCAACTCTCAACTGAAGCCGTTTCTCACTGTCTCTCTACTGTCCATATGTGTGAAGTTGATATCCACACATGAGGTCATTATAGCAGAGCTGTTAGCTTTGGAGTCCACTATAGAAGAAAGAGGCTATATGAGACCACCCTGTCATCTTTTCTGTCCTCCCTTGATTTGTATTTCTGTATGTGACAAAGCTTCTCAGCATTACAGTGATTTCCTGAAATGGATGCCAGCCAATTTCTGGTGCTTTTTTTGGTGGCAGGTTATTTTTTGTGTTGATTTGCTTCCTATTTTTTTCTCTTACATCACTTTTTCCTGTGTGATCCTGAATTCCTCTAGTGGTCTCTTCCTCTCCAGGGAAACTCATCTTGGTTTCCTTTCCCTGCAAAAATACTAATGCAGGAAGAGAGGATCTGTCACGCTGCCTTGGAGCAGCGCTGCCTCTGCTTCCCTCCCTTATCACTGGCAGCATCCAGTAGTAATCTGGGGGAACAAATTGATGAAAGCAACAGTGGAACAAAACTAGGCTTCAGAGGAGGGTTCTCCTCTGCCCTCCCCTTTCCCACTGTTTCCTGAGTGAAGTAATGAGACAATATACCACAATAAATGATTCATGGGTGTCCATATGTATAAAATCCATGTTATAACACCTGCATTACTATTTCCCATCTGATACCTTATATAGATACCTTAGGTACTCTGCCCCCTGACAATCATCCCCAGCAGTTTAACCAAAACATTTTAGTTTGTTTGGTTTCTAATCTTTTCCCCTAAATCAGAAAGCACCTCTATTACAGTAAGTTAACATAAGCATACAAGCCTAAATAACAATAGCAGTATACATTTTAAAATTAAAATAACGTCAACTTTCAATTAGCTAACTGATTTTACACTGATAAAGTATTTTTTATTGCTGTAAAAAAAAAAAGGCTAGTCAAACTGTAGCTGCAAATAAAAGGGTACTGAAGGAAACAGATACTTAAAGAGAAAGAAATGAAATTGTCTCAGACTTGTCTAGCACTCTAATGTCCAATGAATTACTGTCTATGTCTATGTCCTATGAATTAATGTCCTATGAATGAGGAAAGGAGCTTTCCTCACCAGCCCTTTGGAACAGCCAAAGGAGACTCCCCATCAGAGCACATGCTGGTAAGGAAGTTTAGTGCAGACAAAGTCAATAAAACATAGAGCTACATACCATACCACCAACCATGAATAACTTGATATTAAGGTAATTCCAGCAGCCAGGGATATAACAAGCACATTAACACTGCTTCCAGAGACCACATTATCAAGAAGTTGAAGCCAGCTTGCATACACGCAAAAATGTTCCTGTTACATGAAGCCAGATTTGCTTGTGCAAGAACTCTTCTGGCAGACACAACTGATTAAAAGTGTACAGGAGCATGACTTGTTCAAATGGCCTCAGCTGTTTGCTTTTTCTCAAATCAGATATGCTTTGCCACTTGAGCAAACCCTCAGGCACGCTTCACTGCCACTCTGATACAGGGGCAAAACTTGAACTGTATTTTCAACCAGCATAATCCATTAGCAGGCTTGGCATTAAAAAATAAAATTTAAAAAAAAAAAAAAAAAAGAAGCAGGGATGAGCTAAGAAAACATTGAAAAGAACTACATAATTTTTAGATCTTTCCTAGGTCTGGTGTGGTTCAGTAAGTTATAAAAGTCCCTCTTGAATTCTCAGTGTTCTGTCTAGCATGAACACCCTCCTCCCTTTGGGCTATGCACCAGGTTATGCTGTGCAATTGTCAACCAGCAAAATCCTCCCCTGTAGCTGAGTTACCGAATACAAAAGGAGAGATGAGGTAGAGGGAGGGAAGCAGTGGCTGCAAAAGGAATCTTCACTTCTGCCACCAGCTGCAGTGTGCAGTGCTGCAACTGGACTCTACTACCCCAGGCTTCAGAAAATAGTCCTTCAGCGCTAGGACTGGTCAGCATTGAGAGTGGTGATAGGCAGGCTGGCAGTCATATTGTGAAAGACACTGCCTTTGAAAACTAAATTTACACCTTTTTATTTTCTTTCACAAAAGAACTGGGCCAAGAGAACTGTAAATACCCCCTCCAGTCAAAATCAGTTTCCAAAGCTGTGCCTTTAGCTCCCATTCCTCCCTAGAGCCACCCATCGGCGCAGGGAAGCCCTGCGAATGGTGACTCTGCCCATTCTTGGGTGCCCAGGAGCAGGTGACCGCAGAGGCACAGCTGAGCCTGTGGGCAGGGTAGTGCCCGGGGGCTGCAGAACTGACCGTGCCAGAGGTGGGGGTGAGCAGGGCAGTGGTGGGAGCTGGTGTCGTGTTTTTCATCACTCTGGTGAGGGCCAGGGCAACCATTTAGAGACCAGAACGAAGAAAGTGAAAACCTAAATCCATCTTTGTCTCTCCCAGGCTGCCTGCCTGACATCTGACCGTGAAAGGAATTAAAGCTGGAGAAGTCTCATGGTGCATTGTTTCTGAGGGAAATTTGTGCAGGAATCTTGTGCTTTCCAAGGGGAGGATGTAAGGCTTTGCAGTAACTATTGCTTTACATAGATGAGTCTTGGAAACTGTACTGATGCAAGTAAATAGGAAAACAACCAAGCAGGCAGAGAGAAGGCAAAAGATGACTCAAAGTTTATTGAGGTTAATGGAGAAGCTCACAGTAATTACACAGGTCCCTGGATCCAAGTGGAGAAAAAGAACATACTTCTACTGTCTGAACAGCCTACTGTAAGTGGGCCATCCAACCTTCCAAAAACCTGCCCTCCAGCCTCTGCCCTGGGCTCTGCAGATGAACAGGGGACTTGGCTATGCAGAGCCTTCAGTCCAGGAACCTTCACCTACAGCAAAGTCTTTCAGAAAGCAGTAAGTAAGCTGATCAGTTTCTGAAACTCTCCTTTTTGTGTTCAGTACTATGGTTTATACAATGCTGCTGGAAAAGAGAGAAAGGTTCCCTAGAAACCTGTTCTGCTCTTTTATTTTTACAAATGGCTTTCCTTCAGCAGTGCAACATTCAATACTTTTGAATGTCTCCCTTGCTGGCGTATTGTTGCTTCAAACTCTTTTCACTTTCAAACACTTCATTAGCACAGTTAAGCATTTAAAATCTGCCTCTGCACTGATGCTTTCCCCACCCACTAACCCTCTCCTCGTTCTTGCTGTGCAAATCTTACCTCGCTCTTTCTACACGGGCAAGTCTAAACAGATTCTGGAGAGCTATTCCTTTCTGTTTCTGGGGAGCTGGGTGCCAGAACTACTCTGCAAGGCTGAAAGGGCCATTTCTGTTGCATAATGCTTATCAAGCTCATACCCTGTATTTCCACTTCACTTACATCTTTGACCTGACACCACAAAGAAGGAAGGAGAGTGATGCCCCATCCCAATCAATATTAGCAGTCAATCCTAAGGCCAGGACTAGACCTTCAGAGAGCTTAACACCTACTGTTACCCTGTTTTGAAGTCACTGCAATTAGTTCTTCATTCTTCCCTTCTAGAATGCCTTTGGGGGTTTTCAGTAGCTGTATCCTGTCCTTTCTCCCTGAGATATTTCTCTTTTCCACAAGGCTATCTCCTGTTACCCTCCTTCCCCCCATTTTGCTTAGTGCTCTTTTGCTCCACTCTTTACCACACTCTGTGAACCAAAAGATCCAAACTAGTTGTGCTTGCAACGCCACCAGAGAAGCACATGTCTGTGGCAGTAGAGTTGTTTCTCACAAGACAGCACACTGGTTTATGTTCTGCAAGTATCTTACCATAGGTTCACAGCACCTATTCCCGACCTCTGTATTATGACTGTTTTCAATGGTTTCAAATGTTTAAAGGCTTCAACCCTTTGGGCTGAGGTTTTCCTCAAGACTGGTCTCAAGCGAACACACATTTTTATTCATTTGTTTACTTAATTTGTCAGTCAAAACAAAATAGCCGTTTCCAAAGTCAAAACCAAGAAAATATGTTTGGGGATATTTCTGCACCCACGTTAAGACAGCTTTGGTATGTTTTTCTTCAGGAAGCCAGACTGTAAAGAAGTAAGCAATTAGTGCAAAGAGTGAAGCTCATACTCTCCATGGCTGGCTGAGCACTTTAACAGCTTGGCCATAATGTTGATGCCTTCTTGCATTCTGGCCTTACCAATCCTTCTCCATAGAGTGATGCAGCTTCATTAGGAAGCTCAGAGTCCTCCCTCTCCATCTTCCTAGTTCCTTACAAGTGAAATCACCTGCAAGGATGGAAATGTGGGAACAAAACTCTTCAGACACAGGGAGGAGTCTCACCTCCACCCCCTCAATGGCAGATTTGGCAACGTAAGTGGCAGCAGCCACACAATTCAGGGAACCTTGTTATGCAGGAGGGATGTGGGGAAGTAGAGAAGGGGTTACATTGGGAGAAGGTTGAAAACAAGCCAAGGAATGCCTCATTTTTGGCTCTTCTTGCTTAGACACCAGATAAACTAATCCATTTGGTGTCTTAAAGGGTACTTTGTGGCATGCCCAAACGCAGAGCTGTTGGGTGTCCAAGAAAATGAGGGTCAGAAATGGAGACACCTGTACATATCAAATACTTCCAGCACAAAACAGAATCTGGGCAGGGATTTTCTGCAAAATAGTTTTTCGCTTAGTCAACTAAGGCCTACCTAAGCCCCACTTAAGTACTTAATTCCTTTTTTTGGAACAGGCCGTTCCGCAGTCAGCTGCTTCAGATGCTGTGAGAGCATGCTTTCACACAGCTCCTGCTGCCTTTCCCATCCCAGTGCGAGGACAGGCCACCTTCTTGGAGCACAGCTCCCAGGGGAGCACCAGCCAGGCAAAGGCACCCAGAGAGGCTGTGCCGCTCTTTCCTCTGATTTCAAGGCTGTGGCTCAAGGTGATTGAGTTGTTTGCCCAGAGGCATATTTTACCTCTTTTTATACTTATTTATATACTGCCTGGTATAAATCGCCCAGCTATAATCTGACCGCACAAGCTCATGTGCCAAGACAGTTTCATGTTTCTGTACACAACCAAGGGATGTCTGTGTTTCCTTCTAGTATTTTGGTCATGTGGTGGTGGCAGCTTTTATAATGATCCAGAAAATAATGAGTCTGAACTCATCTACTCTTCAGGTTGTTAAGTCCAACAAAGCTCATAGCAATGGGAGTCCCCTCCCAGGTCAGCACAGAGCACAAACATAAAAGACTGGGCTGCTGCCTAAATTTCTCTGCTCACTTTGATTGGCTGTGTCTTTGTTTTCCCTTCCTTCACAGCAGGTAAAGGACAGTACCTTGTTTCTTACCTCCCCAGAACTCACCCATCACTTCACAAGCTGGCAGACACCTACTCTACCACTGAATAATAGTAATAATAATAAAGTTAAACTCAGAGCATCTGTTTTGCCAACCTAAAGTTGGTTTGAAATTTGCTACTTTTGTTTCAGACATGAAGAATGATTAGTGGGACAGAAAAGTTGTCTGGTTTCTTTTTCTTCTTTGTTTCCTGTTTTCTCAAATTCATTTCTTATAAAAAAATAATAAAAATGTGATTTCATTTAAACACAAACAAACAAACAAACGCAAAAACAGACACAGTAGATTTTTAATTTAAATTGTCAGCAGGTGGCTGAAAATGAACAGTAATGTGCCTAGTCATGGTTATGCAAGAGGCAGGGAGAAAAGTTAGCACTTTGCTGATAGCTCACAAAAGCTGGCTAAAACGGCTGCAGTCTGCCTTCCCCAGGGCCACTACTTCTCCCCATTTCTCAGTTACCACATCTGGCACAAGAAATATCAGGCAGCAGGGGCATATTTCAAATAATTTAGAGTGGTTTGTTCCTCCCTCTCATTTCTTTCTTGGACTCCCAATACCCTGAGCCTCAAATTCCACATTGGACCCCAGGTCCCAGCACCAGCCTTGTCTCTGATGAGCAAGGCCATCGGCTGCTACCTGTGTGTCAACCATACAGTACGAATACATCCAGTGGCTCAGCAGATCTCTTTTTAATTACCATTTGTGATGCCAATTCATCGTATGATGCATGGACTGTATCCCAGTCATGTTGGGTTTTGTTTTTTAATTAGTCATCACACACCAAGGCTCTCATAGCTCAGTGTAGGTGTGGCCATGATGTGAGGCTCCCTGCAGGGTGTCAGGCTTCTGCTGTGGCAGATTTTTTAACGTGCTCTCTTCATATGAAAGCTGCATTTCCCGTAAATCACAACACTCCTTTAGCCCATACCACATGACATTACATTGATGGAGGAATGACCTTAGTATCCCACAATTATCCCACTGTATGTACCCATTCGCAAACACTGCCAAAATAAACATGTTTATAATTTTCCAACTCTATGCAGTCACTAAATCTCAAAACTGAAACACCAGTCTGTGGAAAGAATTTTCCACACAAAATTTTTCTGTGCCTTCTAAATATGTAAAGCCCTCAACAGTATTGAAAATAATCATAGGGCTGCAAGAGGCAAGAAAACTGGCAAGGGAAAAAAAAAACAAACATTTTATTTAAAGGTCTGTGTATTTGCAATCTTTTGTTTTCTAGTGCCTAATGTAGGCAGAACCAAATCTAACTGGGAAATAGCACACCTTCACCCAGCAGGAAGAAGCACCCTGTTATGGGTGTAAAGCTTTTCCTCTGGGACAGCTTCTGGGTCTCTCTTACCTATACAGTGTAGCTTGTTTGTTCTGCTTCATCTAGGCAGAGTATCAATAAATGCATAGTAGCCTGCTAATTAAGTCAAATTTATTGCTTCTCTGCATAGGCAAGACATACCAGTGAATTTTGTGATTTGTGATTTTTGCAATACTCTAAAGCACATTTCCAAGAAAGAAGGATGGGTTTGTCACAGTTTCATCTTAAAACTTGTTACAAGCTGACTTTCTCAGGAAGTTATTTGGTTATGAAGAATTGCTCTACCTGTGTGAACAAGTTCCTACCATAGAAAATGTTTTCTAAAAGTGACTCTTCTTTCATAGTAGCAAAAAGGCAGCCTGTGAGATGAAGTATCCACTTCCCTCACCCAAACCTACAGATTTTTAAATTGAAAGTCTTTCTCTCAGAAGCACAGATGATGCTACTGGCACAGCAGAGACATGTATAGGTTACTTAATTATATTTTTTAATAATTAATTACTTTGTCATGAATTACACAGTAAGTGTGGCCAGTATTCTCTTTGAGGGACACAGCAGCTTCCAAAATGTTCATCCCTACTGTTTTCTCTGCACTGCAAAGATTTTAGACTGCACAAAGCACCCATTTCCCTTGATTGTCCAGGTCTGATAAACAGAGAGCAAGTCCTACTTGTTCTCAAACAAATATTTGGTAGCTACTTAGCAAAACAAAATGTTAAAACTTTTAAACACTGGAAAGCAAACTCAGTAGTGTCCATGAAAATCAGGACACATGAAAACAGGCAAACATATAGATGTATGTACTTATATAGAAATCATAGGTTCATTTTTATTATTTAAAATATTACTTAATGGTTGTATTACTTAATGTTTGTAAAACATTTACATCATTTTCGTAAATGATGCATTGCCTGTTCTGCAGTTGTAAATACAGAATATCTATGTGGGAGATTTTGGTATATCTAGAGTCAATTGTGCATGCATTTTCTTTTACATGTCTTCCTTTGTGCTGTTTATACCCTTAATAAAGTCTCTAGATCCTGACACAAAATAGTTTTCTCAAATGTTATGTCTTGGACACATTCACAATGACCAGTAACCACAACCTGTGGCTCTGGTCTTGGAGCAACATCTTTGCCCAATCAAGTCTCCCTTTGTGCTTTAACACAGCACTGCCCAAACAGTAAAAACACAGCTCCTGGGAGGCCACTGGTAGTATCCTGGGGCTCATGCACCTTGTCCCTATCCCTATCTGCATTCTTGGCCCCATTCCTGGCCCTACCACTGCCCCAGTGAAATGCTGCCTCCTCACTGGCCTTGCATAGGGTTGTCACTGCTCCCAGGACAGACAGAAATGGTCACAGGTGTCCTATAAACCATGAAAATGCTGCACTGGTGTATAAAAAGGGTCTTTCGCCTGCCTCTTTGAAGTGTTCAGGGTCAAATTAAACATATCAAAAATATCAGACCCACTTTCACATTGGTGTAGGGTTGCTTATTCTCAGTTTTGCCCAAGAGTTTTATTTCATGGCAGCTTTCTCTTTGTTTTTATTTTTTTCTTTTTTTTTTTTTTTTTCCCCTGACCAATACATAGATGTGGTTAATTTAAGCTTTAAAAGGCTTTTTCTCACACATACACACACACCCATATATGTTTTCCACTGAAGTCTGGGCTTTTTCCTAGACCCACCCAAATTCCAGTACATAGCTCACTTGTGTGCCAAGCTTTCATACTCTCCATGCAATGAATGGAAAAATGCCCTTTTCTCCACTTCTGCACATTTTAGAGGGAGGAGGAGGGAGAGCATGTACAGGAAAGTGAGGAAAGGCCTCCTGAGGAATTTAGTTATATCTATTATTTCGGAGCAGAAACAGGAGAGAGTCCCAGTTCATCAATGGGAATATTCTACTTCTGCTCACAGGTGGAGAAGTATGGGGTTCGAGCCCCACTGCTTGCTTGGGACTCTAAGCTGGTTTAGTGGAGTGCTAAGGAGGTTTAAAAATTAATAATTATAAAGTAAAAGTTCCGTAAGCTGCTCACTGGTGTGTGTTTCTGTACTGCTTCTATGAATTACTTTCGTAACAGTCTTGAATGCATTGATATTTTATGGGGGATAAAAAAAAAATCAAAGCTTAATGGTGAGAAACTTTGAAGAGTTTTAAATGGAAATGATTGTTCTCAGCTGTGTCATTCTATGCTCCTTTCTATGGGGTATTTCAGGCCATGGGCACATTGGTGAAAGGGGGTGGACACAGAGGAAAGGGCTTCTCTTGTCACCCCATAGCAAGGAATGCTGCAGGACTACCACATTTCTATTCCTGCCCACCCCTTCTCTCCTACAAAGGCTGCCATTGCAGCTCACGAGGTGGCAGGAGCCACCAGGCCATGGGAAAGGAGCCCACAAAGCCCTGTTCCCTCCTGCTATTGCATCTCCAGGGTGAACCCTGGGGCTGTAACAACATGCAAGCTCCCTGCAAAGTATTTTCCATTGCATTTGCCTCCATGTGGATTCTCTGATGTCTGGTTAATACTCATCCCCCGGTTTCCTCTTCTCAGTGAAGGCATTAAATAAAGTCTCTCTGACTTACAGGGCCACCTAGTTTCATAAAACTTGTTGGAATATAACTTCTCAAGCCTCTGTTCACCTGCCAAGTTAAGCTGAAATTAGCTTTTGGATTTGAATATGTGGGTTGTTTTGTATCCCTTCATTGTGAGGGGATGGAAATGAAAATAGGCTAGGTTAATTTATCCTTTCCATCAACAAAATGGTATTGTTGTACAGAACCTTATTGTCAGTCTTATATTACAAAAATTGAAATAAAAATATAATTTTTTTAAGAAAAAGCCATTCCCTCAGTTTCTTGACTAGGAGTTTAGCCCAGGACTGTATATCTTCCAGATAAACTCCCAGGGAATCAGAAGGAAAAGAATATTTGTTTTCCTCGTTGCTTTCCCAAATTACTTGATCCCTGCCAATTTCCATGACACAGACCCCTCGGTCTGCTGCAGAGTCTGTGGCTTCTGAGAGGGAGGAAATAGCATGAATGTACTGGTGCACATCAATGTTTTTTGATTTTCTCGCCAAACCAAAAATATAAAAACAAACAAAAAATGCAAAAAAACAGTTTCAACTTTTCTGGCAAAATGAAAAAAAAAGCCATTCTGGACTGAAGATGCTCTTTGTTTGAACCAAAATGAAACCTTTTGCTTTGATGTTTGTATAGAGGTGTGTGTGTGTGTAATTTAAATTCAAATTTAAATTAGGTGAGTAACAAAACATTGCTTGAAGGGATCACAACATCTTGCTTCCACAAAGTCAAAATGAAATTTTTTACTTCTCAAAATTGTTTCAGACTTTTCAGATAGGTTTTCTATCCTGTTCACATAAATTCATTTCATCTGACCTAAATCTGCATTTTCAGCCCGTAAGAATTTTGCCTGAAAAGTCCCAGCCTTCTGTAACTGGAAAGACCACATGAGTTTCCTGGCTTGTTTGCTGACAAATGAAGCTTGTGCAATGAACAAGTGTTCCTCTCCGGAGAATACAGCAGAAGCAATGCCTGTCCCCATTCTTAGGATCTGGGGACACGACTGTGAGATTCACTATTCATTTTTCTTTGTTCTATAGTTTCTTGGGAACCTCTGTAAAAGCTTTGTGGTGCTACACTGCAACAGGCTGGGAAAAAAAAGCAGCCTTTTTCAAACAAGAAAAAAAGCTCATGCTGTTTTTCAAAGTTACTACATTTCCTTATAATCAAAGGAGGTTATTTTCTTTGTTTATTTACACATACCTTATCTTTATGAGTGTTCCTTTATGTCATCTCAAAAGGTCCGCAATCTTTTACAGTTGGGAACTTAGGAAGGTCTAGCTTTGATCACTGAAGTAATTAGACTGAATAGAACATTGTTCATGTTCTGCTGAGAATAGTTTCCGACTACATTCAGAATACCGCAAACTTATTTTTAAAATTCTACAATATTCAGCAACTTCTACCTTGTTTTTTGTAAGTTTTCCAGATGCTGGAAGTCTTTCAGAAGTCACTTTGATGTTTTCCAAGCAGCCTGATTTATGAGAACAAAAAATACCACCATTCCCCAATTACTTTCTGTCGCCTTGTTATAAGGCTTGATACATCAATGGAAATACAGTCTGGCTGAGGAGTCCAGGCATAAAGAATAACTGGGGTATGAGGAAATCAACTACATCTCCCACAAGAGATCATTCTTTCAATGGAAAAATCAAACTTTTTGATCTTTACCCCTCTATACTTTTCCTGTAATATTTAATTTAATAAAGTCTCCATTTTCATTGAAAAACACACTTGATGGAAAATGTGTAACTAGACCTAGTAGAGGTTTATATGTTATTTTAGTGCTGTTTATATGTTATTTTTGTGCTATTGAACAGAATTCATATTTTGTAGGCAATTTCTAAAGATAAGTACTTGCAAAAGTAGCTAAACAGGACTATGAATATATGAAATTGCAGCACCATATTTCAAATAGGGTTAAGGTAGTGCCATTGCTGTAAAGTTGCAAAGACTGTGACTCTACCAGGCAGATGATATCTAAATGACAATGCAGAAAACCCCTTCATTCCTTGCTCTGGTGACACAGTCAAACCCAGTTTTCTCAAAGGACATGTCCTGTCTTAAAGCACTTCCTCTGCTCCACTTGCTTTATGGTTCAGACTTCTTTTCTGTAGGTAGCTTGATGCCACAGCATCTCCAAAATCCACCTGTTCTTCAAGTCCTGAATTTCAGTTTATAGATTAACACTTCACCAATGCCCCTCTTGTTCACAGTCCTTCTAATCTGTCTCATGGCCAAATCACTCAAACTTCTGGAGTAAAAAATCTTACTTCCTTTCTACTATATTACCATATTTCCCCCCTTCATTAATGCAAACTTCTCTTTCATTACCTCATACTCACAAGCTCACAAGCCTAACCTCTCCACAGCTACTGCCCCAGATCCCATACTTCTGCTTTCTTTTTCTCTTTGTTGGCATCTCATTCCTGTTTCTCTTGTGGCATCCTTCAATCATTCCCATGTGACACAAATGAAATTCCCTCCTTCACCAGCTTCCAACCAAATCCTGAAAATGCACCTGTTTTGAGACACATTATAACTTCCACAAACATCTGCTAGTCACTATGTTTACCTAGCAAGTTCCTCCTTTGTGTTGCTCCATGCCTCACTTGCTGTTACATCTAAAATTATTTAGAGCAGGTCTAAATTTTTGCTCTTTGTTCATCTGACTGCAAATCAGTTTGAGGACCTACAACACAGTGAGAAATAATGTCTTCTGATTATAGACCATGTTCAGCATCAGCACTGATAACAAGTGATATTTTTCTTGAAAACACTTCTTTTCCAGAGTGGCTCTGCCTACTGCAGCACCTGGCATACCTTGAATAATGCTTCTTTATCTTACACCCAGTTTTGTTTGAAAAAAATTTAGATATATGTTTTTCTTAAAATTTGCCTGGGAATGCCAGACATCTGGAAACTTCACTGTGAGGCAGTAGTTCTGATTTGGCTGCCAAGCATCTACCAAACTGAACCATTTCTAATGATCCATGCACATCGCAAAGCCAGTTGTTCTATTCTGTAGGTTAAAATTCCTCTCTGTTCATGTTAGCTCTCAAAAAGGTTTCTGTCTAGTCTGAGCTAGTCTTCTAAGGCACCACAGCCAAAGGAGAGAGTTGGGCGCCTCCACACAGTGAGTCTGCCCCTACTTTCTCTAATGTCTGGAGGTGCCCATCTCCTCACAGTACCTGATGAGCTGAGACCAGATCTTTAACCTTCAGATAGCTGAGATTTTTCTTATCCTTGCACCTGTATAGCACATCCAGTGCTTCAAAGGGATGTAAGGTTTATGGCTTCTATGGATATCAACTGTTCCAGTGTATGTGAAGGTACCCTCACTCTTCCTGGAAGCATGAGGCTTACACATGTAAATTATATAGAACATGTGTGTATTTTAAATTGAAATATCCTAAATAAGGATTTAAGGTTAGGCTGGATGGAGCTTTGAGCAACCTGGTGTACTGGGAGGTGCCCCTGCAGGAGGGTTGGAACTGAATGGTCTTTAAGGTCCCTTCCAACTCTAACCGTTCTATGATTCTATGAAATAAATGTCAGTCTGACTTGTACTGATGAAGCCTGTCATGTTAAATCCCACAGAAGATATACAGTGTGAAATCCAATGTAAAATTACACATCATGATGTACTCTTTCCACCACACATACATTTTAGTTATTGTAAAACACTGTAAATTATGCACTGAAGAAGGATGACAAGGTTCTTATGTAAAAATAAGCTATCTAGGAATCTAAAACAAGATACAGGATATGCCTGCTCTGTTTCATGGGTTCTTGCTAATGCCACTCCCTACCACAGGTCAGCTTGCTTGTCTGTCATCAACATACACACTGCCACCACACCCCTTACAGAAGTAAGGGGTAAGTGCTGCAAAAGGCTTCTTCATCCATGATGTTTTTATCTATGCATCTCCAAGAAAATGACATCCAGGCCTGTCTGTAAACCAACCTGCAACCTGAATCTTTGCCACTTCTCCTTCTCACAGTGTAGTTCAATTCTGTCTTTGCTTTTTACCATGTCTAACCTGCCATTCAGTAAATGGAGCTAGTAATCACTTGAAAATGAGAAGATGTAAAAACCAGAGCCGTTCAGTGGCATGTATTGCCTTAAACTGAGCAAAGTTGAAGACCAGAAATAATTTCTGTTAATATAACCTGGAGTTACAGGAACTCAGCAAATTCTGAAACTTTGACCACTCTGAGGCTGGAAAATGAGGATCTGATCCTCTTCCCAGCTGTTTTGCAGATTTTAGCATTAAAGTTCGGGCTCATATACTATGTATTATTAGCAACATGCTTATATCAAAGTTTCTAGTGAGAATACAATGGTTTTTGACTTCTGTGACACTGTCAGTCTTCATGTAACAGATTGGGTGGTTTATTGCAAATGGATTGCAATAAAGCAATCAGAATCAAAAATTTTTCCTTGATTATGTAATCATTATTTTATGAGATCTAAAGAAGTAATGTAGCATTTAAAGGCATGGTGCCCCACCTCTTACATTTTCACTACTTACAAGCCAGAAATACATCTGCAAAGGCAGAACCTCACACCAAGCTGCAATAGGAGGATATACCACTAGGATTGTTCCACTGAAATGTTTTCTTAAATTTCAGCACATAAACACTAAGAAATGGTCTTAAAATAAGATTTTATGTTCTCTTTCACCTAACCTAGGACCTTACATAGAGGAGGGAGATTTACTACCAACAAATATATCGTGGTCATGACAAAATCACAGCTTTGATCAGTTTATGTTGACAGAAAAAAAAATCAACACTAAATTATAGACATTTTTGTTCCAAATATATATATATACATATATGTATATATATATATAAGGTTCAGTACAGAGGTTTTTTGGGAGATTTTTTGTCAGGTTTTTTTTGGGGGGGTTGCTGGGTATTTTTTTAAACTGCAACAATAGAACAGAATAGGAATGACCTTCAGGGACCAGGCACTCCTCAAGACTTGGGCTGAAGCACTGATAACATTGTTACCTGTACTGAGGATGGGGAGCAAGGCTTGTAGCCTGAAGTGTTTTGGCATAATTAGCTCAAGAAGAACAAGAGTATGAGTAAAATAAAATAGATTGTTAGGATTCCTAGCAGTATGACAGATCTTTAGAGCTCTGCAAAACTCACTGATTTACAGCACAATTTTCTGAATTTTGCTTGTGGAATTCTGTTCTCACCTGATGGATCTCAACTTGGAGCCCATAGTGTAATGCCACCAGCTGAAGAACTTCTGGCTTCTACATTTCCCATAGCTGTGTGAAAGGGCCACCGTATTAACATGAACTAGACATGAAGCCTTTTGTTTGCCCATTATACATAGATAAAAATGGCATTGTTAGCTTTCCCACACGCCTGAATTGTCTTCATTCACCTCTAGCCTTGTGGCAGTACTTTACACTGCAGGCCATTGTAGTCTTTGACTCTTTTTTGTGCCTTGACAAGATCTTTCAGCACCTTTTATGTAGCACATTTCACAACAGCTAACGGACATACTGAAGGCCAGCTACCACAAACTGACATTCGCTACATTAATTTATAACGCATAAATGGTGTTCCTTGCAACAATAGACTTTCTGCCTAATCTTAGGGAAAGAGGAGTTGTGATCTAAACGCAGTAAGCTGGGAAGAGTCAAGAGATCAAATATGAGGTACCATAGAGGCCACCAAGTGTACCAGTTAATGAAACTCACTATGGTAATACAATAAAATGTTGCCTTAAAAGCTTTTTTCTCTCTCTTTTTTTTTTTTTTTCCACCCTAAGCTTTTGCATTGTTGCAGTAACGTTGTGTCATTTGCCTAAGAAAATGAGTGATTTGCAAGTGCTCTGCGTCACTCCAACACCTTCTTTCATATCCTGATATATTCTTAGTGTGTGAATGAAGCCCAGCCTTGCTCAAATTCTGTGAAAGTCACAGAAAGCACATCTTTGCTTGTCTTTCCTCAGTCCTTTTATCCATTGCTGCAGTACACAGAGTTGTGGTTTGGCTGTTTATTGTGGAGAAAGGGGACTGTTGATAGGTTTGGTGTTGAAGTGTTTGAGGAAGGAAACTTTCAGGAAACATTATTTCTGGGTAAGGAGGCAGGAAACTGAAGCTTGTTTGCTTGAGTGAGAGGCTGGAGGGGGTTCAGAAGAGGACAGCTGGAATGGAAGTTGCCAGGAGGAAGGCCAGGTAGCTTTGAGAGGGATCCCCACTGAGCAGAAAACAAGGGGGCACTCAGGGAGGATCTTTACAGAAAAATTCAGAAACATTTTTTTGATTGACATTGGAAATAATGTTGACTGAAATAATAATCATTTAAGCAGCAAGAATTTATTTATTGGTAAAAATGTTGGGAACATTTATTTTATTGTATGTTTTTTTTTCAGACTGTACAATTCCAGTGAGAAAAATGGGAAATTTGAATCATAATATATTTTTTCCTTTTCTCTTCAGCAGTTCATGCTAGCAATATACATTTTAAGTCATCTAAGTAGGAGTACTGCTATATATATTGCTTCATTACAGGTTCTGGAGCATAAGTCTTATGAGGAGCAGCTGAGGGAAGTGGGGTTGTTTAGTCTGGAGAAAAGGAGGCTGAGGGGAGACCTTATTGCTCTCTACAACTACCTGAAAGGAGATTGTTATCAAGGTGGATGTAGCCTCTTTTCCCAAGTAGCAAGCGATAGGACAAGAAGTGGCCTCAAGTTGCACCAGGGAGGTTTAGGATTGATACTAGGAAACATTTCTTCACAGAAAGGGTTATCAAACATTGGAACAGGCTGCCCAGGTGTCCTGGTTTGAGGTAAAATGAACCAATGGCTGAAACCACGACAATGGTGGAATTGTCAGCCCTGGAGGTATTCAAAAGGCAGGTAGATGTGTGTTTAGGGACATAGTTTTAGTGATGGTTTTGGCAGTGTTATGTTAATGGTTGGATGCAATGATCTTAAAGGTCCTTACCAAACTAGACGTTATGATTCTACGTTTACAGGTTATGGTAATTTTATTGAACAGAGAAACATTTTTATCATATAGTCTCCATGCAAAAGTGCTAACTGTAGATATGGAAAACTTCATAATGTAAAACCAGAGAGGTATCCTGCAAGCTATGGTCTAACAAAGAGTGAATCACCTCAGTAAAAGCAATGGAGATTAAATTAATCTAATCAGGCTGTACTATTGTTCCAGTCAAAATTTATTTTACTTTATCACTTTTGATTTACAAAGAGAAGGTGATTTACCTAGTCTCTCTAAGCGTGGACAAATCCAGTGGACAATATCCATGAGAAAAACAAACCAGAAAGGAGTCAAGTGTGGTTTCAAAAGGTACCAAGTTGCAGTTCCCAAGCTTTAGATTTTCCCTCCACCTTAAAAGCCAGCTAAAATGCAGTATGCCCTGAAGGTCAAATTGCAGGGGCTACTTTGAACCAAGTGGAAGACAGACATTTCTTAATCACAAAGCCCTCCTGGGAGGCAACAGAAAGGCAGCTGGCTCTCATACCTCAGCAGACACGGAGCAGGGAGGGAAGGGGCTTTGCAAGTAACAAAATGCCTAGATCAAAACGATCGAATTCTCACCATGGACACCTGCAAAGTGAGCCAGATCTCAGTGAGGAGGCCAAGGGGGTTCTCAAGCCTTGGTTACAAAAAGCTCATGAGGCCCCCCAGTATCCCGAAGACACAGGAAATCTGCACAACACCATGGTACTTCCCTGAGATCCATGCTGGGTCCAACCTATGTCCCAGCAATTCAGTTTCAACCTTTCACCAAAGGCAGCCCACAGTTTGCAAAGAGCTCTGATGGAAGGTGGAATTTGCTAAGCACCTTTCTCCCCACAGGGTTAAAAATGACTGCAGAGGTATTACTCCAAAACATACACCTGCCTTCTTTATGTCCAAGTGTTTATTTTGTCCAGTAAAAATGACAATATTTAGAGCATTCATGTTGTTGCTTGCTCCCTTTCTGCCTGACCATGACCTCTAACTTGCTGTGAACTTCAGACTGTGCTTAGTTATATAAAGACATTTTCATATGCTTAGGAGGAGGGAAAGGTGCTATCGTTTTTTACTTGCTATTTTTCTTCCTTCCTGCAGTCCAATTAGTAATGTATCCACCGTCTTTGGCTGCTCTCCATATGCATTTCACAACATTCAGGCTAGATAGGTATAGAATGAGCAGGCATTTCAATTCATGCACAGTCAATACAAGCAAGCTGCTTTTTTCAGCTGTGCCCTGTTTACTCCAAGAGCATGCACATGCTTAACATGAAGCTATTTACCATATTAATGATACAAACACATTAAGTGCTAAAATGATCCTCAAGCCTCTAGTAACTCATTCAAGTAAGCCATGAATGTTCTCTCATTCCAAGGGGTGAGGGACAGCTTGGCAGAAAAGTAGCTTTCAAATATTTAGTGAATTCATTTGGACTGGAAATCTTGAATTTAACTGTTTGATACTCCTACCAATGTTTTTTTTTCTTATTTTCATATACACAGTATAGCTAATAAGGTAACGACTTTTCCCTCCATTTAAAAAAAAAAATTAAAAAAAAAAAAAAAGAAAACGGCTGTCCTGTAATTTGCTTTGTTTTTCCTGGAAGCAAAGTGAATCAAAATTTATTTCAAAATGTTCTGAGGTTCAGCATGCAAAACAGTTAAGTTTCTGTTTTTCTTGGCCCCTCACAAGAGTGCCGTGTGGTACTTCACAGCTTTGGTCTCTACCTGTTCCCAAAGAATACAGCCTGTGTGAACTGTGTGCCTGAGGAGAGAGGAACAGGAGAGAAGGAGGGAATAATATTCCAGACTGCTTTCATAAAATATGAACAAAAATTTCATCTCCATTCAGGACTGTGGGTTGATAACTTGTTTGTCTCATTGCATGAGGAGCCAGGATAAAAAAGAACTATTTGTTTTCATTTGAAATTCTATAAAAAGTAACAGGACCAAAGTATTGTATGTATGTTGGAAAACTGAAGCCCAAGTCATCTGCTGCTGTTTTTGTCTCTAGGTCATGCCTCATTTACTGGGATGAAATTCTTGGGGAAGTTTTTGGTCTCGTCTACACTCTGCCGTACAAAAATGATGCCAGCTTCTACTGTACAACCAGCACTATGTTACATTCCAGGCTTGCTTCCCCCTTCCTATAAGCTGATTATTAGAGAGTTCAGAGAGCGTGGTGACATTTTACAACCAAGGAAATAAAGAAGACATTTCTGTAATAGCAAATGGCCCCTTTCCCTTCAATTTTAAAAGAAATCACAGGCAATAATATCACAGGAGAGCACAGTCAATAGGCTTGGCAGACACAGGTATGCAGGCACTGTGAGCAGAAAGACCCATAAAATACCTCCCAGTACAATATAGCCAAATGCAAGTGAGAAAACAAGGTTAGTTAAAAAGTAATATAAATACTCCTGGTTCACAAAGGAAAGCCAGCTTTGTTCCTTTTTGCAACCAGCACGTCATGGAGAAAAAAGGAACTTATCGGTAAATCTCTTTACAGCATGATCCCTATGTGAAAATAAAAAGGGAGTCAAAAGCGAGCAACATTGAAGTAAAGGAGAATTTGCACCACAGACTCAGACTGTGATTACTAAGGATATGCCAAACCTGTTGCAAACAAGTAATATGAAGGTACATGCAAAAATTGGAAGAAAATGCATAGTGTTCTCCAACTCAGACATGTTTACATTCTTCATGCATACCACAGAAAACTTTACATAATCTTTT
Source organism: Pedionomus torquatus (assembly GCA_013398155.1). Lineage (NCBI taxonomy): Eukaryota > Metazoa > Chordata > Aves > Charadriiformes > Pedionomidae > Pedionomus > Pedionomus torquatus. Next base: position 430,463 of record VZRU01013779.1, on the reverse strand, counting down.
TTTTATACAGATAGGTATCAGGAACTGTATAAAGTTTTAGGTGAATTTTCTCACTATGTGAACTAAACTGATTTCTGTGTTGAAAAATAACAAGAACGGACTGAAAGATATGCTGCTAAAAGCCTAAAAAGCACTATATATTTCTATAAGAAAATGCCTCTGGCAGACAAACATTTTAAAAGATAGGTTCGGTATCTGCCACCCTCCCCAATATATAAAAATATCAGCCACATACATTACAAATGTCAGATTCAGTAGCTTGCATCAGTGGAAAGACCAAACCATGATAGTTTTTTCTTTACCATCGCTAAACTGTCTGCATCTCAAAGTTCACCAGAAGGCATAATCTTATAAACATTTTTCTTCTACAGACAGTTTCTAAATACTTAAATTGCTAAAACAAGAAAAAAAATTGGAAAAGAACCTACTCATTAGCTTTCGGTTCCGCACAGTTTCCAAAGCATTGTTAAGCATGTATGAATTTTTGACAAATACCTCTTACCTGTAAAAGAGCAATGTTCAGATTCCTTACTAGATGTTATCGTCATGACAAGTCAAACAATCTTTTTTTATAAAAGGTTGGAAGTCTTTTCAATAAAGCATCTGTGCATGGTTTAAAAAAAAAAAAAGAACAACAAACCCAAAACAAAACAAAAAACCCAAAACACAACCCTCAGAGAGTCTCCCTTCCGTCACTGTCAGTCAAAAACAAGTTGGAATAAGTCTGAGTTGGAATTACCTGAATAAAGAAACTAGAGAGAGGGAGGGAGGAGAGGGAGGGAGGGGGAAAGAGAGAGAGAGAAAAAAGAGTCCGAGAGGAGACTCAGTGATGTCAGCAGTATGTCTTAAGGAAATCTACAGCTGAGCCCGACAAACTTTATAACTGCATAGCACTTGACACCCAGTTACGTGGTAAGCAAATACCTGCTTAAGAGGAAACTGATGTACTTTTAAAGAATGTCAGTTAATCTTTGAAGAAACTTTAGCCAGGCTGATCAAAGTCCCTTAAAGGCCTTATTGCCTAAATAAATAAGGTTACAAGTGGTTGTATAATGCTAAGAAAAGAGCAAGAAGAATAAAAAGTCAACATTATTGATTATCCCTTTCCTGTTGGCAAAAGGGAGGCAGAAACTCATCTGAAATAAATTCATACTACGGTTTTAACACACTGAGCTGTAGGGGCCACAGACGCAGCTGAAATCCCTGACCAGCAAAGTTTCCAATCTGTTTAGCCACAACACCCTTTTCATTTGATGACTTATTCTGGATTTGCTTCGGTGCCTTTCTGCTCTTGTTTCCTAGATGCAGAAAGCACAGATAGTGCCAATTTGAACAGGGGAAAGTCAGGTGCCTTAAATAAAATGAGGAAGAGGCGTGGATGTTTGCCATCTATAAAGCCTGTGCACCACCATTGGTACCACTCTGGTATTTGATGGGATTCCCAGAACTGAATTTGAACAGCAGTAATGAAAGGGAGGTCACTGCAGCACTAGAAAGGCTAATGTGATACCTCTTGGATATCGTTCTTGCATGTCCATATTCCCAGGGATACTGCTTCCAGGAATTACATACCTCACTCAGCAAGCTTGTCCAATACACCTGTACCTCAGCATCACCTGCAAGAACATCCCACAGTCCAACGGGTGTCAAGTTAACTTCATTCCCTTTTGCTTGGAGGAATGAGGAGATAACACTTGGGGTGAGGGGTTTACTAACAAAATTAATGTCCACCTCTAATTCCCAAAGAACAAATTAGCAAAAGCAAAATCTCATCTTTCCTCAGCAGCGTTGGTAAATAGACATTTAAATGCCATGAGAAGACATTAATAATGTCATGATATGCAGTCATAGGAAACTAGAGGCTGGAATTCTGCTGTCAAGTGGTCAAGTATGTAGGCATTCAGGCAGTGCCAGTAGGCAGCAGCTGTTTTACATTTAAAAGGACAACACTTAGATGTGATTTTTTTAATTTTATTTTGCCAGACTAAAGAATTTCACACGACTTGGATTGTTCCCCAAATCCATGAACCTGTTGGATTGGTATCTCTTTCTCTATATTTACTATGAGGGAGATAGCAACAGCTCCTATCAGTTTTCATTAAATATATATATATATATATATGTATATTTATAAATGCTTATGAATGTCTTTTTCTGCTTTCAGATAAGCTCTTTAGTTTGCAAGCCCTCTGAAATGTAATGGGATAAAGCACCTATACTAGAAACTATTTTCTCACTGCCCATTTAATTCATGTTTAACTGTACCTGAATTATATATTATTAAAAATCCCTAATAACATTTTTCCTCTTCTTTATTCTGACAAAGTTTGGGGAAATGCCTTACTGAATATAAATATTCTAATGTTCTAGAACCACACATCCCCAATATCAGCATCTGTGCCCATTAAATCAGCTGTAGTGTGAGGGGTTGTTGGGAGAGCATAACATATGCTCTGAATGATGCATTTCATGCTTTGGGCAAACACGTTACAGGTTTAAATTCCTGTGCTGTTTTGCTAATACCCTGTGGATCTCTATCCCATTCCAAAAGACAGACCGTCAAAGGGTAGAATTTAAGTTTCATGGGCATTTCCCAGCTTTGCACACTTGACTTGAAAATGTAAATACCTTTCTTTGAAGACAGTTTTGCATTCATCCATGTAGCAGAGAGCCCACAGGTGATCAGAACTCTTAGCAGGAAATGATGAGTATAAAATCTCTCTTCCAGGAAGCTATGGAGAGGTTCCAGAAGATGATTGAATTGGTTGGCCATACAAAGGGGTCTTCTAATTTTTTAATCCCCTGTTTTCCCTCTGCTTTAACTGTGCTGTTCCTTCCCCACATTTGCACCATTTCTGGTGCTTGCCTAATCACTCTAGTGAATCCTATCAACTTGATGAAGTAGAAGGAAAGTGCCGTATGTCTGTTCTTTTCTGTTGGGTTACTTTTCTGCCAATCTACTGATCTGAGGCACCTCACCTAGAGAGCACCCAAGTTTGGGAACTCTTACAAGAGGAGCAAGAGGATCACGTGGCCAGCAGAAGCAACACAGGACATGGGTTACCACAGGTCAGCTGCCTGCAAATAGCTGTCTAGACTCTGCTCTACTCCTCCATTATTACAAGAAAACTATCTTAAATAAGCATAATTTTACTGGTGCGTGACCTCCACTGTTCCCACACTGCTGCTGAGGGGGGCTACATGGAGAAGCTAATTTTTTTAGGTCATGCCCTCCAATATGTGTAAGCTCACATGTTGATTCTTCAGCTTTACCTCAATACTGAAGTTCATAAACCTGTCTCCTTGCAGCAACAACAGGTAAGAGATCAAAAGTTTGGCCTAGATAAGTAGAAATACTTATCCAAACTTCTTCAATCAATAAAGTTGAGCAGGAAATCCCATGATGATAAGAGGCTTTCTTAAGGTATTTTCAGCTCTTATGTTGGCTTTGGGTAGAGTTAAGTTAGGAAAAGAGACAATAAAACTAGAATCCCTGGCAGAAAAGTTAATCATACACATCAGACCTGCACCTCCAAGTTATCCTCCATCCAAAAGTCAGTTCTTTTGCTGAAAAAATGCTTTGGGCTTCTCATGTGGGTAGTGACCCTCGGCTCATGAGGACGTATGCAGTAGGAATGGGGAAAAGCCACAGTGACACATCAAGCCTTCTCTCTTTTTTGGGGGATTAAGACAATAAAAATAATAAAAAAAGCTGTTTCTGTGAACCCCACACAAGATATAAGGAAATTGTGATTGTGATATTAACAGACACAAGACTAGAAGCAGACCTTGCACAAATTCAAGATGTTCTCTGTAGACATGTCACCTGAGAATTGCTAGATATGTTTTCACTTTTATGCACCTATAAAATCTTTATTGAATCTTGCCTACCCTTGCCCAGATCCTTGGAAGTATGGAGGAGTACAGCTCCCAGAAATCCCACTGAAGCCTTAACACTGCCGCATATATGGCCCCTCAGAACCTGGGTTCCCTCTGTAGCATTGGGATAATAGCACAGCCAAACCTTTCAGCATTTTGGGACAAGTACATTAAAGATGGGAAGGAAAAGCACAAAAAATTATCTCTTGTAATAGCACATTTATTTTTAGTGCACCCTCTAAGTCAAAACAATTAGGTAAATCGTTCAGTTCTGCTGGCGGGAGGCCAGAGCTATTCTGCCACAATTCATGGTGTTCTGCATTCTGTAGCCATTTCAGTCCTTCAGCCTGAATATTGTTTTTATATCTCAGTACTTAACTGCTAGAACTTAATGTTTTCTGCATGTACCAGCTGGTTTTCCACTTTAATCCATGCAAGTTATTTTTTCTGTTTTTATTGAAGGCTTTTGAAAAATCACATCAATAGTAGCAAGGCCTTATTTAGTAGAAGTGTTAGTGAAAAGCTGGTAGGAATGCTGCCTAAATTGTCCATGGACTTAGTACTTCAAAATATGTCTTGATTTGAGAGCAAGTACTGTAATGTCAAGGCAACAGAATGTCCACTTCATATTAACCATAACAAAATGCAACACATGATGCAGAACTAAGCCCAAATACCATTTGATCAAGTGTTATGTGAATTATACCGAGTCATTCAGTACAAGACACCTCCAGGATAAAAATTACGTTCATTAAAAATGGTTAAAAAATTCATATTGCTGTGCACATGAATCTGATTTTAAAAATAAGAAACTAACCTAAAATTTAGTTTCCTATTCATAAGCTTTCTAGAAGATCTCCTGCAGCTAGCATTTCACTGACTTTCTCATATATACTTTCCAAACCAAAACACTTGAATATGAAACATTCAAAGTATTTAATTCAAAACTGGTTCTTTTTAAACACAGAGAAACTGTCCTGTGACTTTGTACTTTCTTTACTGTATGTTTTCTTTAATTGTTTTAAAATAGTCTTCTGGGATTTTTGTAATTTTCCCCTGTGCATGAGTATTAATCTGAGATGTAAATCAAACCATTCATCTGCTTCTTATGGATGAGGTTCTTGATAGAAAAAGAATTGAAAGGGCTAAAATTCATTACACACATTCCCATGAGATTAAGTAAAACATTGGACCTGAAGGTGCTGTAGGAAATGCAGTTCTCCATGCATGTGAAGGCTAATGGGCACATAAATGTTCACACTCCAAAGAAATCAGAAACCATGCTCTCGCTGCATGTGTGTGCTCTTAGGACGGTTGATGTGCATTATTCCATCTTCTTTTGTCGCCTCTTTGTTGACACTACAACAGTGACCACACCAAGGAATTCACAGCACATTACCTTGCCTGCTATGGTGCAAAGCAATGGTCTGTGTACAAGCCCTCCACCATATGTTCCTTGCATTATGAGAAGTTGTGGCTGACACTGTCGTTCCTAAGGGAGATTTGCACACATGAAAAGCATGTAATTGGAACAGGATTTTATTCCACTTGACAAGCTTCACACGGAAGGATCTGGCTGAGGAGGGCCAAGCTCTGTTCTCAATGAAGAAAGCAGTGACCTTTGTAGAAACCCTGTTACCACAGCAGTTAATGCTTTCAAAAGCTTCAACTTCATCCCAAGTAATTTGGATTTGAGAAGCCTGTAGTTGCTGAGACATATCTTATCTGTTCATATTAGGAAAGGTAGTTGTTCTTCATCCAGATGACTCAGGGTTTCGGAGCTTCAGCAAAGGCTGCCGTCCTGACAGGGATGGAAGAACTTCGGAGGGCAAACCTGAGCTTCCAAATTTAAGCTCATGCCCAGAGCTGATGCTTCTTGATCACAGAAGTACTGACATATTACTGGCCAAGATGTCAAAAGGATTACCAGGTAGTAGAAAATTCTGGAGAAAAAACCAGCCCCTTTAGAAAAACACTCGTTCTCGGGCACGTTTGGCTGCCTTCTCCCCGGCTGCGGAAATGAGCATCCTCTGGTTTTGGGTCTAGACCAGAGCTGGGGCAGATTCACAAGCAGGAATTCAAATCAAAGCTGACTTTAAACACCAGAGTGAAAATGACAATGGGCTTCATATTCAAAAAGGATTTTAATTTCCCCTCCCCCGCCAATCTGGTCAAAATGTCCAAAGCAGCCAAAATTCACCTCAGATTCCTGGAACTGGGCCACACGTCTTTGTTTTCTGAAACTCTGTGGTGGATGCATGCTTGGTTTGCCACATCATGAGCCAGCAGGATGCATAAATCTATCTATGGGGATGATCTGCTCGCATTGCTGGTAGCTTCCCAGCAGGCAAAGATGCTTGCTGTAGCACTTCCTTGCTCATTCTCGTAAGAACAAGGGCAGACAGCTCTCCAGATTGCTCAGGTCATAGCTCTAACATAGCATTGGTTTTGTTGCAATAGGATCAAATCCACAGTCATGGAGATCTATGCTCTGCGGGACTCAATCCTGCAAATTGCTCTCAGCTACAAGCAGGATATCTGGCCTAAGAAATGGCCCAGGGTTATGATCCAAAAAAGCTGCTGCAAGGGATGCTGGGAGATGCAGGGGCTGAAAGCAGTCATCTGCAAGAACTACTGACCATGAAAAAGGGAGGCAGCTTTCTCTGATCTCACATTTTTGTCCTCTTGACCCATGATGGTTGGTTTCCCTGGTGTTCCTGTGGTTTTTCCTCAAGTGTGAATTTCCCTAGTTAGAGCTGCCCTAATGACCAGAAATCCTTCTGGGAAATGCTGGAAAACCCCAGCTTCTCAGACATTAGATGCCTCCTTCTATTGATGTGTTTTCTGTGGCACAAAGAACATTCCTCAGTCAAAGAGAAACTTGCATATTCAATACCTCCTAGCTATATCCTGTCACATATCTTCAATAGCATACTTCAGAGGACAGCAAGGGAAAGGGAAATCTCTCCTGGTCAGATTTCAGTTTATGGGGGTTGCTGAATCTGGAGAGTCCACTCTGAATTCTCCCCCACAGGGCCACAATCACTAATTCTCAAACACATTTCTTAATAGTCTCCAGCAGGTAGCTTAGTTCTTTCCTTACCTTTGAAACACAGTGATACTCCAAAGCTCTGCTTTGGAGTAATTTGAGAAATAATGGATTATTTTACTGAGAAAATTACTTTCATGAGCAGCAGTAAGAGCCCTGTGAAAATACCCATTCTGGACTTTCTTTTCTGAACTTCTGTGAACTACTTAGGACAAAAATGGGACATTACTATTACCAGTTTCAGATACCCAGACTAAATGGCCTCTCAGGAAGAAGTACTAAAAAAGGTAGAACAAATTAAACTAGTACCTTTGTGCATTTTAGATATATCCTCCTGGAAAATGACTTCTGGTTTGAATGAAAGGAACTGAAATATGTGTTTTCCCATACTTTATCAAAGAGGATTATGAAGTGAACTACAAACAACTATTGAGGCTGACAGAGCATATGACACTACTGAAAGTGCACAAAAAGAGGATAATAAAGGGGAGGGTACAGAGTATTCAGTGAAGGGTGTATGACAAAGACTTAATATTAAGACTCAGTCTTAATATTGCCAACATAGAACATGGCATCGCTACCGCAAAAAGATAAGGAAAATGATACTCCAAAAAGCAAAGTGCAAACATTTGTCCAGACAGTGCTAAAAAGAGTCAACTTCAAGATCACATTTTGTAGAAAACAGAGTTTTCATCATTTATCTACTGAACTCAACTTTGAGAGGAAGTAAAATATAGCCCATGATATTACAGGGTAAGAGACTGTTTCATGACAAGAGAATGGCACAGGGGTGCTGGCCGCACCTATTGTCACTGGGATTGCACCATAGTTTCCATTGCAACCTCCTATTTTCATATGCCACAAGCATTGCAAAATGCTGACCTTTGGGGCTACATTTTTCCAGGCTTGCTCCCTGCCCCAAAGGTGAATTCTTTCAGAAAGTCTGAGCAAAATCTTTTCAGGGACCATGACAATTGCTTTTCGGCTGGCTTGCCTGGGGCAGATTGTATAGCAACTGCCTGGCTCCTCTGAGCTGTAATAAATCCTACCATCCATCATGTAAAGTAGAAAATTAAAAGGATGAAAAACAAATGAGAGCTATTCTGATTTTAATGTTTGCAAGGACTGTTTAGGCTTGCAAATGGCAGCAGGTAAAGAGAGGAGAGATTTAGCTGGGAGACATTGAACTGAGTAAGTCTCCTTTAATGACAATTACCAACACTACCACATTCGTGTCAGGAACTCTTGGGCTATAGAGACAGCTATGGACAAGTAGTGTTAAATACAATCACAGAATCACAGAATCACAGAATCACCTAGGTTGGAAGGGACCTTTTAAGATCATCTAGACCAACCAATGGGAAAACAACAACAACAACAACAACAAAAAACCCAAAAAAAACACCACACCCACACAAAAAAACCCACAACCATAAGCAACACACCACACCACCCAACACTAAGCNAAGAGACCAACTCCCGCCTCTCTACAGCCTCCTTTCAGGTAGTTGTAGAGAGTGATAAGATCTCCCCTCAGTCTCCTCTTCCTCAGACTGAACAACCCCAGCTCCCTCAGCCTCTCCTCATAAGATTTGAGTTCCAGACCCCTCACCAGTTTCGTTGCCCTTCTCTGGACCCACTCCAGCACCTCAATGTCTTTCTTTTGGTAGGGGGCCCAAACACAGTACTTGAGGTGGGGTCTTACCAGTGCTGAGTACAGGGGGATGATCACCTCTCGGGTCCTACTCACCACACTGTTCTTGATACGGGCCAGGATACTGTTGGCCTTCTTGGCCACCTGGGCACACTGCTGGCTCATGTTCAGCCGACAGTTGACCAACACCCAGTCTTCAAGACGCAGCAACATGATAGCCCACACAACAGAAGACTGGGTTTGTTTTGTCCCTTTGAGTATCTCTTAGATAGGATACTTGATTTTCTCAAGCAGTTCATTAAGAAGTAAAAGGGTGCGCATGCATTTCCAACCTTTGCCATAAGCTAGCTGGTTTCCTAAAAGACTGTGTAAATCAGTGCCAAAATGCCCTGCATTTTCAAAAGCAGGACACTTTAAGGAGCCTTAAAATATGGATATAGATCATCAACTACAGGTACTCATGCTTGAAAATGTTCTCTCAGGGCATGGAAGACCACAGATTATGCATTAGGACAGGGATGATGAGCACACTCAAAGCCAAAAACAATACCAAAACAAAACCCCATGTCTGCTATTAAGACATAGCAGCCAGGTGGCCTTATATACCCCCACACATTCTCCTGATTTTATCATTCACAGAAAATATGTCTGAAAGATACTGTACAGACCGGAAAAGCCAGTCTCTTTACAGGCCTCAATAAAAACTAGAGCTGTCCAAAGGTCTCTGGGAGTGGAAATGTATTTTATTCAGCAGGCCTAGTCTATAAGGATGCACACCCTCCAGATTGTAGCTTCGTTTGTTTGCGACATGATTTTTAATACTGATGAATAGTTGATTAATATTCAGTTCTAAGTGTGTCTCCCATGGTTTGGTCTTACAGGGATTTCAGTCACAGATTTTAAGGCACAAGCTGCATGAAAATGAGACCAGACTAGAAAGGGCTTGATGATTTTTAAGGTCCCTTCCAACTCTAACTTTTTTATGATTCTATGAAAATCTGAGATAGGCTTTCTGGAAACAGATAGGATGGCTTCAGTAAAACATCACTACCAGTGCACAGGAGAGCAAGGACAAGTTACACTGGAACACTAATTTATCAATCAAAACCTTTGCGGGCAACCATTAATGATCTCTTTAAAGGCCTTCTTTCTCTGTATCTTCCAGGCTTTCAGCAGACACTGGGAACAGAGCACCGTTGCTACTTGTCCCTTCCTGGGGACTCATTTTTCCACTCAGTCCAGACTGGCTACATCCCTGCATAGGGTAACAGCCCACTTAGCTGAACGCATTCAGGCCAACTTGTTCAGTTGGTTTCTTGTTGAACTGACCTTGGCTGCATTTGCATTACTATCTCTGGCATTCTGTTATCTGTTTGATTTCTGAAATATTCCCACCATCATAATTTTTTCAGCTTCAGTCATACCTATACCTTGATTTCACCTCCTTCCTCATTTGTCGTCAAACGATTGCACTTTACATTTTGTATTTTTCCAACTTTAGCCGTTGAGTGCCTGTTTGTCTACTTTTGTTGACTACCACAAAAACATACTGTTCGTGCACTGTCTTCATACATTTGTATTTGACATTAAATATAACACTTTAATGACATACTTTTAATCTCAAACACAATAGAATACCTAGCAAAGATGAAGTTTAAAAGACATACAATATACTCTGTTAGTTTTAGAACTTCCTTTTCTTAGCTGCAGCATGACACTTGTTCCTAAGTAATTCCTCCAATTTTGTATGGCATTTAAGAATATCTGCCAGATAACCAGTTGTACATGTACCTGAACCTTAACATCCGACCAACAGTGGCTTTATTCTCTAATGCATTTAGTATTTGTAATATCTATCTCATTAAAAGCAAAAAGAATGATGGTGAGTTCATGGTGTTTTGTCATTCAATGGCAATTTTTTAACCCACATAAATCCTTATGGAAATCTTATGTAAGAGTTCAAGCACAGCCTTTAGCAGTGCAATTATGTAGAGCTCCCTCTGTTTCTTCTACTTCCCACAACATGTCTCAGCTGGATGCTATGAAGAATCCAGCAGAAACAGTAACTGGAGTCACAGTGGTGTGCCTCTACTCTCCATACTTTTCCATATATTGCTGGAGTACTGATACCTCGATCACTGCCACATAGCCTGATTTGAAGTCACACTTGTCTCTTTTCCCTACTGTGCAGCTAACTGCAGCCTGTTGAGAATTGATTTCATCAGGACAATGAACTTATACCTCTGGATTGCTTGGAATGAAAGGAACTCTTTTCCTCAGGGTTCATTCAGTTATTTTCTTTATTCGGCTACCTTGAACCTCCACTTGTTCCAATATACCTTTTCAGATTTTTTTTATGCTTTGGCAGACTTTGTTCCTCCAGCCCCTCAAAGGTCAGCTGAGCTATTTATCTCCTCTTGGAGGACATTTGCTTTTAACTCTTCCTTGGAGCGGAGTATTCTGATGAAGGAACTGAGCCCATTCAAGCATGTCTACTGTGTTTGCATTGCAGGGTAGACTGCAAGCGTCTAAAGCTGGCTAAGGCAGGCTGCAAAATATTTCCTCCATATCTACTTCACCTTTGTGCTATGTGGTTCACCATTCTTTTTTCTCCCTAATTGTTGGTATTATTGGCCCAGCTGAATTTCCACAGAAATTAACCTTTAGCACACTGCTCTTGTGCCTTGCTTTCTTTATCTTCCCTCAGACCTTTCCCTGCTTTTCCAGACTCATAGTGATTTGCTAAATTTTCTGCAAGATACTTTTACTTCTTTTGTTTCCTTACAGCCTTGGTTTGTTTACATTTTCACCATATTACCTTGGTTTATTGCTCGTCTAGACTGTTGTTAACTATGTGTACTTTCCAATAACTTCCTTCACTATGTTTTGTATCACTTCCTTGAATATATCCCAGCTGATTTGTAGTGAGATTTCTTTGTCCTTGCAAGTCAGTGGCCTGAAAAATCACCAAAAACCACTTTACAGGACTGCCTCCAAGACCCATTCTTTAACAGAGTCCTGCACAGGAGGTCTGAGCTGGTTTCCATAGATGAAAATAAGAGGAAAGCATTCTATCTCAGCTGAAGTCATAAGGTTTCCACTGGACAACATGGATAATATGCTACTGAGCCAGTTCTGGGGGAGACACAGACTGCAGGCAGACAGCCCATGGAGCTGCACAGGTGAGTGCAGAGGACTGCACCCAATTCCCACCTGCATGATGGAGACCAGTTTGCTTTGGACAGCGAAAGGGCAACATCTGATGCTGGCCACACTGTGGGCCCCAGTGTGGCTGTCCTTTCTGCTGGGAAAAATAGTCTGGCCAAAAAGGCACCCATTCTGTCCAGAAGAATGCAATGAGCCACACTGATTTTTTCTGGAGCTTGGACATCAGACCCAGGCCATGGAAAGGGCTCTGGATTTTCAATAAATTGAACCTCCAGGAATCTGGAGCTATCAAAACTGAGCGAGACAATTTAATTCCAGTATTGGCAAGACAGTATTTGGATGCAACACATTACAAGATGTCCTGCCAGTTCTGGTTTTGGGCACACACTCCAAAGCAGGTGAATCCTTCCTGCTTTGTAGTTCCACAGCAAATAAAATGTTTCACAGAATGCTAGCAAAGATGAAACTAGCTGACTGCTAGAAAGAGAGGGCTGAGACAAGTGGTCCACCTCAGATGAGCTACTGTACCTGTTGCCAGCAATATCTGAAATGAAAGCCAATTACATAAAACAATTGTAGTCTGTATCTGAATTGAGATAGGTACTTGTGTGTAAATAAAACCTGAATTTTTATACATAATGCATACTAGATGGCATACGTGTTTTCTGTCCATGTGTGCACACAGGAACAGAGGTGATTGCTGGAAGTGAACTTTTCACACATTCTTTGGCAGACCAGACTGCCTTTATCTCCTGTGATCCAGATACGATGGTGTTGGAGAAGGAAGGGGGGGGCTTTGCTACTCCTGGGTTTCTGTAACTGCTTCCCTTTAGACTCTTTCTCATTTTTATGTCTCTGCTCCTCACACATTTGCTAATCAAAGTACATCTCTATCTTCCTTCCTCATTCCCTTACTGTCATGTTAAGAGTAGGCTGAGTTTTGTGGACTTTGGCAATTGAGTCCTAAAAAGTGAATATCAAGAGTTTTGTTATAGAATAAAGAGAGTTGAGTTGGATGGAGTTGCCAAACTTTGCAAAGCTTCTGTAAAAATGTACATTTTCCTATAGTGCTACAAAGCCCATATTTGCCTAATTGACTGTCAAGAGTCCAAAGAAGATTCTACAAAATTTCTGGTAAATAGTATTTCTTTTAGGGGTTGATATGCATGCCAAAAAAAATGTGCTGCATTTATCAGCTTGGAACTATTACAATCTTTTCAGTAAATAATATCCTAGTTTCTGAAAAAGCCTAAAATGTGTATCTAATCCAATTGTGTCACCTCTCATTTCCTTCAAAAAGAGGGAAAAAGGCAAAGCTAAGTTTGAAATACTGTTTTGAATTAACTGCCACTTTATCTCTAAGTGACCCCTTTGTGCAAAGCTATTACTGCAAATACTGTTTCTGAGATCATTCAGTCATCTCTGACCCCTGCAACGTATAACTACAAGGTGGTTAATACTATCAGTGCTATCATCTTGCGTTTGTACAGGGCTTCTCATCCAAAACATTCTGGCTCATTGCAGGGTGATCCTCTTGCTGGGGACCAGGCTGCACTCTTCAGACTGGCTCATACTGTGGGTGTTGTATTAATTATTGCAAAAGGTAGGGTGACTAGGAATAAGTGGGGGAATTATACACTTTAACTCCACTTCAATATGCCATTGCTAAAGAAAACAACCCTCCCTAAATTGAAAACCAGCAACAAGTATTCTGCAGTGTCACATAGCCATTGAGAGAAGGAAGTGAAGAATATTCTGGGCATTATTCCTAATTCCATTCAGTTCTTTTTATATCTCTCTGGCATTATGATGAGACTTACATGTAAGAAAGGTTCAGACTCTCTCACAGAAAACGCAGGGCTAGAAAGAGTAGTTAGGTAGATTTGGTTATTCAAGCTGTGATAGAGTAATGACAATCTGGTGTGGTAAAAGCTTGAATATTTCAATTGGGATGATTAAAAGCCCAATTAATTTTCTTAATTAGAAAAAAAGGCAATTTAAACACTATTCCTTGTTGTCAGTCATTTCAGCCACTCACTCTCTCCACTCAGCCAAGCACCCACAAATACCTTTCCACACCAGTCCATTTATTCCTGGTCCCTCTTCCTTGCCTTCCTTAGTAGGCAGCAGCTCCTCTTCTTAGTGACACCTCTAGATTGTGTCAGCAGTCAGTTGCTGAGGACTGAGGAGCTCATCCCACCTCACTTCTGCCTTGCTGGTTACTGAGGCTCTGTTGTTTCTTCTAGTCAGACCTGTTCCCAACTGCTCCTGCAGCTTCCACACTCTCAGCTGCTGGAGAAGGTTGAGGTGGTGAGCCAGAGAGCTGGAGAGCAAAGAAGAAAGAAGAGAATTTATACTTTGGTATTTTAGAAGCTGGAATCCAGGGAGAAGCTTAAGAACGTGACTCAAGGCCAAAATGCTTGGCTCTCCAGTTACAGAGCGGAGTGCGGCAGGTTTATTCCTATCGCAACACTGTGCACCGTGTCTTGTCAGAAGCTGCCAGCATCAGAGATGTGCAGTGGGCTCAGAAGATCCTCTCCTTCACTTGCCTCATCTCTGCAGCACTGTAGGAGGAAAGGGATAACAGAAGAATTAGCAGCACTGTGAGAAACTTGTCTGAGATATTGTGCTACATGGTAGACCGCTCTACATACCACATGACGAGCTTGTGTGCCTGGGAGTTATTATCGGGACATCTGGAGGTTACAATTCCTCCTGTCACTGTCCTCCTTAACTGTCCTCCCTTCCCCTCTTTGTGGTCCTCAAACTGTTAATCTGGTCTTTGACTACTATTTCATTTATCCCAGCTGCTGACTGAGGGAGAAAAAAAAAGCAACATCTCACTGAAAACAGATGCTGTCTCTATACTAAGCAGATAAATTAAATACATAAAGCATGGGTTGTGTACAATGTTGATTCTTTGTAAATTTTAGTGTTTTTATCCTTGATATTAAAATTCCAAGTACATTGTATCACTATATTTTTGGTCCGTCTATATCTGGGAAATATCCCGTTGGCATTTCTTACAAGTACTGTAAATTAAGTGGACTAACAATTTACCACAGAAATGATAGTAAGGAGCAAAAGAACCTGAGCATTGCTTTTACTCCCATAAAACATACAGAGATTTTCTAGCCTGCCTTTCTCCACTGTCATTTACATTTCTATGCATTTTTTCTCTATATCCAACATGCATAACTTTAATATAATAGGGTAACTCCCAGCACACACCTCCATACGCACATGTAGACAGGTACACAGTTCCATGCAGATATGCAGCTCTCCAAGCTCACTGTCCTTGGAGCTTACTACAGAGCACCCCAGAAAACAGTGATGTATTCTGCTATCTTAGCAGAACAGAAACAAACACCTTTGTTTTAACACAGTGCAATAGTCAAAGCTGACTCTACAGCCTCTAGGTGAAAAGTGATCTTTTTTGTTGGAAACACCTGATGAGTATTTACAGTTTTATGGAAACACGACAATGTGCATAGCATAATAATGTTGAAAACTCAATTGGGAAATGCCTGTGATTATCAGGTGTCGGTGGTAACCAAGGGATGATCTTTCCAACTTCTTGGATCTACTGAAACAGACTACTCTTAGGAAAGCCAGGCAGGGAGTTTGCGGTCTGCCAGGGCCAGCAGAACTTGGAATTTGTTAAATTTTCAAGATTTTGTGCCTCAAGTTACATTAAACAGGATATGTATATACAATATGAAAGTGTATCAGCGTCTACGTTGATGTATGCTGATTTTCATCTCAGTAATACAGAAAAAATAAATTACAGCAAAGATGGTTTGGCAGGAAAGCTACCTTTAGACATGGTTAAGGAGATGTGAGTGGAAGAAAGAGGTAAGATCAGAGTCAAAGCACAGAAACTGCAGAATTTCATGTACTACGTGTTTATGTAGGTTTTCAAGACACCACAAGTGCTCATTTTGCACTTGTGATGTCTCCCCCAGACAGATCCAAGCAAGATGCCACAGACATCCTGGCAATCACTAAATCTGAGGGTCCAGCTTAGAGTAGCGTTGAGGTATGGGGAGGACACGGTAGCAGATTCTCACACCACAGGGCAGCCCCAGCCACTGATCCTTGTAATCCTTTTGTTAGATCCTCTGCATAGGGCTTACATTGCTCAGTCACTCTTTTGATCAATTTCTGTGAAAAGCGTCCAAATGGCCAGAGATGTGGAAAGTCTGTCACACTTTTACTTCTCACAATAAATACAAGATGGGGCATGATTTACCTTTTCAATTGTCTCCTTGGAAAACAGTTGTGAGAGGGAGCTTTGTGCCTGAAGCAGTCATTTGGCTAGTTCTAATTTGCAGATAGGTACCTGTTTTTCTTTGTATAGCCAAAACTTTGAAATCACACTTGTTACTAATTAGAGGGTTCAGAAAAGCCCCCATCAGCAACTCTTGCATGCTCTCTGGTAAACCAAGGGTAAAGCAACAGGAGAGAGTAGGACTTCTTGATCTTCTGGATTCCTCTTGAGTGAAGCACCTAAAGTCTGGACATCTGGCATCCAGCTCCCTTACTGCAGGCACACCTCAGTAGCCTCAGAAATTGCCGTAGCCGAGTTGGAGATCAGGGCTGCCTACTCTGTCCTGTGGCTTTATCCCTGGCTAACTGGCAGCACACAGGGTTGTGCTCATGGGGCCATCCGAAATTTAACCCTTGGGAACACAGGCAATCAGAAGTACCATTTTGCAGACCTCTTCTAAGCACAGTCACATACTTTTTTTTGTGAGAACTAGGCCAGGCTTTTGCAGTGGTTGGGGATGGTGCCTCTGGTTTGTACAGCTATCAGCTGATTTATACTCTTCCCCAAGAAGTGAGATACCCGAACGGCTCTCCTCAGTCACAGAAGGCTCTCCTCAGGAGCAATCCCAGATTATGCAGATGCAGGCTGAGTGCTGAACCTCTGTCTTCCTCCCTCCCCACACTCTGGCTGTTGAAAAGAAAACTGTCATATACTAAAATAAAGCATCATAGGCACATCTTGGGAAGGGGTCTGTTTCTGTCAGTGTCATAAGTCAGTCAAACCACTGACATGAATATTGACCTTGTGGCAGCACAGGTAAAGAAGCTGCCTAATCTCCCATTAGTCTGGGCAGGAAAATGCTGGCCATGTACAGAAACAGAGCAGTGTGTCTAATGAGTTGCTCTGAACTGACCAGAATTACAAGGCTAGTTGAGCATATGGATCACCAGAGTTTGCATCCCAGTCACTTAAAAAATACATTCTTTTGTTAATGCACCTGTATTGTGGAAGGGGAATGGATTGCCAGGAAAATGATTTCCTGAAATCTGCTTTGTGACAGACTGACTTGTGACTGGTAAGCGAGGTTCAGTTGATTAAAATGGATTTCACATGAGAAAAAAATGAATTCTTTCCTATTTGTATTTGAAGAACTGTCATTGCTTTTTCCATAGATAACCTGGATATAAAATCAATTACTTAGTCCAGTCATTTATCAAATAAAACTTTTAATTTTCTTTTATTCTTCATGTTGTTGTCCCTGGGCAATTATTTTCAGTTAAAACTGCATTTAATGAGACTATAGCTATAAAGACACTCCAACAAATCCATTAACTGCTGCGGCTGTTATAAAGTTCCTTCCTTCTGGTTCTCATGAAAGCTAAAAATCAGTGCTAGTGTGATACCCCAGCAAGCAAACTCAAGAATCCAAAGGAGGCTGAAGCTCCTGAAAACAAACAATGGAAAACTTGTAGCATTTTTGCAGATAAAGCTACACTACGTTTTGAAAAGACCAAAAACTATGCTCATTTTTTGGAATACATTATGCTAATGGTAAAAATTATGACTGAAAGCATATGCCAAATCAATTCTGATATTGAGCCCCAAGATTCAGCATTTATTTGTCAGAAAACCTGCAACTTGCAAGTATAAAAGTTGCTTGAGATGCAGCAGGACCACTGCAGTAATAGATGTTTGGTTCAAGAACATCATCTTCCACAATGTTTAACACATCAGTAAGATTCCTATTATGTATGAACAGTATTCTGTCTACTTTTTAACCATTCCTGATGAGCAAAATCATGAAAAATGCACGCTGCATCAGTTGTTAAGTAATCACAGGATGAATTCCTACCCTTAAGTAATTGTCCTCAGAGTTCCTACACCCTCCTTCAGCAATTAAGGGTCCAGAGGTTAACTGAGAATCTAACCAGCTTTTTATAAATGCATGGAAACACATCTTTTTCAGTGGCTTGCTCACGGACATGCCTGCATGAATCAAGGCATCAGGATCTGCCCCTTATCATAGGGACCGAATGAATGGCCATTCAATTCAACAGTGAGCGAGCACAGCTATGGCAGAAGGTGTTGAATCAGGACTTTATCTCAGAATTAGCTAGCACTATGCAAGGGACGCCAGGAATGCAATTTCCAGTTTACACTGTAGTGTAATTTTTATTTAATTTGACAGCTGTCAAGCTATACATCCTGTAACCTTTTGCAAAAAAAAAAAAAAAAGCAAGAACTGACTGTCATACCCAGGTCTTGGAAACGTCTCTCTCTTAAATAATACCAGAAATAATTAGAAAGTGTAAAAGTATAGTTTGCACTAAGGAAAAATAAATTAGGGTATAGTGATCAGATTTTCTTCGTGTCAACATGAAGTTCAAGGTCAGAAAACTGAGCCAAACATCCTCTGCCATCTTTTAACACAAGGACCTTTTTTCCTTGTAGTGCTGCCATAGCAAAACAGATGCTAGAAATTCTCACTCCAAAACTCTTTGCTTTTCATCCAGTTTTAAAGCCATGGTGATGTTCCAAGTTAAACTCACAAAGGAGAAAGAAATATGCTGGTGTTTTCATTGTAATATGAATTTTCCATTGAAGATGTGGTTGAATTAGCAGTTCATTTTTTAACTATTACTTTAATTTGCTCCTTGTGGTCAATCTTCTTTTTTTTTTCTTTCTATAAAAATCATGCCTCAATCCTACGCCTTTTGAGACACCTCGACATAAAATGTTTTAAAGGGAAGGGAACTGTCTAATTATATGTCTGTAAAGTGGCTAGAGAGCTTTATTTTTGTGGAGCAAAACAAATAAGAGAAAATGTGGAGGAATGTGCTGCTGAATGAATGTGGACATACCCATCTTGTTCCCATACATGGGCAGTAATATTAAGGTGTTGGGAGTGATTCTGAGTCTAGACATCCATTATAGGGTTTGTATTTTCAATCCCTCTTTTAACTTCTGCCTGGAGTAACTGATGTGTTCACACACTGGGACACTTAAGGCAGAAGGAAAGGTTTTTTTCCCCTTTTTTCCTCTTTAGCATATGGAAAGTACAAAGAACTTTCTGCTTTTTGATTATAAACTTCCCATGCTTTATTTACCTCCCAGGAGCTATCATCCTTAAGGGGTTCTCCAGTCCTGATCCATGGTGGGCTTTCAGAGTCTGGCACGCAGAAACCCCTTAGGACATTTTAAATGGTGGACCATTTTCCAGGAGGCAACTCATAAGGAATACAAGGCTGGTCCTTGGGGTCTGTTTTAGCTGGGCAATCAATGCGGAGTTAAAGTCTCTGTGCCAGTGTTGGCCACCATAAGTATGTGAGAGGGACAAACAAGACTTAGAATCCTTTTCTTCTAGGGAAGGTAATAGAAATTAAGAGAACTGGAGAGAGAGGAAGCTGGCAGTAGGAAAAACGGAGCAGAGGCAGCCGACTGAGACCCCCATCTTGAAACTAAATAGGAAAGCAGTGAATCTGGCTCACTGAAAAGGTGGAGAGACCAGTAAGGCCGTGGATTGTGAAAAGCAGGGAGTCATCTTTGCTCCCTAGAGCAAAGATGACTTTTCCCTCTGTTCGCAATAATAGTTGCCTATGTCCAAAGAGGGAAGTGCTGGACAGGAGCTGTACTTCAGCTCCTTCCAACCTGTCATATCCCAGGAACGTAGCTACTATATGCATATTGTATGCCAAGGCAATAGGAAGAAACCTCAGGTGCCCTGTGCAGACCCTGATGAAATAAACATTTCAACTACACTTAATTAAGCTAAGGCTATTGTTGGAGTTGTTGGAGGCTCAGAGTAAAAGCACAGGCCAGTAAACCTAAAAAGAGCCCAATGCCTTTCCCCAGGGGATGCTTTCCCCAGGCTGTGGTAATGACATTAGACCGTAACTAATGAAACAAGACTTTTTAGTGATGGCTGGATAAAGTTGCCTGGGGGTTCTGTTTTCTTGCCTGAGGCTGCACCAGAGGGAGCCCAGATAAAGTTGTCTGGGTGGTTTGACAGGGAATTTTCACAGGTTTGGGTTCTTTTCAGTTCCACTTAGAGTCTACATTTTACAGATGTTTAAAGTTTCCTGAAATCTGCAATACTGCTTCAGGAGCTTTCTTCCCTAAGTAGTAGTTGTGTACACTCAGTAAGCTTTCCTTAACTTGATGGCACTGGGGTTTGTAAAGGATTCTTAAAGTCAGCTTGTGATTGAAAGTTATTTCCACTTTCTCAGTGTGCAGTTTCTGAATTCATTTATGCTGTGCCTGAACACAGAAGTTAATAGAGTTAATAAGTTCTAATAATTCGCTACATAAGTGCACAACACTACTCAGCCACACCTGATAAATTTTTAATCTGAGAAGAAACAGGACAATGTTCTAGCCACACAGGAAAACCCCACACAAGGCAAAAATTTATGAAGTGAAAAGCAGGTTAAAAATAAAATTCACAAGACAGACATCTGCTACCTCTTCTGCCATCCATTCTGAGGGGTGAGTGTTTCTGTATTCATAACTGCATGTATAGATACATATGTCCCTAACAAAACAGAGCTTCTTTTGCCTTTCCAAACTCAATCCATATACTAATATATTTTAATACTATTCAAGTTCATTACATCTTAAGCTAAGTTCTGCCAAATACATTTGTTGTATCAAAATAGGCTTGACATAAAAAATGTCAAATAACCCAGACTCCTGAATGCCACTCAGACGTACTTCAATACTTAGAAGCCACTGATTCTGCAGTCCTCTTTTAGTCTCTCTAAATTCTTTATTGACAGTTTAGAAGCAGGTTTTCAACAGTTTTGTTCCAAAGGGGATCCCTGATTTCTGGGACTGGAGAAGTGTGTGATGGTGCTGTCTCTTCAGCTGTATTTCCTACCTAGGAATCCTCCTCTGGCCCTTGTAATTTGTAGGTTCAGTTCACAACCCTCTCCCTCTTTTATTTTTTCCCCCAAAGAAGCTGGATTTGAACCAGATTCTGTTCTATTTTACTGTAACTCTCTGGATATGAATGATCATTTACAACCGTTACTGGTTTAACCAGAAGCAAACTGTGCCCTCACGACTGGTGATTTTTATATTATTTGACTTCAGTAAGCACAATTGCACTCAGGGAGCAATGACTCATCTCACTCCAGCCAAAGGGGTTTCCTGTAGAAAGAAAGGCTCAAGGCTGAGCTGTAGATTTTCAACTAATTAAGATCCTGATTCAACATCAAATTTGAGCAGGTACTTCATATGCACTTAACATATAATGTTGGTTAACAAGGCACAGAAGCTTGTGATCCTCTCCACTGAGACTAATTCCACAGAAATATATGCTTAAATGCTTTGTTAAATATGTGGACTTCAATATATCCTCATATGTTTATCCATAACTGGGTTTCCCAAGCTGTAGAAAACAAACACATGTGAATACATCAGAGGTGCATGTGGGAATTCCAGCGAAATCTGCAGGTAGGTGGTTATGTTTGCCAGATCCTGGTGATAGGAAAGGGGAATAAAAGATATAGCTGGAAGGTGGCTGATGACATCTGAGAACAGACTTTGTAGTAAAGATTTGAGATCAGCGACCTTGTCTGTGTGCTGGGTCCTAATGCACTTGAGGCTGCTCAGCACAACCCCTGCGTGCTCTCAGTGATCCTTGAAGCCAAAAGCTGGTAGGGTTTAACAAGAGAAAGGCTACTGAAGTGCTCCTTCCCCTGATTTCAGCAGGTTGTTTCAATAGCCTTCAGAAACCTTTTATTTTCTTTCTGTCAAAAGAAAGCACCACCTTGCCATGTCAGTGAGTAACATACCCTGCCTCTTACTGTTGCTACACGAGTGCCAGAAGATGACCACATACATACCTACTGCTTTTGAGAAGTTTTTCCTTTCCCAGGTGAAGCTTGATGGTGCTTGAGCTTGGATGTTCCTGAGCACCCCTAAGAGGCGCTGAGCAAGTCTGACCCTCCCTGAACTGTAACCATGTAGTCCTGTAACACAATATTGCCCAGGTTGCCCAGGGAGGTGGTTGAGGCCCCTTCCTTGAAGACATTCAAGGCAAGGCTTGATGAAGTCCTGGGCAACCTGGTCTAGTTGAGGGTGTCCCTGCGACTGCAGGGAGGTTGGACTAGATGACCTTTGGAGGTCCCTTCCGGCCTAGAGGATTCTATGATTGCCATTGCTAGTCACAGGCCATAAGCTCTGTACTGAATCTGTACAGCCTCAGGACTGAGGCTTCGCTGTCTTGCTCAGCCTGAACTGTAGCTTCACCTGCCTGAGGTTTTCTCTTACTTAGTTTGACTGTGACAGCATTTTTTCTAATTGGCTCAGTCTTCATGGCCATTTTTTTCTATTTTTGTTTATCTTTGTGGATTATTGACACAGTTTTAGATAGACAGCAGTAACAAGCAGTTATTCCATGCATAATGAGGTATTTATGACTCCAAAATGATGATGTCCCATAAAGAAATACAAGCCTGATACGACAGCAGAGGCCTTGAAAAGTGGAGACAAGGAATGCAATATAAAGGAGTACAGGCTTGAGCTGACAGGAGATGGGGCATAAGCTTGGCACTGGAGATCCTGCGGCTGTAAACAGCTCACCAAGGATCAGTTAATGACATGCCAGACCTGGAGCTGGACAAATAGAGTTTAAAGATTAACAAAGATACGCATCAAATGTATGTAAAAGGCCCTATATGTAGTAAAATCACATGTAACATGGAGCTGCAGACCCAACAAAGACAAAAATGTAATAGCATGTCAGCAAACACAAAAGTGACCCCAAGTGGATCACAGAGAGGAAGAAGAAACCATCAGAATGAACATCACTTTCCTCCCACAAAAGGACTCTGTTCACTGACCGCTGTCACCACACTGCTACAGCAATGGAACTGCCAACTTCAGTACCCAGAGGAGCAGAGGGGTGAGTTTAACCCCAGGAAAATGGGCAGAAACTAAGAATTATATGGATATTGAATTGAATTAAAACAGTATTGTTTCTTCTTCTATAACTATTAGATCTGGAGTAGTTATGACTAAATCCTTAAGATTTCATACAATCATAGAATGGTTAGAGTTGGAAGGGACCTTAAATATCATTGAGTTCCAAACCTCCTGCCATGAGCAGGGACACCTCCCATTTGAGACTAAGTTGCTCAAAGCCCCATCCAGCCTTGTCTTGAACACCTCCAGGGATGGGGCATCCACAGCTTCTCTGGGCAACCTGTTCCAGTGCCTCACCACCCTCACAGTAAAAATTTCAATAAACCCATGATTTTATTGCTATATAAAAGGTGCTTTCCTTTGTCATAAACAGGAGCTACAAGAGTAGCTTTTTCAGCTTTGCGGGTCTGAGTCTTTTACTCCCAGCACAGACCTCAAGTCAAGGGGAAATAGAGCTATGGATTTCAGCATGTATTCCAAGTTTCACGGAAACCAAATGAACATATATATATAAATACACATGTTCAGATCAGACCTGGAGATAAGTGCTTTCCCTAGCAGAGACCTAAATGCAGCATTAGGTTAGAGACCCAATGGTGCATCCTATAAATAGGAGACGGGGCAGGGTTCAGCTCCAGCACTGCTGAGGTCCTCTGTGCACTGAGCCCACACACATGGACTCATTTTGATCAAACTTTCCTTCCCGCATTCCATCTGATTCCCTTCTTTCTCACTGTAGTTCTGTGTTCATGAAGCTGAAATTGCACCAAAGTGGACTGTGCAAGTAGAAAGGCCCAGTAAGAGCAGATCAATAGCACTAAACCTTCCTGCCCCTGACTGCCCAGTCCCTGACTTCAAACTGTCCCCAGCCTGTGTCTGAAGAGGGAACTCTGGCAACAACTGCATGTCTGCAGCACACCTCCCAGGCAAGGCACCATGCAGAACCTCTCTGGTTTGTTCACTCTGGCCCCTACAAAGCAGGGTTAAGTGTGGGGGCCAGGGAGACAGCCCTCAGCAGCATGCTCCTGAGGGGATCTAAAACACTCATACAGGTAGAGGTACCCTCTAGCTAGTTCTTTCCCACTATTACCATATCCTAAGAGAATTACCCTTTTGAACTGCTCCTGGGTTTTCCACCTCTTGTTAGCCTTTGAGGTTGCAGTCTCATCTGCTCTAGCCTCCAACTCCTCAGCTATGTACACAAGTTCCCAGGGTGGTTATTTTGCTGTTCCAACTGTTCCACTTGAAATGGCTGATTTTTGGTGATTCCTTCTTTGTTTAGAAATGGAGAGTTAGTGGTTTGACTTACAACAATAAATAACTTGAAAGGGTGAGCAGCATTCCACTTGATATTAGGAGAATATGTGAAGCATTTTGGCAAGCAGTAAACATAAAAATCTTACATTTTGCCAAAGTTTAAAATACATCAAGCCATCTCTAAATAAGTGATTGGAAAGGTACATGTGTTTAAAATCCTGTATCATGTTAATACTTTGTTTTAATCTTACTGACTGCTTAAGGAGGAGGTTGTGTTTAAATTCCAGGCACATTAAAATTCAGATTCTGTGTTTGAGGAGAAATCAGCATCAAATTTTCTGTATAAACTGCTTACTGATAGGTCTTACAAGCAACAATGAATTTAAAACAGAAATCAAAAGAAAAGAGACTTATGAAGCAAGTGAGTTGAGCTTCATAAGGCATCATTTCAGACAGAAAAGCCTAGTCTATAGAAAGGCAGAAAGCCAAAACTAAGTACTTTGTTAATGTTAATAAAAAAAAAATTAGTCTACTGGTTATTTGTGATTAACTAACTGAGCACTGAAGCATATGACCTCAGCAAAAAAAGATGTGGTTACAAAACAGCTATCTGTGGGCACAGTTATTGTTATTTTTATTTTCACAAAGCTGATCTACAGCAGGGATAATTATTTGCTGCACAAAGTGCTGTCTAAGCTTCAACGTGTTTCCCTTCACAGCTCCAACAGTCAGCATGGGTATAGGCAATTAATGCCTGGACAACCAAACCTGATGGAGCTCCTGGTTAGTGTCACATCCCTTTACAGGGCAAGACCACAGAGTGATGTGGGACTGGCCTCAGGACCTCCCAATTCCCTGTCTTGTGCTAAATCCCTGTCTCGAGGGAGGGTGCAAAAGGGGCTGGCTGGATTACCTTTTACCACAGTGGAAGATGGGGACTAAAAAGCCAGTTCTCTGTCTGAAATTAATCCAGCTGCCTTGTATTTCTATTTATTTCTGTGTGTTCTAGTCATTGCAGAAACTGAAAGTTTTCAGGTTTTACAGTTCGATGGTAATTCTATTAGTGTTGGTGTTAACATCTCTTTGCTGAGATTTACTGCTTACTTCTATAACTTCTTTCAGAGCTCATGAAAAAAGTTAGATTAGCTTTAAATTTTTCCTCAGGAGTTTTTTTTTCTTACTACTCAACATATCCTCCTTCCTTTACAAAAAGGCAAGGCCAGGCAGGTCCAGCCAGACAGAGATTGTGACTTTGCCTCAAATCATAGGCAGTTCTTGGTGAGGTTATTTCAAATTGGCCTTCTTCAAGCTAAACTGAGTCAGTTGTGTGATTGTCCATGAGGAGTAGAGCAAACATGGTGGTTCTTGTCCTGAAACTGTATGAGTCCTACCACACTCATGTTAGAGCTACCTGAATGCAGCTTCATGGAGGTATTTTGCACATACGTAATTTATCCAAAGGTTTATTTAAGGCATGATTAAGGAGAACTCTAGACTGACACTTAATTATGATGAAACATTAATATAATAAGTCAATCAACCAACATTAGAGGAAAAAGTTTGTAAAGACAAGAGAGGGAATTGTGCTTCTCTCAATTAATCAATCTGTAAACACCAAAGTCAGCATCCAGCAATAGTTTTAAATCAGAATGTGCCAGGGAATATTACAGCTCAGCCCCAGACTTTTTATGGCCAGCTACATTTACATGAGAGAAACTATGCGATTTGCTGGAACACAGCCATTAATTAAGTTTTACTTCATAATTATGTCTTTAATTTATTGGTATTTAGTTTTATGCTAGCTCCAAAGTATTGAACCAAAGAGATTTTTATGCATAGGAATTCTGGACAAAACAATTTAAAAAAGCAAGAATTACAATGTAATCTCAGAATTAGAGGGATTTTTCCATTATTTGTGGTAAATTATCTCTAGAACTGCCAGCTCTATGGCATTTGGACAAATAAGTGGAAATTTGTTTCCTATTCCATGAAACAAACACTCTGTTTATGCCTCCTGAATATAGAAATAGGTTTTCCAACTCTAATTATAAGCAAGTCTTTATTCTCAACTCAGAATCTTGTTTAGTAACAACAAATAGTGTCACTAACAAATAGACTGATCCCATAGTGAAAGCTTTGGTACTAATGATACAGTAGGATAGAATAGACTTTGATTTTTTAAGAGAACCCTGATACTGTTATCCTAGCTTGAAAATTATGCTATACTTTTTAGAAGATACTCCTATTGTGCTTTAAGGTGATGCTTGAGTCACCAAGAAGGCAACCATATTTCATAGCAGGAGATTTCCTACCAAAGGACAGGAAAAGAAGCTGGTCTGTATGCTTTCTTCTTTCTTTTTTACTCTTCACAGGAACTGTGTTTTCACCTTAAACTAGATTGACTCCTCTTCCATCAAGAAGCATTTTTGATTATTTATCACATAAAGTGCTACAGGTCATAACAAAGTTTGGGATCTAAGTGTCTTTGATGCCATGTATCAGGTAATTTTCTAGTAACACCACATTTCTGTGGGGAACGGTTAATATTCCTGATGTTTTTAGATTACCCGGCAGACCATCCCAAGTGAAATGTTTCCTTGTGGGTGACCTTGAGCTATTGGCTACAAAACAAGTACCTTCCTGGCGGCCAGGTTTTGGCTGGAGCCCAGATTTAGAGGTGTGTAGTAGCAAGGCCTGTGGGATCAAGCAGATCACAGGTGAGATGACTTTGGAAACAGCCCACCTGTGAATGCCAGCAGAGCTTAGCCATGGGTTAAGTGCTCAGACCTGTCAAGGCTGCACAGGACTTTTAAACACTAAGGGAGAAATTTTGTAAACAATGTCAGTACCTCTAAGAGCCGGCTTCAATGGAGAGAGTCTTTGCGGGCAACTTAGGCTTTGGTACTCATTTGCTGCATGACTCCAACCCTAGATGACTTGTCCCTGCTCCTACACAATGCTGGCATGAGAGCAGAAAGCAGTTTTCCAGACAGGTAGTCCACCCTCTTACCACTAAACCATCTCTCACTCACTAACTTCTCCCCTTGCTACAGAAAGCAAAGAGCTACCTTTGTGGTTGAATGTAAAAAATATGGGGGACAAAAGCCTTTTCTATTTCTTAGAAAGATGGAAAGCCTCATCTCTGCTTTCTCTCAAGCTTTCTGAGTCATGTCTCAACCTGAGGACTACAGAGATGGGTGTCCAGTCCTGACCCCATAAGAAGATGATGCAAGACTTGATGAAATAACACTTTTTCCATGATGATTTAGATAAATTCTTACCACAGATTGCAAAAGATGGGTTTTCATTCAACCATATTAATAATTATTGCAACTTCAAAATATTTGCTTCTTGTCGTGTTTTCACAGATCTCTTTGTCCAAGATGGCTGTCTCTGTCAAAGGGATGTTTCTCATGAGTACAAGAGCCACCCAATGGACTATGTTGCAACTAGCAGAATTTCCCTACTAAGTTTTGCATTTCAGTCCCTTCCCACCCCAGTCATAGCACAAGTTTCCTTTTGATGTGAGAACAGACATAGTAACGGCAGAAAACAACCTGTTTGCAGGACTTCAGGAAGACTTAGGATTCAGCAGTGTCTTTCACCATCTGTAAGTTGTCATCACCACTTCTTTCAGCCTTGGCATGGGACCAACATTTTCCTCCATTTTGTACACAGTGGCAAAACAGAGCATGACAAGTCTCCATGAGGTCCACATGGAGAGCAGTCAAAAGTGGTGTCCCTCAAGGGTCCCTGCTGGGATCGGTACTGTTTAACATTTTTATCAACGATATAGATAGAGAGATCGAATGCACCATTAGCAAGTTTGCAGATGACACCAAGCTGATACACCAGAAGTATGGGACGGGACATCATCCAGAGGGACCTGGACAGGCTGGAGAAATAGCCCAGATGAACCTCATGATGTTCAACAACAGCAAGTGCAGGGTTCTGCACCTGGGAACAGTCCTGAAGCAATCCTGGCTATCAGTAGGGATTAGGGGATGAGGTATTTAGAAATCAGCACTGAGGAAAGGGACTTGGGAGTGCTGATGGATGAGAGGCTACACATGAGCAGGCAGTGTGCACTTGGAGCCCAGAAGGTCAATCACATCCTGGGCTGCATCAAAAGAAGTGTTGCCAGCAGATCCAGAGAGGTGATTCTGACGCTTTACTCTGCCCTGGTGAGACCCCACCTGGAGTACTGTGTGCAGGGCTGGAGCCCTCAATATAGGAAGGACATGGACCTGATGGAGCGGGTCCAGAGGAGGGCCACAAAAATGATCAGGGGGCTGAAGCACCCCTGCTATGTATGAGGACAGGCTGAGGGAACGGGACTGTTCAGCCTGGAGAAGAGGAGGCTCCGAGGAGACCTAATTGCAGCCTTCCATTAGCTGAAGGGGGCCTACAGGAAGGCTGGGGAAAGTCTGTTTACAAAGGCCCGCAGTGATAGAATGAAAGGCAATGGATTTCAGTTGGAGAAGAGCAGATTTAGATTGGATATTAGGAACAATTTCTTTACTCTAAGGGTGGTGGAACACTGGAACAGGTTGCCCATGGAGGTGGTTGAGGCCCCTTCCCTGGAGATATTCAAGGTGAGGCTGGATGAGGCTCTGGGCAACCTGGTCTAGTTGGGGTTGTCCCTGCGACTGTGGGGAGGTTGGACTAGATGACCTTTGGAGGTCCCTTCTGGCCTGGATGATTCTATGATTCTATAAGTCACAGGTTATAGTATTAAGTTCTTAGTAGCATACTGTCTATAATTATGTTTTATGCTGAAAGCTCTTTCAGGCAGATGTTTTAATTCTGCCTCTGTGCTAGTTCTGCATTGATAAAACTATCAGGATTGACTCGAATTTTTTAATTTTTTTTTACTTTTCTGAATAACAGATAATAGAAACACTAAAAACAAATGCCTGATCCTTCTCCTTGTCAACGCAAACAAGACAATAGCAGCAGACCTAGCAATATCCAACTTAATACTCTTTATTAACATATAATAAAAACATTATTACAATGATCCACAGTTATAACACCATAATAACATCCAAAGAGATTTGTTTTCCTTTCAAAGCCTTTTCCTTCAGAAGCTATTGACTGCCAAGCGGGCCTCCCTGTCACCATATTCTCCTTGCAGGCAACCTACACTTTGCTTCAGACCGCTCTGCCTCTTGCAGCCTCTCCCAGCCACTTCACTGCCTGTGCATTTTGTAGGCTCCGGCCTTTGCAAGAAGCTCCATCCCCTCCCTGGCACTGCCTGTAGCACTGCAAGTCAAGGTCCTTGCACTTTTCCTCTCAAACAGAAGTTTTCTCCTCTTTTTTTTTTTTTTTTTTTTTCTCCTGTGTAATGGCATTTAACGCCTTCCCACACCAGGCTTGCTACATCTATGCCATCTTCTGGATGTTCAGTGAATCATATTTATTGCAGAACACTTCTGGCAGTTGCACATTGTGACTAACGTGTAAATCTCTTTAACAAATGTTACCACTTCCTGAAATCAGTAAAGGACAGATTAATAATATTGGGAGGGGTACAACATTGTAGGGCCAGGGTCACAGTTTCAGATGTGTTTCCTTTGCTTACTGTACTCAAGGAAGGGTGACTGATTTGCTGCTCAGCGAACTGTCACTTCTATGGTAAGAACGGATACTGAATTTAGCAAAAAAAAATTCTCTTTAATAGGGGAAGCTGCTTTCACTCCTTTAAGCATTTATCAAATGCTTTTTTTATGCACTGGGCATCCATTTAGAATTTTCTCACTTCTTTTGCTGTAGAATGTTTAAGTTACAGTTTCCTTTCCAGTATTTTCTCACCTTTAATGTCTGGGTTTCATGTCACTGTTTAATCAAGGCCTATAGCTAGATTTCTTTCAACTGTTTTAGAAACAACTGTGTCTGAATGATGTACATTTTATGATTTCCCTGGATGATTAAGGAACGTCCTTATTTTGGTCATTCTTCTGCTATTATTTATATATAAATTGAAATTAAAATAATACTGTTTTTTTCTCTGATTAAAACTAGCTAGAATTCTTCAATAGTCCCTCTTACATGGAGAGCAGCAGAATTAGTGAGAACTTCAGTCAATAAACTAATTCTTTCTAGCATATTTAAACATTAGCAACATACTTAAATGACTTTTTAAATCACAGTCTGAATAGCAGACTCAGGGAGGTAATTTCAGCTTTAGACAGAGAGATGATGAATAATATTCATTACTTAAGGTTTCCACTTAATCTCCTCCATTGTCTAGAGAAGTGCAAATAATTCATTGGAAAAACAGAGAAACAGTAAGCTATTTCATTAATTTAAATGCTGCTTTTAGCAAGCAGGTAATTCTAGACTGATCAGTGAGGCTGTGCCACTATATAATAATTTATTAATTTCAAAGTAAAAAACTAAACAGTTTGTTTTTAGAAATTAATATCACATTTTCTACAAAGTGAGTTTTCTTATGATTGTTGACTGTCTCGGATATTAAAAGTAATACATAAAGAAATCAAGTTTCATTGTCAGAAAGCAACTGCAGTAACTTACTACTGAATGCTACTTTCATTCTTACAATCAGTTGAAAAAAAATAGTTTTCACTGAATCATAGGTTCAGATTATGACAGAAAGGAAAATGCTGAAATTCCTCAATGAGAGTTATGCTTTTTCCCAGTTTATTGGAAGTGGAGAGCATTGAGATGTTATGTTTCCATCACTTTTTTTTGTAGATTAAGCTATATAAATGTGGGGGGGTTAATTTTTTTTTTTTTAAATTCAGCTATATATCAGACACGGTAAATTTATGAACTGCCAAGGACTTTTATAGCCAGAACTTCAAAATCTTTTCGCTTTGAATGGTGGTGAGTGGATAATACCAGCTTCACACACCAATACAGGGGTTGTATGGTCTCACTTTATTTCTTAAAGAACTCTTGACATAGAGATGGTGGGACCCAGACAGAGCTCTGAGACCATTGAAATAGGGACCTCTACAACGGTCCTGGAAAGTAGTACATGCACACCCTGGGTTATTAACTTGATTCCTCTTCTGCTTCTATATTCACAGTGGTTTCTTCCTAAACACATGTTTTGGTTTCACCTTCTTGTTAAACAAATTCCAGAAAAGAGAAAGATTCATATTCCAGCTCATATTCACCTGCAAAGACTCAGAATTCTATATCCTACTTATTCTATTCTACAGGTCCAGGTAAAGGTGTGGATAGAAAAGTACTACTGGTCCAAGTCCTGGATTTCAAGTTTGAGAGTGGACAACTACAAGCCTCAGGACACTCAGAATGATCCTGCTGTTGTCAGCCTCACTGGTATCTCAAGCAAAAGCCCAAACCTTCTCTCTAAGGAGCAGTTTGACAACAGGTTGACCTCTAGACATTGTGCTTATTTCTTTTAATAAGGAGTCTAGCCAGGATGAGCTAAATCAGGCATAAAAAATTCAAATATTCTGTCTGCTCCTTCCAACAAGCATAGCTCCAGCCATGCTAAATCACTCATTGACCAACTCTTGATTACATCTCATGGTATTAGGACTAAAATAATGTATTTTGCTTGAGGTACATCCACTGCAAATGACAGCTTGCTAAGCTGAGGCATACAACCTAGTTAGTATAGTTGCCAGCACACAGGACAGCAGTTTGTAGCTAACAGACAGGAAGATAATAGAAATCCAAAGATAGTGAGAATGAAGATGAAACTGCTTGGCTGTAGCATTTGTATTCAGAATTTCAAAATACTTGATAAACTCCAATTTATCTATCTGGCAACTTTAGATGGAGAGAACACATAGAGGTTAAGGCCAGCATTTCTGAAGCATCTGGTTTTTTTGATGGTCTCATTACTTTCAGAGACCACCTTTGGCTTCACATGCCAGGGACCTACACGGAAAAGTAGAATTTAGCACATTATACACCTTATTTTCATAGGTGCTGAACATCAACATATAATTTACAGAGTAGAGCACTATTGCTGACTATCTCTGAAAAACAGACTTCTCCATGGACATTTTGGAAAGGTGAAGCATGGGAATGTATCACCATCCTAGCAAAGTGCAAGCAAGGAGAGCTAGGAAATTTCCCTCACAGTCCATCTTGGGATACATCTTAGCTAAAATACCCAACTAACTGTGTAAACTGGTGATCTTTGCCCTTTCCAGAGACAATGAAGACAAAGAATTCCAAGGGGCAGTTCACTCCACTTAATTTAGATATCTACTTCATCAGAAGTTTACTAGCCTAGTCTAGAAGCTTAACTAGGGGTTGACAACAGGGACCTACCTTGTACCAATTGCACTTAGAGATTTTAATGGTTTGCAAAGAGTAAATTTAGAAAATAAAACAATACATGTCGGTGCAGGTCAAGAAAGTTATTCCACTTACAATACAGTCTAGAGAACTCAAAGACAATGAGAGAGAACTCCCCTCTTCTCCCCTGTGATGGGGAAAGAAACAGACATAGCAGAGTATTCATAAAACCAAGCTGACTACAGCTCTTGAAAGGATGCTAATCCCCCTGCTCTAAATTACATAATGTCTTTACCTAAAGTGAAACAGTCCCGGTTAGCAATCAACCATTATGATTTGTGTTGCTCTAAGTCTAATAATAATCCATTTCACTACAAAATGAGTCATAAAGATATGGAACTGTTGGAACGGGTCCAGCAGACGGCCGTGAAGATGATCAGAGGGCTGGAGCACCTCTGCTATGAAGACAGGCTGAGAGAGCTGGGGTGCTTCAGCCTGGAGAAGAGAAGGCTCCAGGGAGACCTTAGATTCTGAAAACCTGGAAGGAGGCCTATAAACAGGAACATTCAATATTCAGCCCTCTGCATTGTTCTGTAAAGAACCATCTCTAATCTAATGATCTGGTCCAGTGTATTTATGATACTCCTTCAAAATCCACTTTGCATTGCTAACAGATTATTTCTGTTTAAGTAATGGGACTGTCTCGTTTGTTGCTTATTCATTATTTTTCAAGGAATTGCTGTTAAACGCACAGATTTTTGGATGAAAACTGAGATAGATTTGCTCTAGATTTGCAAACAAGTGTTATAATCCCCTGAATACTCTTCTTTTCAGTCTGCTTGGAAAAGCTATGCAGCTAACTGAAGTATACTATGCAGTAGAGATCCATGTTTTTAAGACCCATGCAGCAGGCATCAGTCTGGTCACAGCTGACTAAACACAGAGAATCAACCATTTTGCCTAAATTCCCAAGCTAAGGGCTTGTTCCTGTGAGGAGGTAGGCTTGCCCTTACATGCACTGCAATCAAATAAAGCACAAGCTATGCTTAAAGTAAAGGCTCAAACCAATTTAATTTTTCTCTGGCCTTAAAATGTCCAGAGCAATAGCGGACTATGGGAGAGAGAAAAAGTTAAATATATATGAGCGAGAAGCCAAGGTTCCCACTTATATAAAGGTCTGTATTTGTATCTGGTTAACCAAGAGATACAAGCCACCTTAAGCAGTCACTGTTCTCTAAGAAACCAGAATGCATGAAGGGGATTCTTGTGTTAGCAGGAAGGGAAGGTTTGGGCGTTGTGCAGGAAGACAGATCCTGACCCTGGTTCCTCATTGCTCCATTCCCCAGGGAACCATTTCTGTCGAAGCATAGTTTGGTAGGGTCAGATGCCTGCTTTGTATCAAAATGGACTGGATTAAGCAAACACACAAGATGGAGATGCTGACTTGATGTTAATGTCAAGTCACTCTGATTAACAAAGAAGTCTTCATCTTCATGAGCGGAGCCAAATGACAAGTGTCCTTCTTCACAGAGTAAGTGTGCTCAAAAAATGCCAGTATTTGGTAGCAAATGTGGGATTTTAAATTAATAATCACATTGTCCATATTTCCAGAAGGTGAACATTTGTATATGCAAAACACTTGCTATATCTGTGGTGGTAAATTCAAAGTGCCCAAGACTGTTCTTTACCTCTAGGTCTAAAAGGCAAGGAACAGCCACATTTGTACTAACGAACTCTCAGCCTCTCTTGTCAACTCAGTGACATGCAAACTATTTCTTGGATACACTCTCTGAGACGTGCTGACTCCCAAACAGGGACTAAGAGATATTTGGGACAGTCCTATCTGTCTGGCACCAAAACCATCTCAGAGACTGCTCTAAAAGTTATACTGAACTGCAGACAAATTTGTGGCAGCTGAGAATGTTTACTGGAACCGTTTAATTTACTAGTAGAGATGTAGCCTCTATAAACAGACATGGTTAGTAATCTAAGTAAAATATACTCCACAAATTTAATGCTACAGAAGGGCTTGTGAAAAGAGATAAATACATAGTCAGGGTGACACACAAACTGGATTCAAAGGGATTGTTTTCTGTCTCTTTTTTAGCTTGAACATCTAGTGCAATTTCCTTTCAATGATTTATTTTTCACATGAAAGATGAGATTCTGGCTAGAAGCCTGTTGTAACTGGAAATGAACTTCACAAGCTGCGGCGCACTGAAACTCTTCTGACTCTTCAGTGTAGATAAAAAGAGATACACCCAACTCACCTTTGCGACTTCTGGCGTATTTCCCTCAGGGATTTGCAAACCTGGCTAGCAGGCCATCCATGCTGTAATAGCTACATTGTGTTTAAAATGGCTGTCCCTCCTCCTTACCCAGCACTGAAGGAGTAATTAACTACCTGGGGCTGCTGTGCTCCTGGATGTATAGTTCCCAGCTTAAATTTCCATTGGTTTACTGGGATTTGGAACAAGCCCTGCAACAACAAAACCAGGAGTCTACTGTTCCTCTTATCAAGGGCAGACGTCTATGCAGTCGCAGAAAAAGGGTGGCATATTTTATGATAAAAGACTTACAATTCAGCACACAAATATTCATACAGAGGTGAGATTTTATTAACACTTTCAGCCACTGGATAATATTCAGAGATATATATAATTAATAGCTACAGGGCTAAAGGTCCTGAGCCAATCGCATCCTGGGCTCCATCAAAAGTGTTGCTAGCAGATCCAGAGAGGTGATTTTACCACTTTACTCTGCTCTTGTGAGACCCCACCTGGAGTACTGTGTTCAGGTCTGGAGCCCTCAGTATAGGAAGGACATGGACCTGATGGAGCGGGTCCAGAGGAGGGCCACGAAAATGATCAAAGGGCTGGAGCACCTCTGCTATGAAGACAGGCTGAGGGAACTGGGGCTGTTCAGCCTGGAGAAGAGGAGGCTCCAGGGAGACGTAATCACAGCCTTTCAGTACCTAAAGGGGGCCTTCAGAAAGGCTGGGGAGGGTCTGTTCACAAAGGCCTGCTGCAATAGGACGAGGGGCAATGGACTTAAGTTGGAGAAGGGTAGATTTAAGTTGAATATGAGAAAAAAATTCTTTACTCTGAGGGTGGTAGAACACTGGAACAGGTTGCCCATGGAGGTGGTTGAGGCCCCTTCCCTGGAGATATTCAAGGTGAGGCTGGATGAGGCCCTGGGCAACCTGGTCTAGTTGGGGGTGTCCCTGCGACTGCAGAGAGGTTGGACTAGATGACATTTTGGAGGTCCCTTCCGGCATGGATGATTCTATGATTCTATGACATCTGGTGCGGAGAGGCTCTTCAAACACCACTATTCCAGTTTGGACACAGGAAATGGTGCCAAAAATGACACAGTCTGTGCAGAACAGGGAAATGAAAGCAGCACCTGGATCTCCCAATGTCCTCCTCCTTAGCTCTGCTGGCTCAGCAGGGATCAGACCAAGTCAGATGAATGAAGTATTCCTATTATTTTTATTCTGAAAGAATCAATAGGACCATTTCAGAACAGTTATTTCTCATTGCAGCTTGACTGAGGTCAGGATACGGCCCTCAGGGAAGTGGCCCCACAAAACATCAGCCCATGCTGATGCAGTTCAGTGACTTTGCAGACATCTATATGAAGTAGAGGCATGAAAACTTGTCAGATCCCAAATGAGGGATTACTGCTGTTTCTTTCTCTCTCAAATTACGTGTGAGCAGTTGCACTGCACTCAGCAAGGCCAGTGAGGGCTAACCAGTGGCAGAAGTTAAAAAGTAAGCTGACACCATCAGCCGCAATCCATCTGCAGGCAGTGGTGTTCAGTTTCAAAAACTAGTTTTATGTTTTAGTTGTAGGAATCAGAACTTGTTTTTTAACCCAATGGAATTTGCCGACAGTGCTCTGTTAGTGCTGTTAACAAATCTGAAGCGTGCAAAAAAGACCTTGTGATTGCTTGAATAAACTCTCACGTTCCTTTTTCCCCTCAGTCCCCTGATCATTACAGATTGCTTTTCTAGCTGAGAAATAAAATCAATTTACCATGTTTTCTTCCCAACTTATTTATGTATATGAAACAGACTGCTGATGAAAATATAACGTGCATCACCCAGCAGCCGTTTAGCTTGCTGCTCCAGAGCTGACAGGATCTGAATTGCTGCTCTAACCACTGGCAGAGCGCTTGTCAGACAGGAAAGATTACATATATCACAGCAAAATCTGTGAAGTGAAGACAATAAGCAAGTGTTCAGACAGCACTGTTCAACTCCAGAAAAAGGCTGCAAAGGTAAGCTATGAGAGCAAGCTGTGAGACTGAGAAAAGTAATTTGGTAGGTTTTGATGTTCATGTAAGCCACAGTGACTAGAAAACAAGCCTTAGGTAATCAGCAGTGGGGCTCCAGTTGGTGAACAGGACGAGTCTATGTCAGCGTTATCATGGAGTGCAGTGCAATAGGAGCTAAGCAGCTGCTGCTGAAAACCTCCAGGTTCATGAAAATTTCAGCATCCACGTGCAGCTTCTGGTTCAAAGTAGCCTGTTTTGACAGAGAATTTGCCAGTGTCTTACGGGTATTATTATTACTACTACTTTGGGTCTTTTGCTAAGGATTCAAAACAATGGCTCATGGCAGCTTTTCCACTTCTTTATTGACTCAGCTGAACGTACTGGACAGAATCATACACATCACTTAGGCTGCAGAGCATTTGCAAACTGAGATCCTTTTTTTCTTTTTTCTTTCTTTAATTTTTTTCCCCATCACCATCAGCTCAGGCTTGTCTGGTTTTTTTTTTGTTATTTGGAGCAATAATAATAATAATAATGAAAATTCCTCTCCTCATTTTATACTCTAAAGTTTCCAGAGAGAAGAGAAAAAGCCAACATCAATTTCTTTTGCCTTGTTATTTTTCCCTCTCTCTGCACACAAAGTGCTAATGATCGGTTCATAAATAAATGACCTGAAAAGCATCTTGGCAAGTTTATGGCCAGACCAATCATTGATCCACTTTCAGCAAAGAAGGAAGAAGACAGACCGAAAGAAAAAGCCACAGAAGGAATAAAGAGCTGTAGTATTGCAAAAGCAAATAAAGCAGGCTGAGAGAAGCAGTGCTAACTGTGCAGGCAAAGAGTGAAGTATAAATAATACCTCTTACTGCAGAGTGAACTGCAGCAAGCACTGAGTAAAACAAAGGTCAACTGACAACTGGAAAAAAAAACCAAACCAGCTAGGTCTCTCTGCTCTTGGAAAACAACCTGCTATTGGCAAGGATGTCAGCATCAGAAATCCCTTGTTTCTCCCCGCTTTGAATATCTTCCAACCATTTTCTTTTCAACTGGTGTTGACAACGGCCTAGTTGCTTGAGTCAGTAGGACAGAAATAATTTTCACCACTATTGCAGGAGACTTGCCTAGCAGAACAGTACTTAGTATCCTTCCTACTTTTCAGTCTCCCTCGTACTAATACTAATAGTTAAATGTTTCTTCTGAGCCGGCTGTGGGGAAGCTGCTTGCTGACAACATGTCAGCCACACGTCATTCCGTAGTGCAGCTGGTTTCTGGAGTTTTGCTTGCACTGTTGGTAACACAGGCTAAGCTATGGGAGATAACAGAGCAAACAGACCTTTGGCTGAAACCAGCATCGTATGCAATAGGGCATCTTATTCCTGCTCAGCAGACATTCGGAGCATCATATGAAACACCAACGCTCTACTGCAACCTTGGGGGCAGCAGACCACTTACCTGAGGAGCTATGGCTTTACCATGATGAAGAGTTTCCAGTGTGAGGAGCAATGGATGACTATTGCAAAATTTCTTTACCACATATGGAACTCCAAGAAGTTGAGGAGATCTTCCATCATCAAAACATATTCAACAGCAGAGATAGAGACTTGATCAAGGTGAGAACAGAAGGGCCAAGTTCTACAAGAAACTTCATGATTATGAAGACACAAAATACCTTTACTGTTTTTAGTTTCTGACTCCCATGGATGGGAACTATAACCCTGGTTTTGATATCAAGGCCCTCCCTACAGAGCATCAGGAGGTAGAATCTGGCTGAAATGGACAGTTTCCAGTGTAATGACTTCAATAAAAAAAAGTTACATGGGATTCCCTGTCCCGGCACAAGGAGCCTGGAGATCTGCCTCTTGTGTAAAACAGCAGAACCAGGCCAATTCCCCCACATCCAGGTCTTTCTGCAGCTCAAGTCAGCATATTTAAGCCCTTGGCGGACAAGATGATCAAGCTCTGCTGATAATAAGAGCTGCTCTAGTACTGCTTTGGGACCAGGCTCTCAAGTAGCTATTTATAGATGAGAGAAGAACAGCAACAGGGAAAAGGAAGGAGAACTGGAACCGGCTGAACGTGTGAGTAACATTTTTCATTTTTAAATTATACATCTGCAAAGCAATCTCAGGAGCTAGCAACTCACATTCTGTTCTCCAAACATCTGATTTCATCAAGAAATTTTAAAGATGTTATGCTCCTTTCATTCACAGTTGTGAATTAAGAATAAAGACTAATATATAAATAATGCTCTGGATCTTCCAGGTCCTTGGTGAGTGCTGGTGCAGTCATCCTTGCTATTGTCTTTTGGTGTAGGAAGCAAACACTGATCCTGTTTAATGATCAGAATCACATGGAGATGGTCCTGTCCTCAAAACCAGCTGTCACATCTTCGGACTCCAGGCACTGACTAATTCAGAGCAAAGCCTGTGTCACTCTAAACTGAAGTCAATCAAGCACCCTCCCAGAAACTGATTTGGAGCAGGGATTGCTGAGGTAAGAGCTGAACTCCAGAGCAGTTTTTCCAAGCTCTGGAGCCACTCAGTGGCTCTTGCTATGTCACCTCACCCACATCTCTGCTACCCATTGGGGTATGGCAGCATATTCCCTCCTGCACCCTGGCCAGTGCAGCACTGTAAGGAGCTGTATCTCCAACACTATTGTATTATATGGAGATTAATTTGGTCTTGCATGCAACACATTGTCAGCTGTTAACATGCTGCAGGAAAAAAAAAAAAAAAAAGACGTTTCAATACTGAGTTTCTGATGTAAGTCTGAAATCAACTCCCCACACCCTTTCCTCTGTGTTAGGTTTGGAAGGTGGCTTGTTCACAGCCAGCCTGAGCATCTCCATCTTTAAATCCATCTCGTGGGATAGACCTTAAATGTGTATCACCTGTTCTGAGAAAATGGCCTTCTCTGAGGTGGACATCCTTTCACTTGCTCCTGTTGAACCTGTTTCGCCCAGAGGGACAAAGCAGGAGAAGGAGAGGGAGGCTGACTCCCTGTGCCTGAGGCTGGACTTCCCCAGGACTTTCTAAGCAGGATTCTCCTCCCCCAGCCGCAAGGGGGGTTTCAAGGAACCAGAGTACGACGGGTTTCCAATAGAACTGTCAGCAGTTCGGGAAACAGGGAAAGAACAAATCAATTTTTTCTCACCCTATTGAAGGCTTTGACACTTGGGGACCAGGTCCAGTGGTGCTGTATGTCCCTATCCCGGGGATGAGTGTGGTTCAGCTGTCGGCGTTTCCGATTGCGGTGTAGAAAGGACGGTGACTGCCCCGCAGTGTGTGAGGTGCCAGGATCGTCTCCTCCTGCAGAGAAGTTCAACAGCCATTTCCACTAGATGGCATCTCCGTCCTGCAAACATCTCCGGCTCCCGTAGCGTTATCTAACCCTCCTGGATATATACAGATCACAGAGCATCATGCTAGCATTTAGCAATTAAAGATTAGGAAATATTTCTTTAGCCTAAATCAGTTTATGTTGCAGAATACCACAGAAAAGAACCACAAACTAGCGAGGTTGGGGCATCTTTCTTTCAAACATCCCTTCCAAAACACTGGTACTGCTGAAA
Source organism: Pedionomus torquatus (assembly GCA_013398155.1). NCBI lineage: Eukaryota > Metazoa > Chordata > Aves > Charadriiformes > Pedionomidae > Pedionomus > Pedionomus torquatus. The sequence continues at coordinate 390,162 of VZRU01013779.1, read as the reverse complement.
ATGATCTGGTGACAGAGTTTGCTCTCTCAGTGCTTCAGCACTTTCACTGCCAGGTGTGCTTAGGGCGATCTTTTAAATGCTGACAGCAAATTTTTGAGATTGGTCATACTTGTGGGTTAGTCTGTCAGGTCAAATGGCAGCAAAACACCAGCAAAATTCCATCTGTGAATTGCATTATAACATGCACAAACTACGTAGTTTAGACTGTGACTTGTTCTGTGAACAAAATACCAGCTGTAGCAGACTTCTTTAACCCTCCTGCACTACAGCCTCATCACAACTACTTGTGTTGCCTGAAACTTGCAATAAATGCCCAAAGTGATGTGTCTGGAGCAACAAGGGTAGCTCCTTTAAACTGAGTCTGTTTGGTGCACCAGAAGGGCTCAGGAGCCTTCCTTTGGTTAACTGGGTTTGTCAGAGTACTTGCAACTCTGCTGTAGCTGATACACAGCACTATCCTGGAGCCAAAGGAATATGTTTTGGTGAACACACCAATGTGTGAAGGACACACTTGGTGAACACACCTTTTGGTGAAGGACACAGATGCACCATGTGCCTGGCCCTCTCCTCTCCCATATTATTATTATATACTTTCATATATTATATATTATTCATATTATATTATATACCTTCAGAACCAGAGAAGTACACCTAAAATAACAGAAGAGAAGCTGTTCCAAAAAAACCTTGAAACAGGTTCATGGAAATTACCTGTCAAAGTAGGATAACGCAGATAGAAACAAAGCCCCTGTGCTGGCACCAGAACTACTCTTTAATAGCAGTCCTTCTTGGCAGAGTAAAGAGTTTCTGATGTTATTTTTTATATGTATGAGTATATATATATATTTATGCATGCATAAACGTATCCCATCCTATTCAATGTACTTTGGTGCAGGTTCTACATTACTCACCCTGATTCCCTCTCTGGACACATTCAGGGTGGGAGAACAAAAATTTATGGACTTTTTTGATGCAAATTCACCAGAAGAAATGCCAGACATTAGCCCAATAGCTGGTGAAAGACAGACAGATTTGTGCCTAGAGAATTCATCTGTTTCTGCAGCACTTTTCTGGAATCACTGCAGCTGCTGTAATTGGGAAATGTGTCAGAAATTAGATCAGATTGATTTCCAATGGAAAAGTACACCTGTATCCACTAAGGTGGATATAGTGATAACAACTCAATATGTCATACCCATTGAGATTCACATTATTCTTATGGTATTTGAATAAATTAGGCATAGTGCAGATGTCATAATAATATTAAACAAGAGTTTAAGCTGTTAACTTTGTTCGTGACCAGAAGGGGACAGGAAGAAATATAGATGCAACACTATGGTCATGGTTGGGTGGGCACAGGTTATAAACTATTGAACTGAAATACTGAATAAATGTCATTTGATATCATCATGGTATTTCCATGTGTAGTATTCAGGAACCCTGGGCCCCAGGCTCCTTGTTCTTCAGATCATAATGAGAGTGACAACAAAAATATTTTGGTAAGAAACAAGTGTTATCCAAATCTCAGATGCCAGGTGACAGCCTAGTAAAATGCCACAGGTTGGTTCCTGAAGCATCAGGCTAAAAGTCTCAAGGCTTATGTTTTAGTTTTTCAAGTGCCTCTGGCAGATCCTGTCCCCTCAGACATCTCTTCATACACCTCCATTCTGTGGTTTCCACCAGCACCTGGGATGTCCAGCACATTTCAGGCCCTAAGTGTGACCCTCACCTAATCGTCACCTCTCACACATGTCAGGGTTTCCTCCTGCAATTCCTCAGTTAGGCGCCTGTGCTTCCAAGTGTAGAGGGGACAAAACTCACACAGCAACAAGTCATTTTCTAATCGCAACTTCATGACAACAACAGGTTTGGAGTATTCCCTCCTGAAGGCTCACAGCTCTAAGAACGGGGTAAGATCATTCTGCCAGTTTAGTACTAAAATTTGTCGTCACTTTACTGTCCCAGCATGCATCCAATGGATTAGGTCTGAAGAGAAAAAGACATTCATTGGGTTTACAACCTTGAGGGACTATCTGAGTTTGAAATCCTGGCAAATGTACTCTGTGCTAGTATATCACTAGCATAATTGCTCAAAGAACACTTGTTTCAAAAGGATGCTTTCTTTCATGGGGATGTCTATTGTGATGGTAATACTGATCTGATACAGTTAAAAGCATAAGCACTTCTTCATGCATATGCATATTTCTTCTAAATAAACAGTATGTCAGAAGATTTCAGGTGTATTCTTTTGTGAGAATAAAATGTGCCCCAAGCCCACTGTAATTGGTTTCACTTTCTTACTTGGGTAGTCAATTCTTTAAAAAAATTAGAAGTATAATGAAGGAAAATGTCACCATCTGTCTGAAACTGGCATACGGAAGGAAATATTTTAAAAATGCATATTATTCCCAAAAGTAATTTGTCATTTTGACCCAAAGATGAAGAAAAATAACTATGAACCCAGCATTATACTAGTAACAAAATCTGCGCTTTCAGAGGCTTTGAACTCTTTTGGTTTTTTTCTAGGCACTTGGCAGCACCTGCTGATGTCAGCACTAGTGGGAAAGCACTGCAGGTGGAGCAAGAAACAGATAAATCAGAAAAGTCAAGACAGAACATGGGGAACCTGAAACTCCTAACTCTTAGCACAACACTGGCATTTCCTCAGGAGCACTTTCTCATACAAGCAAGGTCTGTGTGTATCCTGCTGTGGGATGATTTGTGTGTACTCTTGCAATGAAATCCTGCCTGTAGTTAGGGGAGACAAATAAGTTCTGATAAAATAAGAAGATGTAAGAGTACTTCATAACTCCCCTGCCTTGTCTTCCCTTTTCAGTGCAAAAGGCTTTGTGCTTTCCCTTTTTTTTCCTCAACTTTTGATTACAGCCTAGCTGAAATAACAAACCTCTGTGTGGGAAAGCACTGATAGGATTTTTATGTGCTGTCCCTAGTGGCACAACAAGTTGCCAAAGTTATAAAACATTATGTGGGAACTTTTAAATTCACTGAAGCCCATGGCTGTTTTCCTGTTAATTCTTAGGGTCACCCTTAATTTTTTCAACATGCCAGAGTTCCATGTCTCTCACTCTAGAGGCCACTTCTAAGGATAATACCTTAGAAAACAGTTTTGTTTCAAGATGTGGCTTCACTTAGAAGAACAGTCAACATTCCCGGTGCAAGACACGTGGGGAACAGTTGTACCACAAGAAGTCACACTCAGGTTTGCCATGTCTCACTACTGCATGCTGTGACCAGTCCTGTGATTTTGTCAGCTCTACTGAAGCTATAGATTACAAACAAGTAACTTCAGAGCTGTCTGAAACCTTCCACATTCTGAAATTAGAGCTAAATATATATACTGAAAGGAAGAAAAAAGAAGATATTGATATTTTTTTCACTCAGATTTCTGCCCAGCCACAAATCCCACACTGAAATAGAGACAATACTGGGAGTCTCGAGAATCATAGCACTCATATATGGCACTTAATATTCATTAAATCTCACTGAACATTACAAAGGAGATAAACGCAACCCTCAGAGTTTTATACATGAAGAAAGGCAGAAGAGAAATAACTTATCTAAGAGCACACAGCAAGTAAACAACAGGACTGAGACTAGGACTCAGACACCCTGGTGGCATTTCCCGACAACTCAGTTCTGGCAATGTATTGCTCTTCCACAGAGAACCCATTGAGCTTCAGCCACCTTCAGAGGCCAAAAATTATTCAGCACGGTTATTGTAAGTTGTCACTACATGAACATTTTCATTCTGACAAGTTTTTGGTCACTCATGACTCTTTAGTGCTTCAGCCTTTGTGTACATTTCTTCACAGCTCTGGTTCTGATCCCTGTCACAGTAGTGTTGTTTTGTACATCTGTCATTCAGCAGGATTTTTGTCACACGTTATATAATTCACAATTCACAAATTAAGTCTTTGGATTCTTCATAGAAGTGAGGAAGCTGAGAGGTCCCAGACAGCAGGGCTGTCTGGCACACAGGGTTACTACAACCATCTCCAGTCTGCCCTGAGGATACTCCGTCAGATGGGTTGAATGGCCCGTGGTGAACCCAAGACATCACTGGGCACCCGATGGTCTGGCCCATATGGCAGAGAATGAACAGTACAAAGTAAGAGATTATCAGGCCCATGAGCATTTTTGATGCATTAGTCTATCTAAATCTGGAGGAAGCTGGTCTTTGCCACCACTCAGAGCTGAAGCTCAGTCCTGACACAAGAGAGAACTGTGCTTTATGATCAGCTACTTCTCTTGCACTGTCTTGGTTTGCTGCTTTGCTGCCAAGATGCTGAATTGCTTTAAGCAGATGTATAACAGACTATGAATAGCCTCCCAGAGTACTCCAGGCTTCTCCTGCCCTAGAGCAATCACCTACAATCACAGCAGTTAGGTGCTTTAGAAACGGAACTGGGAGTCCATGAATTTTTCTTGGCAGTTTGTTAAGGGAATAGGGGAGCAGAGATGGAGAAGAGAGCAGGACTGCACAGCCCAGAAGGAAGCAGCAGATGAAGAGAAGATGCAATCCTGTGATTTTCTTGAGCAGAAATTTTAGAGGTTGAGAAGAGCAAAGGAGTGTGAGCTCTGGATTCAAAGCCAGTTCAAGGTGTTTACAACTGCACCAAATTTCTTCTACCATGCAAGGGAGTGGCAGAAGCTCCCAGAGGGTATCTGAACCCCGTAAGAATCAGGAGAGTCATGCTGGCATTTGCCCAGGCGGCACCACATCACAATCTGCCTCCCAATTGGGGCCCACAGAACTAAGGCTATGTGCCGCACTGGGTACAATTAGAATTTCTTCCACCTTTTCACCTTCCTGCTGTGCCTGCATCTATCCACTTAAGGTAGAGTTGAAGCAAGAATGATCACATTAGAAAGCAAGCAGGTTTTCATTCAGAGTTACGCTGGGAGGTATAAAGAAAGCTAGCTCAGGCAGATTATTGCAAGCCTTCACCGCTTACAACATCATTCTCTTTCTCATTTGTTTCTCAGCTCCCGAAACCTCTCTCCTGTCTTCTTTTCTCATCACTCCTTTGAGAAACCCCATCTCTCCCCTGCAACAAATTTAATATTACTTGGGACAGATCTATGATTCCTGCAGACAAGCCTGCTGTTTCTCTGCACTTTCATGCTTAATATAAAATCGTAACTGCTCTAAGAGGTGATCCTTAGATAAACTGTGAGCAACGCTGAGCCTCGGGTTGCCAACTGGGAAATAGGACTGTCCATCCAGATATGTGGTGGGAGCACTGTCTTTTCCTTCTCATGCAGAGACTTTGCACAGCACAGGTTCCTGCCCTACAATCTCACCTCAGCAAATAATAAACAAAAATGACAAAAATAATTAACTTTTATTATTTTTGAAGAAGTATCTTTGAAGATGGCCTTCTCAATGTTGAGATTATTTTGACATTATTTTATTTCTATAAAAGTAGTGGCAGCAATTAAGTATGAAATGAAAAAAATTATCAAGAGCAGTTTATAGAAGGGAATTCTTTTGTCTCTCACGCATGACTTTGTTATGATCACAAGGGATTTGCTCTGTTAAAAATCAGATTTGGTCCCTAGATCTATGTAGTAAAAAAGTCTTTACAATCACAACTCCAGAGTGGTATAACCATATATGGATTGCTGTGCATTGCGGGGTCTCTGTGTGCTTGTGCACATTCACATGCTGTCTTCAAGAAAGCATAGAGTTTCTAAACCTTTAGAGGAGGTAATCCCTACAACTGGGGGTTACTCTGTGCTATGAAATGGAACAGATTGCTGGAGATGGCAGAAACCCTCCAAGTCCAACCATGTACGAGATGCTGCAGCAAAATTCCTGCTCAGATTGCTGATTTACAAGCTGGTCCCATGTTCAAGTAAAATGAACCTAGAGTTCATTTTAAGGGCAACTAGCCTCATTGAGCAAGCAATGTGCAATAAAACAAAAAGAGGAAAAAAGTAATTTGCCCTCATGTTCAGCAATCTTTTTCTGATCTACTGAGATGTATTGACCCAACTTGTACATGACCGTGGACAAGTCCCAGGGGATAAGTTACCCTACACTACCTACTATAGATGGATCATTGATCAGACAATAAAGGTTGATTAACCAGATTTCTTATGAGCATGCCACTCTTAGTTCAGATGTTAAGATGAAAACCATGCAACACGAAACAGAAGGCTATAGTCACGTCTGGTTTTTGGCAAAAAATACAGTCAGATAAATTTGCTTGGAGAGGGGAGCTGTCTGTGCAACACATGGGATTTCAGACTCGCCCTGGTGTTTAGCAGCATTTCCAGTGCAGCAGAGTCCAAGAACTGCCTCTGTCTGAAAAGCAAAATGGGACTAGAATGGTGGGAGAAGAAGGACACGACTTGTCCAAAGACCACCCAGCTTCTTGGCTGTGTTGGATCAAGCTTGCAGCCTCTGCTGATAAGTTCTCTCCCACTGTGCCTCCTGGGCTCTGACTCCTGTGCTTAGGAAAGGGGAAAGGTGATTGGTGTTACTCGGTCAAGTGTGACTTTATGTTAACATCATATAAATTACCAGGATCTAAACCAGATATCTCCAAAATAACTCATGAACTGCACTCTAACACTGGACCAGAAGGCTTGGATGTAATGTAAAAGATTTCAGGAGGAAATGAGGTGATTCCCCGGACAACAGATCTGGATTTGAACAGTTTAAGGAAGTTCAGGATTACAATTGTTTTCTTACTTTTTTTTTTTTTTTTCTGTCAAGTTCTAAGAAAGAGAAGAGACTCATTATGGGTGGAGGGAGAACATTGCAGAACTATTTAAAGAAGTATGCATAATCATCTGAAAATTGACACATTTACATTGTATTGCAGGCTTCCATGGTTGTTATCTTTCATTGGCCCCATTTCAAATTTGCTAGTTTTCCCAGTGGAGAATGTGGGTTTTTTTCTCCTCTCATTCTCTATGTGATAAAAAACTAAACCGACAAATCCAAACAGCACTTAAGTAAAAGAAAACTCCAAAGTCAAAACTAGGAACCTTCTGCCCTTCCACAAGCCTCAGACTAAAACTCTTGAAATTGCTGCTGTGAGAAATGAAACAGGTTTCTCTAACATGGCTTATTTTCTGTACAGAGGTAACCCTGTTTAGAAAAGTTGGGCCCACTGCCTCCCGTTACCCCAGAAAACTGTTACTATTCCTGGAAACTAAAGATAAGGCCACAAATGTGAAACTTTATAGATGTAATGAAAAAATTCAGTATTTTAGCTAACTATAAATACAAGCTTGGGGGGAGCAACAGGAAACCTCATCTGTCAACATTTTAAAATAGGCTTTTAAACAGCAGCTGAGCAAGAAGGTGTCACAATCAATGTTGTCCTAAAACTCAGTGCATCTTCTGCCCCCGACCCACACAGAGGGAAAGCCTCAATTTATTTGAAGTGAAAACTGAGCCTTTCAAGCCTTGTCTGACAGAACTCCCCAGGTAATGCCTCAGTGCTCACAACTCTGGGTGAGCTGGAACCTTGCTCTGGGGTGCTTCTTTGCACAGCTAGTGGGACAATGGGGAGCAGAGATCTTGAGCCAATAAAAAAATAGGTCTAGTATCACCTACAGTTTCAGGGCTAGAAAATGCACATGCAGAAATCACAGCTGAGCACGAACGTGTCTCAAATGTTAAGCTGTCCTATCCATCCATCCTATAGTACCTCACCTAGTTGTGTCTAAAATCATCTAGATTCCTTCTCTGGTCATTAGACAGTTAGAAATACCTCTAGAGTGAGATTAATTTATTCTGCTTTTCATTTAAAGATGTGATGGAATTCCACTGAACATGCCAACTTCTCTGTCATGGTAGAAACTCAGACCATTGCCTTACATGAGACGTCTACCTTGCAATTGGACGAGATAAATCTCACCGTCAAGTATGATCTTAAGAAGATTACAGAAAATCTCCTCTTCTGGTGTAATTAAAATCATTCCCTGTGGTTGTGAGAACAAACTCTTCATCCTGCAGAGAAAAGACACTCAAGAGGCATAGATTATGGATATTTGTAAACCACTCACATACCATAACCAAATCAATTAAGTGTGTAAGCCCTTGCGCTGACAACACAGATTTTCATTAAGGACTTGTTTAAACAGAAGTCCCCTGTGGAATCAAATATGGGGTGAAGAACAGAAGCTACATATGGAAAATATTTTCATATAGTCAGCTCTTCAGTTTTCCTACATTATCAAACATTTAAAAGATGGTTATATTTTAAGTTCTAATTTCTTGTGTTTGTGGGGTCTCTGAACACATTATCTACCATTTTTCAGGGAAAAAAATGTGAAGGCACTGGAGTCAATTTCAAAATTCAGTTGACATTCACTTAACTTGGCTTTCAGCTGTGAAGTCTCAGCTTCTTAGCATAGCTGGAGGGAAAGTTGAAAGTAGTTGAAGACCATGTTTATATTCCTGCTGACCTTAGGGCAGCTGGACTGTGGACTGTTTCCATTCATGTAATAGTTACTTGCCAACCTCCAAGTCCCTTTTGCCAAGGGGCTGAAGTTTTTAGCTATGTGACTGTTTTGTGCCATCAAAGTGATGTAAAGAAGAAGGAGGATATCATAGTTCTGGGTCAGAACTTCTGTGGAAGGTGGGTGAAAAGGGTTATAACTTCCCTAAATCCAGTGTCTTCTAGGGATTCCAGAACAAACATGGCACAGACTCAGATTTATCCAGGAATCCAGCTCTGGTCTCAGTGCAAATGTATACATTTGTACAGGATATTCTGGGATGGACAGGCCTTAAACCCACATGCTACAAACCCAGAAAGTCTTTTTT
>VZRU01013779.1:325616-381334 GCA_013398155.1 Pedionomus torquatus | reverse complement strand
TTTTTTTTTTTTTTTTTTTTTTTGTCTTGAGCAGGCAGCTAAAATATCACTTTATTTCTTTCCCTTCCTAAACAGAAAGAACACAGTAGGACTGCATAATTTGCTTAAAAGCAGCCTGAATCTCCTAGAGAAATATGGTACTGTGGAAGAACAGCACAGTGCACGGCACAGCAAGCAGATAGCATGCAGAGCTGCAGCTTTTATTGAAAAAACTACAACCCACTGCAGTAAGCCGCATTGACAGAAAACAGGAGAGAGATCTTCTTTTACATTGCTCACAAGAGCTGTGTATGGAGGACTGATTCTTTTCCCTTCAAGGCTGAGCACCTTAACAGGCCAACGCTGTTAACCACTTCACAGCTGCCAGCACGTCAAATAAAGATGACTGAGTGCTTCGCCAAGGGTGGGACTCATCTCAGCAGGTAAAGCATTCTGAGCAAACAGCTTGCCTAAACTGGCTCCTGCTGCAGTCGGTGGGGTGGGATCGACAGCAAGAGATGTGTACTGGCGCACTGGCAAAAAAAGACAGGACTTATTTCCCCTTAAAATCAAGTTGTTACACCAGGCAGAGGGTCTGGGGGAGGGGGAATGCCAAGTTCAGTGAATGTGGCAGATTTCTTACAAACTCTGTTTAGTCTATTGGAAATTTTCTTGCCTTTTTTCAGCCAAGGGAAGTGGGACATAAGTTGATTTTATATATCAGATAGATAGATAGATAGGTGTGCAGATACATGTATGTGTCAAATAAGGAAAATAAGACAAAAACATATTACTTTTTGCCTGTTTGATTTAATCCTGGCACAGGAGCAATCAAGAGGGAGAAAATACCACACTCTCCTGCAGCAGAGCTGAGCAGCACCAAACTCCAAGTGCTTTTTCAGACTGAAAGCTAGAGGAAAACTGAGCATGTTTTCCCTGAAGTATCTGCATTACTAACACTGGTAAATGCTTGGTTTCTAAAAGTTATTATTGTGGATAGTTTGGCAAAAGCTGGCACTTGAGAGACAAATCGCCCAGAATAAACAGACACTGTCCTGAACTTTCAGAGTAGCTTATCTCAGGAAGCTGATGGATGAGCTGAACACCAGAGCAAAACCAATAAAGGAAAGGTGAAACTGAATCTTTAACAGAGGGTTTGCACAGAGGCTGTGTGACACAGCCTCAAAACATGGATTAGACAAGGCTTAAGAAATCCATGAACTTGATGCTGAGAGTCTGCACAACTCCAAATTTCTCCCTAAAGAAACACATTTATAGAGGAGACAGTGTCCCGCCTAAAAGAATAGATCCAAATGTTGTGGTAATTCAGAATTTCATATGCACTGTCAAACAGTTCTGTATGCCTACTAACTCTGTTTAAACCAAGGAAACGAAGCAATACGTGTATTATCAAGTTGATAACTAAAGCAATCTGATTTCCCTTGTGTGACCCAGCTTCCAGCTTTTGTAGAAGTTTAGTCATATATAAATGGATTTAATGGATATAACCCTTGTGCTGACAACCTGCTTAAATCAGTATGGAAGAATATGTAGCTGTCTACTGCAGTCAGCTACAGTTACACAAATGTATTTACCTCCCCAGAGCTGCACTGTTTTCACTGTATTTGTATAAAACATATAGCCATATATAGCAACAAAAACCAGTAATGATTTACAAAGAACTATCATTGGGGTGTACCTAAACTTAGCTAACTAATATGAGCAAACATTCAAGGATAACATGTAAATTCAGAGGAAGTGTAAAGCGTGCATCACTGTTTAATTTCTACAGCATTCAAATAATCTTCCCATCATCTTCAGCACTGCCTTTGTCTTTTCCATTCTCCAATTTTTTTTTCTGTGCCATCTGAGTAGCTCCTGGTCTCCCCTGAAAATACTTCTAGGGTTCCTTCATTCTTTCTTGTGCCTAGGTATTCCAGAAAGCCATGCAAAGTGCTTTTCTTCATCAAGAAGGGTGGGAAGGTCTAAAAACAGCAATTAAACCAAATCCAAACCTACAATTTCACAACAGGCAGGAAGCAAAGCCAGAAAAACAGAATCCTGAGAGCAGAGGAGGCCCCAGTCTTACAGTAGCACCAGTTCAGTCATGTTGCCTCTCTGAGACAATCAGTCAAACCCTCAATTATGACATGTAAATATGCATCTTGATGTGCATCACTTATACAGTTGACTTTTGAAGTATCAGCCATCAGTTCTAAATGTTAATAACACCTTCTTGCAGATTACTATATCTTCTTTTGCTGATGTTTTGAAACTTGGTTTGTCTTAAATATCACAGTGTTTATTTCCCTGCATAGTCCCTATTTTTTATGTTTTTCAAATACCCTTCTACTTTCTTTATGGTACTCTTTCTTTTTAACAAGTATATCAGTTTTCTGTACCCTGATATGATACTATGGTGAGCTAGATAATCTTTATTTCAAGGCAAACAGGTATGTATACTGATGCTATTATTTGTCTACCAAGGAGGACCCATTTAATTAAAGCCTAAAACACAAACTGATAACCATGATATATCACACAAATTACTTCTTCAAGGTTACCATATGTTGATAAGGTGGCAAGCAACTGGACATTTAGACCAGATGGGCAGATGGGCTCTCCTTAGAGAGATATAGAGATATAACACATACAGATCTTAAGTGTATACCTAAATCCATGTTCTTCAGTTATCCTTATGGCCTTCATGTTTTCACTCTGACCGTAGTCAAAAGAAAAAGTCAAAGAAAGCCTGTGGGTTCTTCAAGCCAAGCTTTCCCAGCTATAGAAAGGTCTGGAGTTGAGCACAGTTTGTAGATAAGCCCATAAAACCAGTGTGGTTGTAGATGTCTTGAGTCATAGAGGTCACAGGAATTCAACCCGAACTTACCCAAAGACAACATAATTGTAGTCCAAATAGACTATATAGGACACATGCCAAAGATCAGTCTGACTCTCGGTGGAAAACACACAGAGACAGAAAGTGCTTTGTTTTGGCAAACTAAGTCCTTCTCTCTCCCTGTGTCTCTTTAAACTCCCTCCACGCAGCTGTGACCAGCTAGGTGAGAACGAAGATGGGCAGCACACGTGTGTTGGCACTGTCTGGAGCGGGCATGCTCTCCCTGGGGAAGAAGAGCCAGCTGAGCTCAGGTTAGAGCAATCCCCAGGCTGCTGCAACCAGACACAAATCCTTCATAATTGGCTTCCTGGCAACCCCAGCCCCAACAGACCTCAGCTGCAGCAGAGATTCTGACCCCAAATGCCCTGCAATTTCCAAAGTATTACTGCATCTGAAAAGTTTCAAGTCTCATTTTCCACCATTTATTTAGTCTATCTCACAGATGGAATAGCTGTCCAGGACAGAGAAGAGTATTGGCTATCCAAAAGCTGCTATTTCTTTCAAATAACACTACAAAGGAAACCTATAGTTTGCTGTAATCAATGAATGTAATCCTGTACTGTGATAGAGTAAGCCATGAGAAAACAACCAAACAAAATCCGAAGGCTTGTGAACATTACTTTGTTTTCCTGGTTTTGTAACACCGAAGACAGAGCTAGCGGCAGCAAATTGCAAGAAAGAGAGTTAGGAGATGAAAATGAACCAGTTCAGTCTCCATGACAGATAATAGCTATGCTCGGTAAACATTTCAGATAAATGAGGGTATGAAAGCAAACCCAGTTTTGCAGCAATGTGAGCTCTTCTTTCCTCAGTAAGGGATGCCTAGCATTTTTCTACCAAGGCCACAGGCTCCTTAGCGACATGCAGTGTGGTTCTCCTTGCTCATTCATGTGGACAAGCAACGATTATTGACAATTAGGATCTCTCTTGATGAAGGCAAATTAAGTGCTGTGAAAACCCCAAATGCCATGCTAAAAAAAGAGAGAGAAGAAAGGAAAGAAAGCACATACTGGCTAAGCTAGCATGCATGTCATTTAGGTATTTTGTAATTGGAAAGCTACCTGGGTTTTGCTTTCTGACTTGTTCAACAAAACCCTATTAAATGAGTCTCCAGGTGAAATAGAGTAGTGATTAACAAAATGTCCCACTGTGACGAAGCGCAGTACTGTAGCGAGGTAGGGAATTAATAGGTAGCAGCCGCATTCACAACACTAGTATCCAAGTTCAAAATAGGATTTATCTGGTTCATAGACATGCTGATCCAAAGGAAACGAGTCAGTAGCCCATATCTTTAGGTAATTTATAGCCCTCTAGCATTCAGGGGAAACAAAATCACAAAGTAGTACAGATGTATTGCTAGCACTTCTGTAGGATGCTCGTCATCGTGGGTGCTGAGCAGCTCTCTAATGCTAGGTCAAAAGTCAGGTTGAAATGTGCAGAGAGGAAGAAAGAGCAAAGGGAGCCAGCTGTGCTTGAAAATGAAGAGACTGCGGTGGCAGCCAGCCTAAGCACTCAGCTCTCCTCGGTGGTGTCACCAGTTGGGCTCCACTTGGAAGGTCACAGTGGGTGACCTTCTGAAAGGCAGAGGGGATGGCAACAGAGGGAAGGCACACACATTCATTTCTCATGCATCAGGAGGAGGACGTGGCACACATCTGAAGTGAGGGGACTGGGGGACTGGTATCTTCCAAGGCAGTTTCTTTAATTGTAGGTCCTGCTAGGAAGTGCAGAGATGCAGGTGCTCAAGAAGGCCATGGCTTCCCTTTCTGCTTGGGGCCATTGACTACACAGTCCCCCCTGCTGTACTGGGGCCTGCAGAGAAGCAGTAATTCCTCTCCTCAAAGTGTGTGAGCTGGCAGCACCACAGCAGAGACTCGGGAGATGGCAACAATTTCCAAAAGATCACAGATCAGGATCTGACACTACACCCCTGGCCTGATATCTGTGTTAGACATTATTTCTGCCCTCAGCTCAGGACTCCATCTGCAGACCTTCTCCAGACCTTTTGCTATTTTGTCTTATTTGATCAAAGTTGGTCATCTCTGCAGCCCACAGAGGAGAAAGATTGCCTAGTCCTTCTGGGTGAACTCGCCTCACCCCTAATGGGCAGTCTAGACACCAGGCAGAATGACAAAAACATCCAGGCTCAGAACATGAAGAGCGGAGCTAGCAGAAAAGTGGTGAGAACCTGTTCCCCATACAAAAAACTGTGCAGCACACCAGCTGCATAACTACCTTCAGCACTGGTTCATATCATCCAGGAGTGCTCAAATGCTCAGCAGCTCTACCTCAACTGAAGTAGTAAACTAACAGATAACAGTTTAATGTGGAGCCTGAGCCTTGCCAGTTGTCATATAGCTGTAATTTCCAGAACTGCCAGCAGAAAAAGGTTTTCAAACAAGACTACCAGTCATATACATACTGGTGACTAAATCAGTTCTGAAATCTGCCGCCTTCTGCAAAGAACAGCTCACCAACTTCAGCTGTGCAAGTCTTGGCTCAGCTGTCCCTTGTGTTTGTGTACGTGCGGTCTGGACATAACAGCAGGTTAGGAGGCTTGTTGGGCTAAGGTTTGCAGCCAAAGTACACAACGTAGGCTCACTTGTGAATTCTCACCTCTCTCAAATCCTCATTAAGTACTATCAGAAGGACACTGTGTATGCAGAGGAAATTAACGCTTGAAAGGTCCTACAGAAACCTAAGAAAATTAGAGCTCCAGCACTGTCTGAAAGCTCAAGTAGACATATTGGTTAGTTAGGACATATTCAGTTCATAAGAACACTTAAGAGAAAAATCCTCCTTGCTTCAAAACAGCAGAAACACTCCTGTGGATGAACTCTGACCTTGGAAAGAAATTTGGCTGACTATATGTGTGCCCAGAAGTGAGAAGACATAGGTATCAGATTGCTGGTGGTGAAAAAGTTTGCCCTGTACCATAAACACAAAGAAAGCCCAAGCTGTTCCGTTTTCACAGAGCCACTGCCCTTTCTGCAGGCTGAATCTGCTTAACAAAATAACTGTGCCCTCTCAACGTGGTGACACAATAAAGAAAATGATATTGTAGGGTGGTTAACTTCACAGAGCGCACTTTTTTATGTAAGCCTAGAAAAGCATGGCCCGTGCATCTAAAGGACAGGCGTCAGGCACGAGTGCCCCCATGCACCGTCTTCTCTGTTATCCTGCTCATCCAAAGCTGGATGGTGCACTTCAGCAGTTTGGGCACAGCTCCACCGTAGAGCATTGTTAGGCAGATGCCACCAAGATCAGAGTGCAAGATGAAATACATCAACTTCCAGTGAAAGTATCAGACTCTTCAGGCTCCCAAAACATACTCATGGGAATCAAGCAGAAAAATAAATCATAAAATGTGCAAATATTAGCACAGCAAGAGTCCTTGAATACAAACATTCCCCTTACACCACATATCTCTTTTTTCCTACCCAAGTGCAGCTACCCATGATCCTTCTTTCTCCCAAGGGCTCTTTCCAGCTTTTTCTGGGTAGAAAAAGTCTGCCTTCAGCTATTCCAGGTAGCAGCTGCACAGCCTTCAGAATTGTCTATATTTGCCCTCATTTTCTGCAGATGAAAGGGTGGATAGGGGCTGTTTTCAATCCCTGCTTATCCAGATTCTCCAATGCTTGTGCAGGCTTGCAAGGGCCAAGGTCACCTCCAACAACCAGCACCCATGGCCCCAGCTCACAGTCACAGGCGTCAGTGACTACAGACTCTCAATGTGATTCATGTGCTGGGTAACCCATCAGACCTCCTTACTCTCTGCATGTGCTGATGTCATGCTAAAAATTGGAGTGATCAAATGGAGTAGGATGAACTCACCATGGGTGTTAAGTATGTTTGCTGCTGGGTCCTGGAGCCGGAGTAATGGTGGGTAAAATCATTCCTCTCTCCTACATATTATTTTATAGAACTCTCAGCATGAGAAAAAGATCAAGAGAACAGCCCAGTACTGTTTGATTAATTGGCATACAGTCTTTAAGTTCATGTCCTGCTTTGTTTTAGCTATACTTTTCCTAACAAAAATACAAATAAGGTAGAATCAGCATGAAAAATAGTATGTTGAGTCAGAAAATGGATCCCCATTTTAATTAGGAAGATACAACTTACTAGATCTAATAAAATATAGTGATGGTTGTTATCAGTTCAGTATAATAAAACACAACTTTCTGCCTAGGAGATAACTAGTGGGTTCCTGCCCGTATTTAATTCACAGACTAATAATTTCCTCCTTGCTTATTGATAATAATTGAGGAACAGCGGCTGCCAGATTGAAAAAAATAAAAATGCACCACATGGAATTTAGATTTGATCACTTGGGGTTTTATGAACACAGAGTATAGTCTTTTTACTATGAGACGAGATAGGTTTTTGACAAATGGGGGTCCTCACTAACCATGATTCTAATTTCTGTGAAAATTACTATCAGGTATCCAGGCAAATTCTTTCAAAGTGAAATCCTGTTCCTTAGTTAGACTAAGTCTGTGTGGTGATCATTGACAGCAGAAGCTTATATAAGTTTATATAGCTTAGATCTGGTATGCTGGGCCATATGGCACTATCCTTTTATAAAGAGAGGTCTCCACTAAAATGTAGTTCTTGCCTCAAAATTGGTGATGTGTGTTTTGCAGATTTCTGTACAGTAGCTGGTGTTGCTGGGAAGCTTAAAACACCACCTTTAGTTTATTGGAAAACAACAACAGGTGTGCTGGGGAGTGTTCATTGTACCTAATCATAGGCACCTATCCTTGCTGTCTACTCTGCTCAGGCCAGCCCGGAGTTACTGGAGAAAGACAGGCTTCTTTCAGGGTGATCCAGAATGACTAAGTTATGTTTTGACTTGGACTGTACTTCCCTGAAACACTCTCTCTCACTTTGCCAAAGACAACCAACTTCCAAAACTAAGTCCCCTCATTTTGGTTTGGCTTACTTGATTCCAGGAAAGCTTTCAGACCTGAAGCCTAGTAATATCCTGTTACCCGTAGTTGGGCATGAAAATATTTGTTCATTCTTTGAGAAATGTGTGCATGTTCAAGTCTCATTCTGCAGCAGGGTAAAACTAAGTCTTTTGGGAAAGAGAAGGGAGAGCAGGTCCTCTCAGTGGATGCGGGATGCAAAATAATCTTCTCTGCTGTATGTGCTCTGGAGTACACAATATACTTCCCAGGTGACTGCCTGAGCCTTTCCTTTGGGATATTTTGGACAGAAGAGATGTATCTTGCTCTTAGTATCCTCCCTTTTACCTCTTGTCTTCTATCCCCCGGATTTCTTTCTGGTCTGGAGAAACACAGGCTGATGAACACGTGTCATTTCTGGAAGCAGTGTATGACTGAAAATGTCCCACTTTTTCACACGTTTGAGAAAAACACTTCCAAAACCTGAAATACTCCAACCTGCTCAATCCTTACATCAATATTTAAATATTCAAGCCAGAATGTCCCACTTTTCAGAGGTAGTGAACAAAAAAATATTCAGGCCAAGTAAAATACCTGATATTCTTCATTTGAACACACCTAGGATACTGAAGTAGGATATTTCCTGTAACTGTCTTGGGAGAAAAAGAACACATTTGAATGTTTTTAAACACCAGAAATCACTGGGTATGACAAACCATTGTAGAGCCTAATTCGCTAAAGAAGTCTTTTGGTTTATAAAAACAATAGTTTTAAAAGATAATGACTGTTTCTATTAAGCTCACATTAAGGCATTTGATACAGTTTTACGTCTCAAGACATTTAATACAATTTTTATTATGCCAGTATAGTGTTAATGCCATTAGCTTCATCTATTCCTACTTGCTATTCAAACTTCCTAGCTGACGGCTTAAACCCCTGTGAGTGGGAAAATGTATGAGGCATTATATATGAAATGTCTAATAACCATGTCTGCAGAGAGAGACAATAAATAGCATTTTGATGGAGAGTAAAAGAATATTTTGAAGAGACAGGCTTATGAAATGAGTGGGAGTGGAGGCTCACGATCATTTTTGATTCTTCTGAGGTTATGACTGTGCATTCATTTTTACTTTTAAAGAGGCAGGAATAGTACTGCAGACTGTAAGTGAATTAAATTTTGTAATCATTTCACTAGTGGAAAATGCTGAGCAGGTTTGCTGTGATTTGATCACTAGAAGCAAACTAGTATAATATGTTAACAAGTTTTCAGTCTGTCATTTTAAATGAGCAGAACAATCACAAGTGCTAAGGCTAAAATGAGGCCACAGCTTTGCATTATTTTTCCATAGGGAGCAGGCATAAGCTATTCTGATGTCATAAGAAGATAAACGAAAAAAATCTTTCCACTTCACATCCAAGCTGCTTGGTAGATTTATTAAGGTTCAAGAATAGTTCCTGCTAGTGAACTAATAAAACATAATCTTCCACACATCCTGATTAAAAGGTGAATCAATTAGTCTTCCTTAATGGGATTCCACTTTACAAAAAAATTATAGCTAGTTTATTTCAAAATAAGTGAGCATGGAGTCTGAAAAGCACTGAAAGAAAGAAACACTGGCTGCCACACATTTTTTTAAATCCCAGGCCTACTTCATGGAATTAGAAAAGCAAAACATACCAATAGGAACAAATTCTAGGTCCTTGAAAGATATGATTATTTGTACCACCAGAAAATATATTTCTATTGCACTATACCCACTGCACTCTTACCAGACAGGTAATCAAGTTCCTGAGGAATACTCGCTCATTAAAATATCAGTTCCAAACTGTTAGGATCTGGACCTGTTTTCTCATTATCCAGCAAGGATACTACATTCAAACAGAAATGTTTTACAGAATGTAACAGAAGGTTCACTACATTCAAACAGAAAGGTTCGAATAAACAAGCTGTCTTTCTCTAAGTTTTGTGCTGCTGTTCATAGTGGGAGTCACACTTTGCTTGCCTTGCTGCTCTGCTTCTCAGCTTTGGATCAATAAGAGAGCTCCCTGCCTCCCTGTGGTACCATTGCACGCAGAGGCTAGGCTGACCCTTGGTGTTTCTTTCCATCCTCTCACAGNCTCTAAATGCAGTGTACATTTTCCTTAACTTCTGCACACCCACTTTTGCTGCTACACAGCAGAGAAGGTCATGCATCCTTTGTTCTGGGCCTTCCCTAATGTAGACATATACACTGTTCCTGTCTTATACATACCTCATGTGTACCTACACCTATAACATGCTCATTCACATGACTTAACTCTTTCATGTGAGGTTACTGACACCACCTCCAGGAATAAAAAAAATTCAGCCTACACCCTCATACATGTATATCCATGCATTTGATTTCATACATAGAAGATGTTTGCGTTTGAGCCGTCATTGAAGGTCCATAGTGAAGGTTCAGCCCATCTTTAAAGCCCAGATGACTGTACAGTTGGATGGTTTACTCTTCTGTTAGCATATTGCCCCTCCACCTACCCTCCCCATTCTGGAAGTTGACTCACTGCTCTGGGAGACCAGTTTGACTAACACTATCTTGCCTCTTGGCTCACCATGCATGGCAACAGGTCTCATTGGGCAGGACAAGCCAAAGGAGAGTCTGAATGGGGAAAAGGTATCAGTCAGCTCTTTTTAAACACTGACAAGACTTTCTCTGGTGACAGGTAGAGACTTCCTGGTTGATAAATTTATTAGTATTAGTTAAATAGTCAGTTAGTGTAATCACAGCTAGCCCACAAACATTTCTTCTGACACTCACCCCTTTCCCCATGTGTTGGTAAGCTTCATACCAGTAAGTCACATCTAGGCAGACCTTTTCCAAAATATTTTGACTTTCGGTTCCCTGTGGACTCTCATGTGAAATTTATGACATTTTGTGGTCTTGGATGTGAAATTTAAAATCATAGTCTGATTCTAAGTTCCACATTCCAGTATTTTGTCTTGAGCTTGAATACATACTGAGGAAGTCCAGGTCAGTCTATTGGCATTATCTGTGCAGTGAGGTAGAATCTAATCCCACTTGGTTCCTTATCTTTTTGTCTAACTTGTTCAAAGCCGTGCACTACTTGCACAGAGCAAACACTGTGAGTAGCTTATAAATCCATATATCTATGCGTGCTGCTTTTGGTGATGAATGCAATTAAAACAGAAAGGAATCAAAATGCAGAATTATTTGCTCTTAAAGACAGGGATATCCACTGATGGAGTGCTACCTAAATGGAAAAAAATAAGTGAGTTAGAAAAGAACACAAAAGTAGGGGCAGCACAGCTTAAATTTTAATTACCAGGGTGAAATGTCATTATCATATCAACATTGGAATCTTACAGTAATAGACCAGAAATGACACTAACAGTGAAGGCTGTGGCTGCAGTCCTGTATTCACATCAAAGAAATACTAGATGTGCACACTGAAACCAAGCTCTCCTCAGCCCGAAGGAAAGCACATATCCAAGGCATGTTTTCCCAGCTCATTGAGTTGGTTGCTCTCCTTTGGCAAGTGGAATAGCTTCAAAGGAAGGAAGAATTCCTTTCTTCTCAACCTGCCTTGTGACCTGGGACATCTCCAAGGGAGGAGCTAGAACTCTGAATCCCAGAGGGCATGAAAAGCACACAAAGCTCCTGCTTTCTGGCTGGGTTCCCAATCCATGAGCAGTGGCATCGCACCCATCACTATTAATTCCAAGGATGGCCACAACTCTGCTTTGTTCTCAAGACTTACAGCATTTACACTTACCTTTTAGAGACAGGAGAGCAATATCTTTCAGTAGTGCTGGTTGAGACATCTATGTCCCAGGTCTGAGAAACCTTTCTACTAAGCTTTGGTTTGGGTTGTCAGTGATCTGTGTTAATAACAGCCACAAATGTTCTGTCCAGTCCTCAGCATTTGCAGTGCAAGGAGATGCAGTGCCTCTCCCAGGCTGAGGGATTCTGCAGGATTGGCCAAAAGCATGGAGCTTTGACATTCCCCGACACCACTCTCCCTGTCCCTCAGGAATAGTGGCTAGCTGCCAGTGCCTTTTCTTAGTGAGCATGGCACTTTCCTGATTTCACTGTGCTCTTGCTAGTACAAAAAATATTCCATCTGCAAATGGGGACAGGGAGAATTACACATGCCATTGATGAAAAGCAATAGCTACAGCATATTTAATGATGTAGAGATGGGCATTCCTCAACCGCTCCTTGTAAATGACTTCAGGTCTATTTCCTTCGTCTACAAACTTTTGTTCAGCTCCTATATAGCTAGATCTGGCTTCAGGACCTGGATACAACCAACACGATTGACAATTTGTCTGCTGTACAGTGTTCTCTCAGAGGAAATATTCCGACTGTGCATGGATTTTTACAAAAGCCACCTTCCACGGTATGTATCATAAGTACTGTTTTACTTCATCTCTGGGAGAAAAACAACCTTTCTGATATGTGCTTCATTACACAAATAGTATTTCTTGTATACACAAAAGATAAAACTTTGGCAGCTGAGTCACAGAGACTGCACATGCCAGATGATTATTTTTCTTTTTGTGACAGCCAGCCCTTTGAGAAAACAATGCCTTTTGTGACAGGTTCATGCAAACACCAGGCCAGAGAAATCCTAACCTATGCTTTATTCTGGCTAGCCTTTAAGTTTGACATTAAATAACTGGACATTTCTTCTCCTGGATTTGCCATCAGCACACACTCAGCACAGAAGAGAGGAGGGAATGAACTATATGCTATGAATTAGTCTGATTCTGCAGTATAAAACCATGTCAGGGCTATGCAAAATGGCACTTCATTCCCCTAAAGTGGGCTCTCTAACACCAGTGATCACACTTACCAGAATGTCCATCCTTTGGAGCTGCAACAGTCATACAAGGAAGCAGAGGGCAGAGTCAAGCTGAGCAATTCTTCTCAGTAAGTTATTTTAGAACAAATGAACTTTGGAGAATAATGTACTTCCATACTCCCACCTCCCAGCAAGCACTCATGAGTCATGGGTAGAAATAAAAAAACAAAGAATCAGACTTAGGTTGGAAGGTTACTAGAGCAATTTCTAGCATTTATAAGTCACATAAGATAACTTCATAGATTTCTGAAAGATTTTATTCTCAACAGGTGAAGAGTTACCAAAAAATAAGCTAGCAGTCCCTTCCATCACATACACTTACATACAATTTAAGAATTATCTATGAGGACATAATAAAGGTAGTCTATTTGCAAGAAGTATTGAGGTTGCTTGGTGTGGGATTGGTTCAAAAGGTGTGCTGCAAAAATCACAATAAGACTATTTTCAACCCTTGTTTCAACAGCTACTCACACTTCCATTCCGGACGACACAAAACCACTGTGCGTTTCACCCAGCTTTCTAGACATGTCATAGAACAAATATTAGCCCCAACATTGCAATGTGGCTACTATATATCTCACAATATCCATTAATATACCTCATGAAAATCACATTCAGTCTTTACAGTTTGGTTTTCACTAGCACTACTTTAACTTCAATGACTGATTAACCTTTCTGGAGAAAAACAGCCCTCTAAAAATGTAACACTCTCCTCTTAAAGTGAGATCAAATCCATCCAACACTCCCACTCACACTGCTCGAGTAGAACTGGAGAAGAGAGGAGAAAATATATTTTAAAAACATGCCCAGACATTTCTTAAACAAGGAAAGGTGACATAAAAAGCCAAATCTTTCAAAAATACTTTTCATGTCACTTTTAATAACAGCTTTCATCTTTGTATGTGTTCTCCATTCAGATCTATTCTTTCCAGAGCAGGAGAGGAAACACTGGTCTCTGTCTTGCTGGATGCCCAACAGTATCCTGCCCAGCAGGATACTCCAACAGGAGTCCAGAGCAAAACAGAGAGAGGCAGAGTTGAGGATGAAACAGAAACTAGGGCAGGAGTCCTGAGGCCCAGGTGGAGAATGTAACTGGGGCAGAAGGCTCACGATGGGGGAATGCTCCATCCTCCAGGAGACCTCCAGGAGGAAGAGCTGGGGAACACTTCTCCTCATAAGGCACTGTATCCTCACTGTGAGCAGTTAGACATGGTAACAACAATAGTTACAGCTGCTCTGGGGTTAGGGCACCAGCCACATGGGTTAAAAAGCAGTATTTCCTATATTTGTGATTGGTAACTGGGAAGCTCACTGGTTGCTGGTTCTGAGGTTCTTGCTAGCCCTCAGACTGAAGCACCACATAATGAGATGGATGCAGTGCATGGCATAATTTCTTGCTGATATTGGTGTATCAAAACTGCAATGCAATATTACAAAGCTGGCAGTCACAGACTGCCAGATAATAAGCAAAGTAGGTCAACCGGTAATAATACCTGGAATGGGATGTCAACCTTTAATACAAGTTCACCTTCAAAGGCACAGCATCCCCCTTGCCATCCACATTACTGTACAGGAGCCAAAGGCTGCTTCATTTTTTCCCTCGCTAGCAGAAACATCATTCGGTTGAAAGTATTCATTTAAGCCCCTTCTGCTCACAATGAGGCAAATTTCCTGGTCAGCCAGTGGTACTGCACCACTCTGACATGCATGACTCCTTATGACACTGAGGGTGACTTCAGCTCCCATCATTCAGATCGGGGTGGGTCACCAGGGCTGCATGGGGCATGGTGCTGAGAAGGGGAGAACTGCTGCACTTTCTTCTGCCTACAGTCAGCGTTCCTCTGCCCTGGAGATCTTCCTGCTCCTCACCCTCACCCTCAATCCCCTCTGTTCACAACAGGTGGGACCAAAAGCCCTGTCTTTCCCTCATGCCAAGGACTCACAGCTTGCTAGGGATGGCACTCAGTTTGCCCAGCTCTAGGCCCACAGTACTGTCTGAAAGAAATGATTTCCAGGGAAAGTCTTAGAAAAAGCCTCTTTGACATTTAGAATGAGATAGAGTGAAAACAGTAAATAGTGCAATTTCTTATTCATACAGTGAAGGGGAGGGAAGTAATATAAAAAAGTTTTGGCATTTTAATATAACTTTCCAGATTTTCAGACAATTAGATTGGCAAGATATTTTAAATATCCCCTGAAAATTAACTTGAGCATCAACTACCTGTTAAAAAGCATTAAAGCAAGAGTCAGCACAAGCCTTTCCACGGGTATCACTCAGCGTGCTCTTGCCGTTACCCTGACAACCAGCTGGCTCTTGGCTCCTTGGCAATTGCTGTGGATGCAACAACTTTTAGATTTCTCATTACAATGTTATTATTGTTATAAGGCACATACAAAAAAAGCTGAAGGAACAGTCATGTCAAATTTAGCATAGGAGCACAGGTAAGGAACATTTAGAGAGTCTGACTTTTAAATTGCTCCTAATGACTGGGGTACAGCCTAATTTTAAAGCACTGTCAATCAGCAAAAATATCTGTAGGTGCTTTGATTCCCTGATGGCAAGAACCCTATAACTACCTAGATAGTCAGGTGTTGAAACATGAACTCCCCTTATGGATTTCTGAGCCTGGGACATTTCCTTCTCTTCTGAGGCTAATCTCCTTTATTTTCTGAGGAAGTAGACTGATCCTAACGATCCCCATGGCCACATTTACTTGTTTTGCAGAGCTTAAAAAATTCCCTATGATCTAATGTCTTGACTATAACAATTCTGCCCCAAGAACCCAGAAGACAAGATTTTTAAAACTGTGATAATTGAACCAAAATGAAAGCCTAAAGTATTAAAATACTTAAATTCAGTCTTCAGCCTTTCTTTTCCTGATCAACAAGCTTTTCCATTAAATTAGAAGTCTCCCCATCATCATCTTCTGTCCATCTAGGATGGACACACAGTTATGTTAAGGGTTTATCCCAGGTGCAAATATTTCCAGCAATACACATAATAATATAAATATAGCCTGAAAGCACCCCAAAGCAATGCTGCTTGTATCGCTTTGGCTGTCATCAAGCCCCAACTACTGTCTCCCCCTCAATCCATAATAAAGGCCAAGCCAGTGATCAAAATGGTTCTGGGACATGTTATGCTCCTAACTGCTCTGGTGTAAACCTTGAGCTGTTCCATCAATTTCCTGTTTTAGACAACTTCACATTTATACCTCTGCATGAGAACAGTTTTGGGCTTTCTGTGTGCTTCTGTCCAGGTCTGTCCAAATATACAGAAAAGTGCATTACCTTCATCAGTCTAATACAGTACCAGATACTGTAATGTTCTTTATAGACTCTTGGCCAGAAACAGCAGATATGAATCAGCTATGACAGCACGTCTTCTGGTAGCACATGCCCATCCACAGACCACTGGCACAGCCAGCAAGTGGCTGCCCTTTACATCTTTGCAGGTTTTAAAGTTTAGATGTCATGCATATGGAGAAGGTTTCGTTTCACTCTCATCCCCTTCTAAGTAACCCAGTTACCCACACAATCCGTGTTCATTAGCATGCAAGCAAACATAGCATCCTGTCATTCTTCTCGGTCTTATTTATATTCATTATATTATTAACAGCTGTACTGTTTATCAAATAGAGGCTTTCACGGATCATGCAACACAAAAGACAGATAAAGCGATCATTTAATTGTAACTTTTAAGCTTGATTGTTACACACTTCATTTAGAACCTAATGGGTTTAATAATACAGCAGAAAAAAAAAGAAGACCAAAAACCTTCTGTCTTTTCAATTTGAAGTAAACCTCACAAAACCTGTCCTTTGTACCATGCTCACCCAAACATATTATCCATCAAAACGCCATGCTATTGAAAGGCTCTTGGCCAAGAAACACAGAGGATGAAAAATAATCTTCTGGTAAGTTTTAGTTAGACAGACAATGCAATGAGAGTGCATATCAGAGTTCAGCCTACAATTTGTCCCTCATATGACATAATATTTTTTTTGGTAGGATTCTAGGAAGAGTTACAAAGGGTAGAAATATACTCTATGGGTATCTAAGTTGCTAAACAGCCTCTCTAGTTTTATTGCTGAACTCTGAAGACTGCTAGAGCAATTGCAGCCTCTTAGCACCTTCTGTGCAAAACAGGTTTGGAGCCACAGGATCCACAAACTTGTGGTACTTAGGGGTAGTCCTTTATGTCTCTGGGTCATGGGATCCCATCATAAGGCCCAAACAAAAAACCCAGTCTCAAGCCAATAATTGCAAGGACCATCAGAACAATGTTAGGCTGTTGAAGAAATAATCACATCTTTGTTTACATGTTAATGAAACAAATAAATGGCACTGCACATTCTCATGCCTCTGTCAAAACTGATCATGGTGAAGAAGGCACAAGGCATCCAGCTGCCCAGACAGAACTATCTCCTCACTGACTTCTAGGCAAGTAAACACTGTAATACTGGACAACCAGTATAATAGACTTTTTTTTCTATTAAGTGCTACAAAAATGCTGTCCTGGTTGTAAAATGAAGTGATAGAATTACTCCTGTTGGCAGTCTATTTTTGGACTTAGTACAATATGCTAAAAATGAACACATTAAACTTCCTCTAAAGCTTAATTTTCCAGTGCATTATAAAATGATAGAAGATAATATTGCCTGGTGATGTGCATTTTCACTACCACAATGAAGTACTAGTGAGAGGTACTTTCCCTCAAAGATAAAAACATTATACGGAGGGGAGGAAAGGGAGAACAGGGCACTGGTGGCTTTCACTGCACAGAAAGCATGGTGAGAGAACTGTTACTACTCACAACACACTCCTCTGGATCACCCAGCTCCATAATCATAATAGTTCCTTATTGCAGGAACAAAACAAAACAAAAAAGATAGATGGGGACACATTTCTATGAATTATTTCCAGGCTCCTCATTCAGCAGAGTCCACTGGTGAACAGACCTTGCCTCACCTGTCTAGACAATGGTGTAACCGGATGACAGAGGTTTTATGTCTGTCCATTTGTACCACTGCCCCAACACCTGAACAAGAGGCCTTCTGCTTCTGTGCACGCCCATCTATCACAACATGTTGCAGATCCTCTCCTGACAGTCTGCTTTGAGCACATCCAACCTTTTCTGGGCTTTCTCCACTGGCATCTCATCGAAAAGTTGGTCAAATTAAAAACCTTGGTCGCTCTGTAAAGGAGTAATCAGTCATCTGGATTCGGTATCTCCAAGTTAGACTGTAAAGCGCAGTTGAAGGTTTTGGTAAGCAATTATGCTCCCCCAACTTAATGGCATTTCCTTCGTAAGGATGATGCTATGACACATTTCTTCTACCTCTCATTCACATGTACAAACAGCAACATAGACCTTCAAAAATAATTTGTTTAACAATTAGCTAGCAAGTACTATACAGTCAGAATAAACCAAGGGCAGCATCCAAGTATGGTGGTAGTGAGGGATGGTGTAAAGACTTTAACAGAGTAGGCTAGTAAATACGAATAGGTACACTAAGAATAAGCAAAGGATGAAACCTCAGGTTCAAATAATTCAAATGAAGCTTATTCTGAATCGCAAATGACAGAATTTGCTGAGCACGTGCTTTCTTTTAAGTTTATAACTTAAAGCACAACCTTAAAGTTAGACACAAGTTTAATTACTTTGCTCAGACAGAGCCCTTGAGAGCTGTTCACCCAAATGTGAAGTGTAAAACAGAGTTTAATAGACACATTTTCAGGCTCTCTTAATTGCCACTGACATAATTCAGTTTTCCTTTAATAACATGCAATGACATTTTCACATCAACACTGCATCCCACAGGTTTCAAGAAAAGCAGAGATTAGCAACAAAATACCTTAAAAATCACTGTCCCCTTCAAAGCAAGGTGTAGTTTTCAAGGAGAGTTATTATTATTATCATTACTGCCATCATCATTATTGTTGTTTTTATTAACTGGACAGCATATATAATCAGAAGATCAGAAGAAAAAAAAAAAAACTTTCAGGCACAAATTCTCCTTCCCTCAAACTGTCATTTCCAGTGCAAGGACAGAAACATTCCAATCATTACAGAAGAAACACTGGACAGTGACAGGACCATCTTGGAGAAACCAAGGCCACCTGCAAAGACAGCCCAAAGTAAAATGCCAGCAGGGACAGAGGAGTCAGGCAGCACACTACCCTGTCTATGGCTGTTGAAGAAGCTGCATCTTGCAGCTAACACAAATGCAGCAAGTGGGATATTCATCAGCTTTGCTCGGTGTTTGGGGCAGGGGGGTTAAAAACAAAGTTCTGCCTTGCAGTACTTAGATGGATGACTGGATCATGGTTATTTGTAATCAGGTGTTGCTCTCCATCTCCCCCTGCTTCTCTTCCCCACAGCTAGCAACCACCCTGGAGGAGACTGAAGCACAAAGTGAGGGGAAGGCATTATAGTGGGTGTCCAGAGGCAATGTGCATGGATTCAGGGGCTGCAGACTCCTGACACACTCCGGGATGCAGTGTGCTGCAGCACTATTCACTCCATCCTTGTCAAGCACGTTCCCAGTGCAGCACAGCCACCACACAGCCATGTCAAGTGAAGGCAGTCCCTCACCGTCCTGATCCTGTGCTGATCCCCTTCCTCTCAACTAGCTAGTCCTATGCACACATGATTTTACAGCTGCAGCTTTTAAGGCCAGTGCAGACTGTGGCATGCATATTGCTGGTTATACTCAAATGCTTGCTAAGCTCAGTTATCATTGATTATTGAATATTAGCCTTGTTCTCTATCAGTTTCTCCACTTTAGTCTCCAGAAGGCAGGAGGAATAAGGAGGAATACTAAGAATATATAATAGAGACAAAAATGTTATATGCAAAAAAATGCCACTCATTCAAATTTATCCCTTTCTGTGTAGTCTCCCTCATTTATCCTTGTATATCTTTGTGCTAGTAATAGTTGATAACCAGCACAGATTTCCTTTGTGTCCCAAATATTTGTGTTCATTTTCAGTTAGAGATGCCAAAGTTCATAAAATCAGAGCTCCTTACAATTAACTACTGGTATGAGCACAAACCTCTGTACTGCTTTGCTCACTGCACAGTTCTCCCCATCAAAGCAATGATCACTAAAGTAAAGCAAGAGAGACACTATAAATATTTCATGTGTGTGTGTTACATCTGTGTGCACATGAGGTGACACTTCTTCTGTGGAGACAGATGGAAAGAGAAGTTCAGAAGAGGAACTCTACAAAATCATGCTCAGTGATGGATTCCTAACAGAACCCAACACCATTCACTGCCTGACACATCTATCATCAGCTCAGCCTTTTAGCAAGCACACTTCTTTGCTATCTTTGAAGACGCTGACTCCTGCTCTGCTTGGCACAGGTTCTGGGAGATGCTCTCAGTCAGCCTAGCTGATACAGCTGAGCCTTTCATGGACCACTTCTGCCTGAGGACACTAAATGCATGTATGGTTTCTGCAGTTTGGAAAAAGTCTCTTGGGGACTTTCTGGTACTCTGTCTCACTGATGTTATAAACATCTGTGTGATCTCTTCATTCATGCAAGGAAATAGCTGCCTGCAAAAAAACCTCCTCTCACACACAAAAAAGCTGTAACCTTCCAAGCTTAAAGACTGTTTCCTGCTTTGTTTGTACATACTTATTTTTCTTCTTGTTACCAATTTGTCCCAAACAGCTCTAGTGTTCCCTAGGCAATGATAAAATACTGCTTTTATATTTCAGAGTTTGCAGCACTCTAGCTGCTTGAATGCACAGGGACATGCATAGGGTAACTACAGTCTTTACGTATATGCGTGTATCATATAAAGTTATACATGTATAACTTTACAGAAGTATAGTTAAACTTAATTGTTAAAACATATGCTGGTGACTCAGTCAGAAGAAAAAAACCCTTCTCCAGCTCCACTGAAGCCAAAGGAGACACCAACTCATCATTTGTCATGGGCATCCTATGATGTAACACATTATACATTTGCAGGTTTCCACTGTTGTTCAATGACACTGAACATCAGCCAAGGATCTCTCCCTGGCTGTCACAGTCCTGCCCAGAATAAGATGTAAATGACTTGTCATTCAAATCAAGGACCCACAGAGGATATTTAGACATCAGGAAGTTCAGGTTAAGCCAAGGCTGTATTCCTCTCTTCATATACTTGCTGTAGCACTTGGATAAATTCTGACCAGTCTCTGCAGTCAAGTCTATACCTTGTAGGATTTTTTGCAGAAAACATATTCAATCAAATCCCAAACAGGCGTATTTAGTCCCCAGCTGACAAGGATGAAATTTAAGTTGCACCAATTAGTCTGAAATGATGGGAGCCTGAAATTAATTTCACCCTGTAATTTAGAACCTGATAGTGTTTTATGTCTAACCCACACATTAGATACTGAGAGCTATATTCAGACTTCTCCTTTTAGACACCTCAGTGTAGCATTGCAGCACCTAAAATTTAGGCTTCTCACCCCACCAGGGTGATTCAGACTATCTAAATTAGATGCTTATGTGATCTTGGAAAAATAGGGAGACAGGTGCTTCTAAAAGCCTTTAGAGGGCAGTTCACTAAACCTACACTGACAGTGCAGAGTCTGCAGTTTCTTGTAAGATGATTCAGTGGCCCCATAGGGTAAGCCTTGCAATTCAAAATGCTGAGTTCTCTTTTGGCCTGTTGCATGGAGTAAAGAGATGACGTTTTTGAGTTAAATTATTAGACAGTTTAATTGCCAGAAGAGGATACAGGGTCTGCCAGCCCCCCCTCAACCTGTCCAGGACTCCCACTAATATACAGCTGTTTTTTCTCCAAACAGAACATTGGTTGTTCATGCTTTTGTTGCCAGTGGGAAGGGGCTGCAGTCCTGTGTTGAGCAATCTGTCAACTAGTGCATCCTTTGAACATCAATTTTTGCTATACTTGATATTCGGGGCTGGGTGACCAGGGCACTGCATCTGCAAGAGGCATTTCACCCGCCTTTTGCACTTGCTGATCGAGGGCCAAGCCCCTGCTCACCAGCCAGATGGATTCCCTTCCACTGACTTCATGGAGCACACTCCAGGAATCTTTCAACACTGCTGAATCCTGATGGATATATACCCTCTCCTTTCAGTCTTCAGCTTCAAGCAGCATTCCTATTTTTCACACCAGTTTAAGGCAAACACAATTATTTGACTGTTACGCTCACAGTATAGCATTTTGACCCAGTTTTGACTATCACCAGGCCTTGTTTGCTGCACAGATCCTCAGTCCCGGATTGCCCAGAGTCTCAGTAAGGTTGCTCAACCAACTGGTTTTAGCAAGACTCATGCTTAGCTTTATAAAAAAAGTTCAGACTCATCAACTCCAGTTCTGCAAGTGTTTAACAGGAATGGAGATAAACACATGCTTAAATCCTTTGCTAAATTAGTGTCCCAGAGAGGAAGAGGATTAAGAACCATGTTCATTGATTGAATGTGATTTTAAACTGTTGTAGGTTCTACTGAACTTTCTCATTAAGAAGCACAGCAGGCCTTTCACTTTGAAGAGCACTGTTTATTTTATTTCATTATATCAAAATGCAGTTTTATTTTTTCAGTTAGCCCATGGAGCTGAGCCTGAACATTTGTATGGACTCTACTCTAGTTTTCCATGAGATCAGCAACTTTCCATTTACTTCAGGGGCAAAAACCCCCCACTAAACTCCAACCTGGAGTGAAATTTTGGAAATTAGAAACCTTCCCAGGCCTCAGCTGAGCCAGTTCATCTTCATGCTCCTGGGGGCGCAGTGGGGAGCCCTGCGCTACCTTGAGCTGTCCAAGGCATTTGAGGAGCGCAGCGCTGAGCCTGATGGGAATAGTTAAGGTGCCTCCTTAGACATTCCTAATTGAATATGCAAATTGCAAAACCCACATTAACATCTCAGAAATGTGTGATTCTGTACCCACTAGTGTTTATTTGCAGTTTGAACAGTTTGTTTCTGGAAGAAGTTAAAAAAAAAAGCTTTCAAGCTTGTCCATTACATTATTCTACCAGCTGTCACCTTATTAAAAAGTCTGCAGTTATTAATAAAACTACTTTAAACCGCTCACCAGAAACTGCAAATTTAAGAACAAGCTACCTCCCCCCAAGGCTTCCTTGGAAAGATTCTCAGATTCACTGACAACCTCAAATACATCTCTCTCCTCCTGCCAATATTCCTGCATGCAGAACAGCAGAACCTAAAAAGACTATGAATGCAGATTTTCAGATCCAAAGGTGATGGGGAACACGATGGATTTGTCCTGTGACAAAAACTGCCAAAACACAGTACAGAAATTCTGACAAAAGCTGAAATTCTATGAGGAAAAAACCTGTCTTTTTGTGTACTTATAAACAAATGGTGTAAATTAAGACAGGAAGAAATAGATCACATGATTTATTGGAGATGGGGTGAAAATGAAAGTGAATTGCAAAGCAGCAGATTTACCCCTCTCTTCTTTACCATAGAAAAAAATATCAAGTTTTATCTGAAAATGTAATTATAGATCAACAGGAGGAAAAAAAAACTTAAATAATTATTACCAGCCTCTGTCATCACAGTTCCTCAGCTGAAGAAAGAGACTCCTTATGAAAAAACCAAATTACTGTAGAAATCCCCTCTCACACGTAGGTAAACAAAACTAAACTCAGAAATAAATTATGGTGTTAAACTCATCAATTCTGCACCACACAAATAAAGATGCATTGTAACATCAGGTTAATAAGCTGATACAATTTAAGGTATTGAGCTCTTGTCAAAGCCCTGTTTGTGTGGATTTTGCTAACTCTGCACCTGTAGCTTATGGGGTTGCTATCTAGAGCTCATCCAACTGGAATTGGTATGGTTTATGTCCATTTGTTCTGAGTAGGAAACAAAAATGAAACTACTGCTGGATTTGAGCCAGGACTATCTCAAGTGTGGGGCAAATGAGGTAAACACCAAGCAGAGACCCAGAATATAAGTGCTAGTGGAAGCCTGGAAATGGGGAAAGGAGACAAACTTTCATTTCATAGCACTGCTATCAGCAAGAAGGAGGCAGAAAAGCTGTTACACTTTTCCTACTTCTGAACAAGGAAAGCAGATCACTGTGATCACAGTCACTGTGATTATCTCCAGTTTGAAAAAAGAAGAAAAAAAAAAAACAGGAAAAAAAACAAAATAACCACATTACATTGCATCGAAAAAGACAGAAGGGAGGGAGGAAGGGAGGGAGGGAGGGAGGGAAGGTTCTCATAGTTTCTTACATATAATTCAGGCAAATATAGGAAACTGGGGAAATTGAGATTTTGAACTAAAAGCCTAGTCATTCAAAATTTTTCACATGAATGAATAAAAAGAAAAAAAAATAATCTATTTCTTTTCTTCTGATTTTTACCTATTTTAGTGAGTGTTTTGGTCTTCCTACTTTGTGCTTTTATCTAGTGAGCAATTTGAAATGGGTATTATATACTTAAAAGGGAAAGCAGCATATATTTTTTAGCAAACTAAAATTGTATAGATTGTGTGCACATNAAGGAAGGAAGGAAGGAAGGAAGGAAGGAAGGAAGGAAGGAAGGAAGGAAGGAAGGAAGGAAGGAAGGAAGGAGAAACAGAGGGAGTTAGCTTAGTACAGGAAAGGTTTTTTGAGATGCCTCTGTGATTCTTGCCAGTGAAGAAAAAAAATACCTCATTCAAAATGAGATGTTTGATATGTCTATGTGGAAATACAAGCAGTCAGTAGTTCAACCACCAGCATATGAGCTAGCAGACTTGCTGCTCATATGTTTTCTGCTAGACAGTAAAAAGTTTGGTTGTTTGTTTTTTTTTTTTTCTTTCCAGCATCTTGATTATTCTTCATTTCTAACTAAGCTCATCAGAAAGTTCAAACTGTATTCACCTGGCACTGAACAGGATAAACAGTACTTACCATTTTGTAAAAGTTGATAGTATTCTTGTTCCAGCTGATAAGCCCTCTGTGATGGTGCTTCCATCATATTCCGTAAAGAAAAGTAACACCAGCAGACTGGCATCAAAAGGGATCTTCTGTGTGTTTAACTAAAAAGGAACAAAGACGTTAAAAGACATTACATTCCATAAGGCATGTCTCTGTCTTTCCATTTTGCAACAACCCACAGACTTGTCATCCATCTATCTGGATGACCAAGAGAACCACCCCATCATCCTTGTTCCAGCCTTATGTCAGTTCAATTTCTTCGCTCTCTATTAGTGAAACCAATTCCCATCAAAACTCACAGTGTAGTGCTCAAACTGTACCCATCTCATTGTTCCAATTTATTTCAGTGCTTTTAGAAACTATGAGTATTCTGTGGTATCCTAATCTCAGTGTATTTACAAAAGGCCAAGTCTGGCCTTTTCCAAGATTCCTACTGACTGTCACTGGAACATGGACAGCAGATGGAATAACATTCCTTTTCCTCATGCTCAGTCCTGAGAAGATAACATTTGAAATAAAAGTTTAAGAGTAACCATGAGGCTTAGAACAGAATGAAAATTAACGCAAATCTATATTTTTGTAAATATATTTAGTAATGATGATATTAAAAGTGTCTCATTTGTACAGTCACCATCATCTTCAGACTACCTTAACCAACAAGGCTTCATTCTATGGTATGTTCCGTCCTGGGGAATTTGAAAATAACTCATTGTTTACACCTTTGGATGTTGTAAATTCTTATCTTGATACACTGGAAATGTTTGAAATTAATTAACTCTACTTTCTCTACATGGTGATTCTGCTTGTTTGTCTCCAACCTCTTCTTCAATTTTAAATAGATTGTCTGATAAACGTACAGAGTGATGTCTGGCAACCATTAAGCACTAATCGTTCTTTTGCAGCACAGATCAACAACATTCAAATTTAGTCAAATCACAGGGTGAAAGAGCTGCCAAGAAAATTCAACAATAAAAGAACAAAGAGTGAAAAAATAAAATTAGCTCACCAGTTATGCAGAGAACACACTGTGAGACGCCTTCTCCGCATGACATTGTCAGGGATCTGAGTACCCCACCAGGATCTCCACCCACAGGCCCAGAAACCCCATTTCATCTCCGGCTGGAGATATCAGCGTCTGCCCCAGCAGTGCCATAGTGGGTCCCATAGACCATGCCTCCCGGGTGGATCTCAGCCCTATGCTGTTCATCTCATGATGAATCCCTAGGACAGACATTGTGTCTTGTCTTCCCACTCTGTTTCTGGCCCTGGATGAACTTTGGCCTGACATCATCACCTTGTCTCGAGCCCTGGCTCTAGCCCTGGCCCCATCTCCTTACCAGACCTTGAGGATGGATCACAGCCCTGGTTCACCCCCTCACTGCATTAGGAATGGTCAATGGATCCCATTGCCCCTTGGCTCTGCCTGCTGAGCTCAGACTCTGCTGGACTTTGGTGAGGACACGTCTGGCACTTTGGCTCTTCAGAAGAAGCCAACCCTTGTTGTGCCCTGACAGACTTCTCTAGACTTGAATTTACTAATTCTGAGCTGCCCACCTTCCTTGAACAGTTGAGATGATCTATTTAGAAACCATGACAAGTTAGTCTTTTTCCCAGTTAGGATTTTATAACATTTTGAAATACAGTGGCACCAGTTTCCTCACTCACTTTCATGCTGTTCAGTATCTTGTTTGTAGCAACAGGGTGAAGTTTGTGTACGATGTCTGCAGTAACTAATTCCTCCAAGTGTGCAATATATGGACTTGAGACTCACACAAAACCTGGAACAATAGGAACAAAAATCAAAACTGGAAGGAGGAGAACAGTCCTCTACAAATTCTTTACAAAATAAGGCATTTGGAGAGTTCCTTCCAAAACCACCTGCACCAAAACCTGTGTCAGAATAAATTGTTTGCCTCTCCTGCTTTTTTTCAACCTCCGTCATTGTCTCCAGCACATTCACGTGCCCCTCTCCTAAACAGGCAGCTTGAAAGTCTCTACGGTCCACAGCTCAGAGTAAGGAAGTGCTGCTTACAGTGAGTCCCAAAGGGTGCACTGGAAAATGCAGAAAGGAGACTGTTTTGCCTTGCCTGCTGCCCTGAAGTCCTTTCCCTGTAGTCCCTGCTAAGAGCAATAGCTTGAAATGAAAAATACCTTAGGAATTTTATTACTGTTCTGTTTTCATCACTCACCCAGGTCAAGTAGAGTCTATAGAAGTAAATGCAATATTCAGGCTGTTGTGATTTTAGATTAAATTTTTTATGTAACAAACCTATATTTTTATTTTTATGTCACTACCAGCAAGATCTTGCATGGCAATAACACAGTGCTATCACAGGAGAAAACCAATAATTAAGGCTGTTGGCCGATAGACTCTTAAAAGAATATGCAGCTTTACTCATGTGTTCTACTACTTTACGAGAAGTTAAGATTATAAATATGTGAATCAAAGAGAATAATCTATTTTCCTACTAAATCCTTTTAGTGGCACAGAATCTGTCACTGTGAAAAACTGAGATGATTAGGCTTTCAGTAGAGCTATAGAGTGGCTAGACTTTTAATACACACAGACAATCATTTTCAAAATTCCATATCTGAAATTGGGCTTTTAAGCTTATATACATGGGATTTTCAAAAATACTGGTGTGATTTAAGAATCTCAGTAAATTCAAACCACATTTCCTAATTAAGAAGTGCAGTTTGCTTAGCTCTCATGACTTGCTGAAGTTATTAGAAAATATTACCAGATAGATATGAAATAGACAATGTTTATCAATTTTCTTTTTTTAAGGATGTTTTATTCTTCATTGTCTTTTCATTGCAAACATGAAACAAAGCAGTAAAACAACTTGTATCAAAGCTAAAGTTCTACTAGATATTGCTAATCTAATAGAATAGGTATAAGACAAGCAGCATTCAAAACTTACAATTTTAAACTATGACTAAAAACCTAACTGTGTATATATTAAAACTAATTTTTCAACAGTATATATAGAAGTCTGGATGTTCTACCAAATGCCTGACATAAGGCAGTGGAAGAACACTTTGCTAAAATGTCTTCAATTTTTCCAGGTACATTTTCTCTGTACTGACCCAGGACTAAGTCAGCCTAAATAAAAATATAACCATTATCAAAGAAAACTTCAATGTGATACATTTTTGTGCATGTTGGTTGTTATAAAAACTATTTCCGTTAAATGAACAAGTGGATATCCAGTGTAACCAGGTATCTTCAAAAGGTGAACTAGATTCAGTGCTAATCATATCACTCTCATTAGCTGTTGGGAAGTAGCAATGCCCTACCTGTGAAAAAAAGAAAGCGTGTTCTCCAAAACTGGATGCTGACATGGCAGGTATTGAATCCATGCAGATCCAAATCTCACCTGCTTCTGAAGAACTGCGTAAATGCTCCATGCTGGGACCACCCAGCTGGAATTCAGCTATTTTATGACACATCCAATCTGTGCCGATAAAAGAAACAGTTCTAATTTAAGATGCTTACACAACAAGGGTGGATAGAAAATAGGCTGTAGAGAAGATACAGCATACCTTTGATAGCCTTTAGGTGATTTCTTCATGAGGAAACTGTCCCTTTACAAAAAATAGTGTCAAAAGTATGCAGCCTTTGCAATCACAAAGACCTTACCAGAACAGAAATATTTGCATTCTGGTAAAAAGTACAAACAGTGAATAATTTCTATGATTAGTGGGCTCGATTCCTCACTGTTGTCAAACTGAATTAGCTTCAAAGCATTTACCTGAATAAATATCCCTCAAAGGTAACCACAGACTTCTCAGTGTATTTGCACAGGGGATAAAGACCCTAAATTATTTTTCTTTCCTGTTCATGGCATCCTGTTTCTTTAGTCTACACAGCTATTGTTTCCCTGCTTCCCAGTAGAATTTAGTGCAAAAATTTCTTTCTAAACCCACTTTCCGGCATTTAAAAACTAACCAGCTGGGGAAGTGCTCAAGCATATTCCTGTTTGAAAGTTGTATATTAAAAACAGGGTGTTACTATAAAAGAGTTTCTCAGGATTTTCTCCTTGATAGGACTTTAATAGGAGAAATTCTCAAATGTTTCATGGATAGTCTCAAACAAGAGTGCCCTGCCTTGTTCTGTGGCTGAGCCTGGCTGGCTTCTGTAAGAAGGTATCACCTAACTCAACGAATATCTAGATATTAGGTTATTTGTTCACATTCTCTCCAAAGTCAACAGAAAGCTAGGCACTGCCACAAGGCAACTCATCCCATCCTCAAACAAGTGTATCAGACAGATTGGCTGGATCACCACCTGCAGGCATCTCCATGGGTAGCCTAGACGGCAGGATTCCACCAGGCACCTGCAGTGTGAAACACTTGTCTAACCTAGGTCTCCAGTGCCAGCTGAGATTGCTTGTCATGTCCTACCTGAATGCCTTTCCAGAAGGCCCCTGACTCTCCTACAGCTACTGTATCTTTTCTGCCAGCCTCATGTGGATGCCTCAGATATCTTACGGTGTCTCAAACGTCATTACCTGCCTATACTTTGGCAAATGAATCATCATTCAGTGGCTTGGATGCCACATGCTTATTGTTTGGTGCAATGTATTATATGTGGGTACATGAAAATTACATCTACTCCGCATCATTCCCATTGACAGAACCACCAAGACACATTTTGTTTGTTGTCATAATATTCTGCCCAGCAATAGAGCTGAGCATGCACAAATACACTTTGCAAACAGATTTTGGGGTTTCTGCCTCTAATCCTCTCCTCATTTCCAGTTTTTAGGTAATCTCATAAGCAAACTTACAACTGAGCTATCGCCTCCTTCTAGCAACATTTCTCTTAAATTTCTTGCCATAAGCAGCAGCATTAGTGACTGACATCATCACTGCTTTTGTTGCTATGGTAATGAGGTCACCACTGTCATTGTCACCACTTATTTGTACTAATGCCTAGAAACTTCAGTTCAAAAAAGTAATCTTGTCCTGCTAGTTTCAAGAAACAGGACCTGTCCTGCTCAAAATCTAAACAGATACAGAGACAGAAAGTAGAAAAAAAAACAAATAATTTGAATGAAGACATGTATCCTCATAAGCAGTGTCTTCATCACGATTTTTATTGATGTAATTTCTCTCAAAAAGTTAGCAAGTCTGTAATGGCATTAACTGTGCTAACATATGTCATCCAGCAGACACCCTTACCGTCAGAGACCCTGCATGAGATTTCCAGCAGCAGGGAGGCCTCTATTGCTAGACTTGCCAGTAGCTCTAGATCCTCTTACCCCTAGTGCATCCAAATTTAAGGTCAAGCTTGACAGATTCTTTTAAAAATTAACCAGCAAACAAAACTGTACATTTATCCTGATAAATTCTTCACCCACGGCAGGATTTAATACAGTTTATGAGATGAAATAATTGATCAACATTAAAAGAGGATAATAACTGTATTATGAGATAAGCATATCTGTCACTTGAGTATTTTTAATTTAGTGGCTTAATTTAATATTATAGGAAACTAATCTAATATTTTTTTGCTTTTGCTTTGTGGGTCCATCAACATGTTTTAATCATTCTGTTTGATTTTCCATTTTCCATTGATTTCTGTCAGACCAGCACAGCTCTAAGTTTTCAATAATCTAATCCACTTTTTTTTTCTTGTTGATTTATGAAATAAATTTAAAATTTGGTTTGGTCTTTGATAATTTAATCTGGTTCTTAAACAAGTAATATATGGTACTGGAGTCAAATCTCTGTAACAGGAGAAAATAATCTTCCTCTCTTCTCAAAGATCATCTTTCAACCCTCTCAAAAACTTTATGAAAGTGAATAGGCTGACGCTAACTGTTTTGTTCTGAAAAGAGCTCTCTGAAAATCCACATGGGAGAGACAACTCTTCCTGACACGTTGGTGACCCCTGCAAAGGCTACAGAAGTACTACTTCACAGTGGATCTGAGTCACAAGTCTTCAGCATTCTCATATACATTTGCTGTCTTACTCCATGTTTTACCTGATGTAAGTGACCACATTCACAAAAACATCACTTGCAAATATTACAGAATCCCTGTCAGATGATGTCAGCTAAATAAAAAGGAGACACACCTAAATAAAAAGGAGACACATAGATTAACAATCTAAAATAATTTATTGATAAATATGCTACAACAAAGCAAGAAGTAAATGTTGAATAAGAAAGTTTCGATTTGCTGCAATTGTAATTGACTGGACCTAATTTACAAAGTTTGTTAGCACTCACCTACATGGGATTCTGTGGCAAGATATAAACTGTTGTAATGACTGAATTTATCAGTTTTACTAAGGCTCAGTATTCAGTGAATATTACATTAGAAGAGAGAAGGAAAAGGAACATTTTCCATAGAAGTTTGGTGGGAGACAGGGAGTTAAATTGTAAAAGCTTTAGTGTAATTTTCATTTCACCTATTTGCAGACAACTGAGCAGACCTCTGCTTTTGAGTCAGGGCAAAATTATTGCATTTAAAACAAAGTTCATCTCTTGGTGGGGCTATATAGAACATTTTGAAACGTGTCATTACAACATGGGAAGACTGAGTAACAAAACAGAGTCATCTAGTGACTAAGAAACAATGATTTCAGAGTACTGTGAGGTGATTTAGATGGTGAATTTCGGTGGTAGCTGAGATAATTTAGCCTGCATACAAATCTTCAGATAGTTTGATGTTTTGCATCACATCAGTAGAGTTTGCAGTGTTCTCATTTCTTTTATGCCATAGGAAACTCTATGTCTGGAAAATTTCAGCACTTTTACTTCACTGCTAATGGTTTGCATTGCAATCCCATGACTTGTCCCATCAAGGATTCCTAGTAATCTCCCCTCACTCACTTCTCATGCCTTCTTCCAGTCCAAGTATGCTTGCCTAAGAAAACTTTGTACCTGCTGAGTCCTGGTATAAGGCTCCTTTCCCAGGCTCTTCCTCTAATTTCTGTTATTCTTCCTACTGTACTTTAATGTTTTCAGTAGTGGAAAATAGGTTCTAGATTTAGTAGCAGAGCCACTGAGAGCATCTCCCTTCTCTCCCTGAAGGAGACCACAAGTAACCACATGGACCACAAGTAACCTGCAGGTGTCTGAAGCTGTAGTTACAGGAAGTATCTTGCTCAGCTTAGCTGGAATATGCTCATGGACATGAAGTTGAA
This sequence comes from Pedionomus torquatus, assembly GCA_013398155.1. Lineage (NCBI taxonomy): Eukaryota > Metazoa > Chordata > Aves > Charadriiformes > Pedionomidae > Pedionomus > Pedionomus torquatus. Next base: position 349,593 of record VZRU01013779.1, on the reverse strand, counting down.
AAAGGATACCTCTTGCTAAATTCCATGTTTAAGTTCCAAGTACATGGGGTGAAGATTTACTTCAAGAAAAGATTATCAGATGTTTCACTGGAGAGAAAAATCACATGTCTTTTTCCTTGAGCCTCTTATTAAAGACAAATGAATTATGAAGTCTCGTCTCTCCTTCAAAAATATCCAACTAAGGCATATAGATTTTCTGGAAAAGTTTCATCCAAGTGAAACTCGAGCTTAGTACACAGATAAGAATTAAATACATGCTTTTATGTGGGAAGTATTAAACAACCTGAATAACATTGAAAAGTTCCTCCTCCGCTAATAACACCAATTTACTTCCTTTCAGTTGCATGAAGAACTATACTATCCCCAGCAGTTTGGCAGTAATATCAGGCTCTTATCAGTGCCATATTTTTTATTTTTTTAAAATAAAGGAGTAGTAGAGAAACAACTGCTTCATTTGCTTACAAAAAAGAAAGAGGATCTCTTTCCATAAATTGTCTGGCCATATTACCATTAACAGTTTTTAACTCCTATACTTAAGGTACTTTCTGTTGAAATGCTGAAGAATGCATATATAACACAAATGTTCTCAGAAGTAACATCTCCTTTTACAAACTCATTGAAAGTAAATTGCAATACAAAATGGCTAATAAAGAACTTAATTAGTAATTCTTTAAAGTCAAACACTTAATAAGGGGGGAAAAAAAAAAGAAGAATAAAAGTGACTGCTACCTAGCCCTTTTTTGAAGAAAAATACCCAACAGTGCTGTATAAATAAATACAAAACCAAATCACCGTAGAAAGGCAAGAGATGTTATTCATTAAAATGTGACGTACTTCCACTGCAAATTCACAGACACCCATGCAGTTCAGTCACAGGTAAAACCACCAATGCCATAAACTACAAACAAAGCACAATTCTGAAGAATATGTGATATTCATAGCCCAAGAGATGTATTAGTGCAGTTTCTCAATACTTCACAGTTAACATGGCCTCAGTAGCTCCATGTGTCGTATTTTTCTAGGGCACCATTAGATAGATAAATATCTTTCAAGAATCTTGGCCCCTTTCTTTGGGAGTATAACTCACAAGGGTAAATGAAAAACAGCACTCAATGAGTGCTTAAATTCCTTTTGGAAATACCTTTGTGGACTGAAGTAAATCACTCAGCACATAAATAAATGTATTTACATTTCAGGAGAATGAAGGAAAATGCAAAATAAGTGTTCTCACCCTAGTCTCAACCAATGTAAACAGCTACTCTGTCCCAAGGAACTATAACGAAATCTTTTTATGGATGTTTTGGCTACTTCCCTTCAAGAGGAATTTGAGACACTCAAGGTACTGAGGTTCCCCAGGAATAACACAGTCAATGTTTTTGGAGACTGCATCCTTTTTCTCCACACAGTGAAAGCCAAGGGCAGAGGGATCTCTCCAGCCATGAACTGCGGTATCAGCCCTCCAGCAGCTCAGTTCCGATCCCATTCTCCAGTGATGTCACTCTTCAACTTGCTGGTGTAAATAAATCTTTGCTAATCAAAAAAGTATTTCATTCTTCAGTTCCCTCTTCAGCCATGGAAATCAAATAGAGGAGGGAAAGGCAGGCTGTTTCTTTGCTCCTCAAGATGTATACAAAAGCAAACAACTTACAGGGGGTGTTACCATACTTAAATAAGGTGTGTGAAACATTATGAAGGGAGCTGGAGAGTATAAACACAATTTGGTTGCATTCTCAGATGTCCTCTCCTGAAGGCTTTTCATGTTTACATGCTACAAGTGCCATCTTATGTCACCACTCCTACAGGCACATTTGTTCCTTCTACAGACCCCTGAGGCCATGCAATTCCAAAATGTGAGATTCATATATGGGGTCACAGGCTGGGAGATGTCCAATCACATAATGGGAGAACATATCTGCTACATGAGCAAGGAAGGCCACCCAAGGAAAGGTTTGGCTGCTGACAGGAGTACAGGGATGTATGGAGCACAGACAGAGCTCCTCCTGCCCTTGTGCACCAGGCACAATTGGGGAACAGACTGCAGAGCTGTTGGTCAGGAGTGTGTGGAGGGGAGTCCTGCGGGAAGGGAAGAAAAGGTAGCAGCAGCAGCACTAATGTGTCAGACATGGTATGACAGCAGGCAAGTGTGAGGAGACAGGTGCTAAAGGATCTCACATTCACCAGAGGGGACTTAACAGGCCTGTTTGACACCTGCTCAGTATGGAGGAATAGCAGAAGGTGCAACAAATCCATCTGGGAGCCTTAGTGCAGTCAGAAGTTACAGATCAGGCAACAAGTACCACAGAAAGGTCCAATTCCTTGAATTCCAGCTGACTGAGAGTCTACAACTTTCACCATATCAACAGTATAAAACAGGAATGGGGCAAAAGCTGTGCCCAGATGCCTGGTCCGTACACCTCCCAGCACCACATACAGTTGTTGGCAGGTACAAAAGACAACTGCTACAATGAGTGGCAGTAATTGCCACTAACCCACAGTTCACTACAGTTTCTGCACAGCTTTATTTCTGGCTGGGTCGAGTAGGAAAAGAAAAGTTCTACTTTCTTCTGTTATACAGGGATCTGCAAAGAGATCGTAAACTGATTCCAAAACCAATTCTAGGATGTCTTCATTCATCTTCTATTTCCCTTCACAGCTTCCCACAAATTTATGCACTGTCTTGTGGCCTCCAACAATTGCTAATTATCCTGTAAGTATTTAATAGTCTCCCCCAAAACTGTTCAGCAAGAGGTTGAGTTGTGACAGACATCTATGTCCCTTTGCTTTGTCTTCCTCTTTGACGCAATTTGAAAAGTACTGAATTATGGATATAGCTTCTATTTGCACATAGCAATGCTGCCTCTGTTCTGTAATCATTGTGCTGTTTCCAAAACAGAGAGTTTATTAGAGGTATTTCTACAGACGATGTCTGCTGGTTTTGCATGTGATACACAAGAACCCTTGCAAGGATCCCTATGGAGTTATATACATCTATAGGTGGGTGCTGGTTGCAAAAGCAAGTTGGTGTTCCCAAGCTTGATGGAAAAATGCCAAGGGCATCTTACACTTAGAGGAAGGCACCTCTGAATTACCCGTTTATGGAAAGGTTGGTCTTCTTGTTGCAGAGATACTGAAGTGCAATTACTGTGGAATAATTATTTTTCTATGAGTGCTCACTGTCACATACCTGGGGACAATCTGGCCTAATTGAAATAAAATTAAAGCTCTACAGGCCCAAGCCACAGTTATATTAAGTGACTGTGAAAGCTAGAACATTTTTAGCATACTAAGAATCCCTAAAGCTCTAGTATATCTCACAGCTGACAGAAAAAAACAAGTTATAGAAAAAGATAACATATCCTCCTAAGTGAGCATGTGAAGTTTCTTTAGAAGATTATGTTCCTTTACACTTGAGAGGAGATTTTTTTGATTACAAAACTATGAAGTAGCAAGGATCAGTAAGAATCGAGAAACCGTTTAAAGACTCATTTACTTTCAGCTGAGCACAGGAAAGGAAAAATCATTTTGGCTTGGAGGGGAAAAGAAAACTTGAGGAAGGAAATAAAACTAGAAAACAGAAAAACATCATGTCACTGAAGATAAAAGTTTAGTTTCTGGCATCTCATTTGTCTTGATAACCCGATAAAGGAATATAACGGATATTTATTTCCAAATTTAATTCATACATATTTGTTGCTAAGGATGTGCTCTTTTGACTTTTTCATAACCTAATGCAGATTATCATCCTTAAAACAGACCCTCCAGCACTTTCAGAAGCCAGCCTTCCATCTATAATTAACAGTGTTTTCTTCTTCTCGGAGTTTTGACCTATCTTCTATATGGATTTCAATAATAGTGTTTATTAGCCTCTTTATTATGTCTAATATGTCAGACAGCCTGTCATAAACACAGCTTAAAATACAATAATCGGGAAAAGAAAGTCACTAGATTTATCAAGCAATAACTCCCCAGACACAGCGTGATCTGAACATACATTATTTCATCTTGCAATCTAAAACAAGATTGGCAAGGGGCAACGTAAGAACGTGTCATATAGCAAGAGAAACAACTTAGCAGATATGATAATACAGTACATCAATTAGTGTTTAAAGCTTGCCAAAGACTTAAATGAATAAGAACTAGTAAGGTTGCCAAATAAAGGTAAGATGGATATGATAATTACACACCTGAATGCTATTTTTTTCTCTGTTGGAACAGAAGATAAGGGGAGATGGCTCTTTAAGACAATCTGCAATTGGGAACAAACTAGGTTTCATAAGAGTGGCCTCAAAGAGCATTTTTGGAGCATATGGTGAAACCCCTTTTTCTAAATTTTTCCACATGAACAGACCTAATCAAACTCATTTCCTAGAGACGTGTGTCCTTCTCACAGTATTCACTGGCTCTTGCATGGTGCCTTCTAACATGGCGATGCAAGAAGAATTTTGGATGGTACAAGTACAAGCCTCAGTTCTAGATGTGGTCAGTTACAAATATTTTACCTATCAGTCATGAACACCTGGTAGCAGCTAGTTCAATAATGCAGAGATGCTGAGTCGTGCGACACTGGGGCGATAGTTTGGGTCTCCCTCACACGGAAAATTATTTTCACCAAAGTTACAAAATTTTATGTACTTTAATAACTCACAGGTTACTTTGCCCAACAGATTTAAAAGATATGAGAGAGAGGGGTTTACTGACAGATGGATCATACCAGACTCATTTAATTTGGAAACCAGGCTACGAAAAATGAATGCAACTTGCTTCTTATAGAATACATTACTGGGATTCTGATAACTGATTTGTGTATTTGACAGAAATTCAAAGGAGAATAAGGGGAAGAAGGAGGATTGGTAAAAGATATTCATTATCTTTAATACCCTGGCCCAGCAGGTGCACTTCAGCTGGCAATGCTCTAATGCACAAATTTAGGTATGCTCTGTTGAGTTCATATCAGCTGCTGGATTTTGTCTGCTTAGGCATTGTTGCAGACAGGATGTTGAAAGAGGCTTACGCTCCAAAAGCCTTACTAGCCCAGCCCATAGTTGGTGATATATATATTAGTTCCCATAAAGGCCCACCATAACACCAGTATCTGGGCTTGCAGTGCTTTTGAGGCACACACCATGAGGACACCAGCATGAATCTCACAAAGGAAAGGTTACTGCCACCAAGGCTCTGGGAAAAAACTGCCAGAGAAGCTTATCTGAAAGGGTACAGAGCCACAAGCAGAGGGCAGGCTGTAAGATTGCATGCAGAAAACCTTTAGTACTGCAGAGGTTAATTCATTCAAGGAACTGTGCAACACATTGAACTGTTAACATTTAACTTACCGTTTGTTGAGGTGGCTTGGAGCACTTCAGAGCATGAAAGTTAGTAAACAAAACCAAACTCTATTATTGCATTCTGCGGTGTTGTCTGCTCCCCAGAAGCATAAATCAGCGTCAGGAAACAAGCAGTGCACCCACAGCTATAAAAGCTTAAAAGCACAGAACTTTCTCCTTCCTGCAGCACTGATTTCAAGGCACCAAACTTACCAACAAAAGCATCTTAGAGAGCATCAGTGCCCTGACAGCACTATGGTGGGTGCAAGCTCACACTTCTCTCAACCTCTTTCATTTTAGCTGTATCCCTGTGATGTGGTAACAGCTGCAGGGCAGCACCTAGCTCGGTATCTGATTGCTACATGGCAACAAAGCCCTTTGTACATGAGACATGAAGAAATACGTAGTGTAACTCATAAGAATCATGCAATCAGGGAAAAAATTGCTGCCTTTCCTCACAGGTGAACCACCCCACTATTTCACTGTCTACAAATGTGAACATGAGATGCGGGCTGCTGAAAGCACTCCTTACCACAAATATGAGAGCATATACTACCAGCCATGTGTATGGTGAACACATGACAAATGAGCAAGACTGATGTTAAAGGTCTGCAGCCTCACCTCTCTTCTCAGATGTGTAGGACTCGGCGAGTTTAAGCCTAAGACACGCTGTGCTAAAGTCATTAAAATGCATGTAATGTGAAACCAAGTCCCCAGCTCATTTACCACAGATGGAATTGGTCTGTTTCAGCACAGCTGAGGACTTGGTCACATTGTAGAATAAATGAGAGCAGATGACTTTAGGTTGTCAGTCAAAGGAATTCCTCAGCTCAGTTTCATTACCTACTAGGATATATTCTGTTTGGTCTTGGCTATTAAAGAGCAGGCAGACCTCTGACGCAAATACCTCCTTCAGTCCTGTGGGTTATGACTCCCCTGCCCAGAACATGCCCCTAGAGCCTCAGCACCCAAAATCTGGGTAGCTCAGGGCAGGACACAGCCACAGTCTCTGCTCAGCCCAGAAAAATCAGGTGGTCTCAGAGCTGGGCTAGATTACCAAAGTGACTTTTTATTAAATCCACCTGGATTTATGTCCCAACTAAGCTAGGACTTTCCTCTGCTAGGCCAGTAGGACACCTGCAAGGTTTCACTTATGAGAAAGAAAATACCTGGAAATGCTAACAAGCTATGCCCTGATTTCTCTACCACTCAGCCTCCCTACATCTTGGGTACGTGATATGAGACCCACAAGCAATTTCTTACCACAAAGCAAGAGAAAGGCTACAGAACTGCATACAGCTCTGGCAGCATCCCTTGCCCAGGGCATCCTTTCTAGGTGACTTCTTGCTGTAGCATGGTGCAGCAGTTTCTTGCCCATGATGGGATCCTGCAAGTATCCATGCACAAGTGTACATCATTCTCTCCCAGGCACTGTGGGAGCGGGAGGCTGTGAGTTTGGCTTGAGGTCTTTAGATCACTGACTCAAGGTAATATTTCTTCTTGAAACAAAATCCTATGGAGAAAGGCAAAGTAATTCCTCTAGTCTGTGAACCCTGCAATCCTCCACAGTCCTCCATGCTACCTTCAAAACGGAGCCAGTTCTCAGTCCCATCTTGAATCAGATGTTGAGCAGGCTCTTATTTATGTCAGAAAGTAATGGGTTTTGTGCCAGTGGGACCAGGCAGAAAGATTGCTGTCATTCCTGCCCCTTGAAACACAAACTGATCTTACATCACTCCTGCTTCCTCCACACAGCAGCAATACAATACTTTGGAAGAAAAAAATGCATTAATTTAACTAATTTAGAACATTAATTTAAGATAAAATTGTTCAAAGGGGAGGCAGGAAAGAAGAAGCAGCTCCTGAGCCATGTAGGGAAGTTGTGGCAAATGCTGGAAACAGCTGTTGTCGTCCTTATAGAAGTGGCTTGGTTTGATTTCGTAGAAGTCAGAGATAACTCCCAATCTATCTATAAAGAAGTGGTTTGTGCCAACTTCATTCCTCTCACTATTTTTTTCGTCCCATGGCAGCGTATTTGTCTGTGTTTGGTTCAATGAGTGACTACTTCTTCACCTCTTGTTGCCTCCTACAGATCCTAAAGCCTCATCCAATCTGCAGCAAGCAGTCCTAGCTGGGTTCCTGTCCTCTGGCCTCACACATCAGCAGGCAGTTGTGTTCTCTTTTTCCACATATCCACTCAGGTGAGAGTGATTTTGTGGAGGTCCACAAAACCTGAGAGACTGCAAGAACTCAGGTCCAGCTGTGTCATAGAAGGGAGCAAGCACAGCGTTCCAGCCAACAGAAATGGTCTGGGCTGCTACAGTCCCCTCAGTCCTCCACCTCTTCTAGTTTTTTATGCTTGAGAAGGTAGATTGTCCTGTTTTCCATGGCTGGCAGCCCTGATACACCACACTGGTGAAGTACCACTGTAGCTAGGTGTGACATGCTGGACAGATATCTAACTCTGCACAGAGTGTAGTGGAAGAAAGGGTTACAGAGTGCAGAAGATAAAGACTGTGTCCATGCTGTTTACAGTGGTGGTGTGAAGAGGCACCCAAGCTACTGGTATCATTTATGTTATTGAGCTGTCCCCATATGGAGCTCAGCACAGACCAAATCAGCTTGTTTCTCCTTCAAATTCATATCTCTGTATTTCTCTCTGGCACCATCTTCTTGTATGGGAGCACCCAGCCAAACTGGTTTCAGAGCACAGTAGGTGAGATGCAGAGAGCTTTCATCAACTGGGCTTCCTTTCCGCCTTGCTGTGTCTATGCAGAGACAGCCTGGGGGGAGCTGCAAAAACAGCTCGGCCCAGGGTTGTGTCGAGATTGCATCACAATAAGAACTGAAACCAAATGGAGCCTTAACAAACTCCCTTAACAATCAAAATGCTCTGAGTTCCATGCCACGACTATTCCCACAACTTTGAGTGCTAAGTCAGCAACAGAGATTTAGGAGTCATCCACTCAGGTGCAATCCTGCACCCCGTTAAATCAGGAAATATAAACCATAAGGTTTGGGGAGAAAAAGGGGGAATGTTCCAATGAGAGAGCTGCCCCTCCCTTGCCCAGGATGCTGTACAGGGTAATTCCCCAGGGACTGAGCAACCTTACCTGAGAGAGAAGGTAAGTGATTAAGAAACATATGTATGGTATATGTCATGCTATTAAGATCATGATTGGTGCACTCTTTTAAGATATTTATATGGTGTTTGTGGTTTGTGTTGTTACTTTTAGGGATCACTTGTTGGTTGTAATAGTGTACTCCACTAATTGCTTTTAAATTGCAGTAGTGTATTTGCCATTGTACCCATAGAACCTGCAATAGTGGCATATCAGACCTGTGAGTGAAGTCTAACTAAATTGTTGATTTGAACTTCTCAGTGACGTTCTTTTCCCCTTTTTGTCACACTTCTGAATGTGTCAACATAACACAAGAGGGGAAAAAACAAATGTTTTTTTTCCCCTCAAACATCTCAATTTGCTAGCTCACCCAGATAGGAGCTGAGGCAATGTGATGTCCTCACTTACGGCTGATGCTATGGGCTGTGGCCACTTGCAGTGACCTCTGCAACCAGGGGGAGACTGCTGTCGCTGCATAGCACATTAAGACTTGTAAACTCTTTCAAGAGAAGCCTCTCCACAGTCGTCTGCCAAGTCACAAGGATAAACAGCAATCCATCACTCGCAACAGTCCACTGTATCTGTATCCCATCTAACAGTTTCCCATTCCGCTCTGTTTTATTAATCCCTAAGAGTGCATCAAGAATTTGTCTTGGATCCCTTCCCAAAGAAGGATGCTGGCTGCCAAGAGGATCTCCTCACATATGGGCCTCCAGTCCCCTTACACTCACACATGCATGTTCCCACATGTCCGATGAATCAAAAAGCCTAGAAAAGAGTGGGCAGATTCTGTTGAGGTTATTGTACTCAGCTGCACTTGTTGAAGTTAGAATTACAGATTTATTTAAAAAGCACCTACAGTTGGGTTTACATTTGATTTCCTCTGGCAGCAAAGTTAATGGTGGTGGTTTTATTTTTTCTTCACAGAGCTGTAGATATCTTACCCTTAATACTTAGCAAACATGAGATTTGTTGCCAGGTAAAGTGCTTCCCCACTCATCCTCCATCTTTCCCTCAGCATCACATTCTTGCAGCCCTCAGGCACCAGGACAGGAAAGGGTGAAATTTGTCAGCAAGTCTTTTTTGGGACTCTTTGAACCTCTCAGAAACAGTAATCTTATGTTACTGTCCCCCGATCTACTGCACAAATTATTTAAGGGCATCCTCTATACTCCTGCTAAATTCCTGCATATAAATATCTAGCCCTGGCCATGGGCAGTACCCCTTCTGTCACTGCAAGAAGCAAAATGCAGAAGAGGACTGCACTGTATAGGGGGGACGACATGTGCGGCTCCTGCTATGTGATGCCCACAATGCTTATGGGCTCTGCCTGTGAGGCTGGTTCTAATGCTTGAGCAAGTCTGGGCTTCACATCACAGGGTGGTTTTTTAAAGAATAGTTTGCTAATTTTCCTTTTTGTTTTCATCTCCACCTCCAGTCTCAGTTAGTCTTAAACCTTAGTATCATTTTTATTATGCAAGGAGATACAATGGTAGATCAAGATAAGGTGATACGTTCACTGTTTTAGTCCAGGACTAATATTTAATTATTCTACAGTTACTTAAAGACATACATACATAAGGCTCATAATTAATTCCATTTGGTTTTGGTGATCAAAAATTCTGAAGGAGGCAACTGTGGAGCTAAATAGGTTTCAATTATTTCTTAAGAACAATTTAGTATGAAATATTTTCTAACGAAATCTATCACATTCAAGATTGGGACCAGAAGGAAGTGTTTTCCCTGCACCACAAGAATTTTTCATATTCGAAAAATTCCATCTGTCCTATGTCAAGACACAGTGTAGAACTATAAAAACCAACTCCAAAAATTAAAAAGTCGACTTGAGTCATATTGTATAGTTTCTTATTATTAAAATAAGACTTTTTGCATAACCTTACTGTTGTGGAGGTTTGTTTTGTTTTGTTTTGTTTCGTAGTTAGTGCTTGAACCTTTTGGGAGAAAAAAATCAGAATAGTTACTATGATCCCCCAGATGAAGTTTTCTGAATCAAAATAGTGAAAAACGGTGCTGACAAATTTGAAGGCTTTTCCAAAACATTTACAGCTGGGCTACTTAATACCACTATATCTGCTTTCAAGTGGGTTTGGAGTTTTTTGGGGGAAAAGAAAACCCAAACCAAACCCCCAAAGTAGACAAAAATGAAAAAGGAAGTAAGAGTTGTTCAATGAACTGCTGATAAGCTCTGTTCAAGATATCCAAAGCACAACATCTGAATCCATTCTGTATCACATCATATCAATATTCTGCAGCCAAACCTCCCTATTTCTACAGGATGCTACAAAGACCATATTTCCATGAGTCGGTTGAACCGTGGGGCACATAGGAATCAGACCAAAAATGCAGAAACTACAGGATACAAACAGCCAAGCCAGTAGAAGATAACTCTGAGTTGAAACTTTTTCAAAAAGATGTCAGGAAAGTATGTTTGTCTCAGCAGTCTTTATACTAGGCCAGAAATAATCTGTCCCCCAGACCCAGGCTGAATCTGGTACAAATCCATATCATATGCTAAGTCTAATTTAAGGGAATGCACTTTGTTGCTCATACTTGATCCAGCTGAAATTGAGTCTGCCAAGTTGTGCATTGTCCAGTACAAAGAGCTTGAATGGGTATTTCAGGCTGAGACAGTCAAATTGTGAGGCAGCATCACACGTACACTGCTTCATTGCAAAGCATATGATTTTAATAACATGTATCCAGTGTTCAAGCACATTGTTGAACCACAAGAGGAAAATTTGGAAGTACCTGTCTAATGATTGAACACAGAAATGAATACACAAGTTCTGTCCCTAGCATTTCAGGAAAAAAATACCACCTACTGTAGACAGCTGACAAAAATATTCCCTTAGCCCCTTCACATCAAGTGGGGAGTGAAGGAGGCAAAAACCTTCCCTTCTCTCTTCATTACTAGAATATGAAACAACAAGGAAGATTTTTGCAGCCACAAACTAGGCAGAACTAAAAAAGAAAATCTGTGTGTTTCCCCTGGGAAAGAATACACAAGATCCAGCCAGATTGTATTTGCATAGGCCAGGAGACTCTGGGAGCAGGGGGCACAAGCATAAGGTTAGCAAATGAAATTCACCCAAAATTCAAAGTGTGAAAAAGACAGAGAAGAGACAAGAAAACTCTGTATATGTAGGAAATGTAGTTTCAAAACCATGCTGTTCTCTCTGTGTGTCAGAGTATTAGCTGCTTTCCTTCCCCTCTTGACCACAGCAGGCTGAAGGTGGTGTAGGAGGATTTCTGAAGCCCAGGAGATAGCAACTCTCCTCAGGTGTTTGTAATGCAAAGTAAAAGAAGGTCATTAAACTTTATTCAAAATTGCCATTGATGCAAAAGAAAGCATTTTTGTGTTTGAAGTTCTTGCAGGGGTGCAACCCCATATCAGAGTTAGGGTGCAGGAGCTTAATAAAATCCTGTGCCACTGACACTAGAGCCTGACATAGAAAATCATGACAATAGAAAGAAGACAGAGACAGAGCCATTTAAGCATCTCCTGGTATATCAGTGCCCAGCTAAGATATATCTTTTGGTGTATCTCACGTCTGTAGCACAGTGAAATGTCATCATGTTCTTTGCAATGTATGCATCCAATTTTGACATTTTTGAGTCCTATGGATATTTTGCATGTAAAGTCAATAAATAGACTGATGGGGAAAAAAAAAAAAAAAAAAAAGAAAAAAGGTTTTGCTAACAACTGCTATGGTTTTCCCATAGTTTCTTAGGAAAACAGGGTTTATGGAAGTGTTCAGTCTCTCTGCCTGTTTCCTCCCTCCCCCCCTCCAATTGCTTTTGAACTTTTCACATGAGATCATCCATATTTGACAGGATTGGGCAGCCAAACAGTGCATCTGTGTTGGTAGGACAATCACTGTATTCCTAGCTGCAGGAGAAGGAAATAAGAGGCATCTGTAACATGTATCTGTTGGGAAGTGGATTTCATCAGGTTAAACTTGACCATAGTTTTGTTACCATCAAAAGCCTGCACACCTTCGAATCAGAGTGCAGAAGCTCTCAACCAACCTACACCTGCTCAGTACTCTACCAATAAGTTGCAAGCCTATAACCAGCCTATGATACTATAACCAGCAACACTATTCTAGAAGACCAGAAAAAATCCCAACCCTGACATAATTTCTGGAACTTTGAGCTGCAAAATGCAGAAACTTAGTAATTTAACATTTGCTTCTTATATGCTTTGTAAGCGTCCCAGAGGAGACTCAGGCCAAGAGGTACACAGTAGCCAATCCACTTCAGAAAGGTCAGCAGCTACTCTGCAGCATTTGGACTCTGGGTGAGGAATTGCTCACTGGAGCAGTGAAGTGGAGCTGATTTCAAGAGCAAGGAACTGAATGGACACGCTTGAGACTTGTGCTTCCAATACAAGAAGAAATATGTCAATGACTGTATTAATGCAAGAGTTAAAACAATCAAATGCTGCAAATGATAATGATAATTTATCATTAGATAAATGGAAAGAAAGGAAAAGGTGAATGGCAGGTCATTTTCAGGTTCTCTGATTTGACTGAATAGCTACTGAAGACTTCATTGAAGGCATTTTGTGGTTAGGGTTTAGCTTCTTTTTCCATCCTCATAGTTTTCACAGACTGCATTCGCAGAGAGGACAAACCATGTCCATCAGCTTTTGCAAGAAAAGATGATCTGTGAAGAGCTAAATGGGGCCATCATAAGGTCCCAAAATACATTATTATGCAATTTATCAACAAATAACTAGCTCAGTGGCTACTGAAATAAACCAACTGGTGGACTCTTTTCTTAGTGAAATGAGTTATTATTTCCTATTTGCATCTCCATACCAATTTCTTGAAAGAAGATTTCAGCAGAGATGTCCTGTTGTGCAGATGTGAACTAAAGGTTTTACTTCCAAGAGCCTGTTCCGGAGGGGAGAGGTGGTAGGATTTGACTCATCTGCCCAAGAGGGTACAAACTTGCAGCTCCCTGGGGATATTTTTTTTCCTGCCAGCCTGCAATCTGTGTTAATTTCTTTAAGTGTGATATAAAAACCCCAGCAAATATGTGGTGTCTGCTGGAGCAATGGTAGGACTAAGCAGGAGACCTGCTAGAATTTACAAATTGCCTGTGACAAGTGAACACAGCACCATGTTTCATGGAAACAGTGAATTGGACACGTGCCTGATTCAGCAAAGAAGTTGTCTTTATAATTTTTGTTTCAACTAAATTTTATCTGTTCCCTAATTTTATTTCCAAGAATTTGACTTTCAATAGATGGCTTTTTTTCACTCTCTCCAAATTTCATTTCCCTTGAAATTATTTTTTGAATTTGAATTTTTATTTATCAGTTGTCAAATTTGATTCAGCATGAAACATAGATACGGTACAGAACAAAGTCAAAGGATTGCATCAATACTGAAAGATCAACAACTAGTCTTCAATTCACAGTTAAAAAAGATAAAACTTCCCAGTCTATTGAAAGTAGAGTTGTCATTTAGGCAAGGAAAGGCATGCAATTAAGATCCTATTTTTTAATAGAAATTATCAGGATTCCAAATCTCAAAAAAAAAAAAAAAAGAAAGAAAAGAAATATTGCTTGTGAGAGTCAAATCCACTGCAAACAAATCCAAGCCCAAGATGTACTCCATCTGGGGATCCTGAAAAAGAATAGCAGGTATTGGGCAGGAGCAAATGTTCTGAACATGTTTCCAACTATTGGCCAAACTGTCTTTATCTATCTGGCCTCTGTCTCCATATTTCTCCATGACTAGGGCCAAATGCAATTGTATGCAATCACTGGGTTCTGTATTCCAGAGGTATCAATCTAATGAAAATGTCTGGTAATGTTTTGCGGCTGCTTTTCATTGCTGGAATGTTGGCAGAGCTGATTTGAAGGACTGATAGGCAGATGTTCCGTTTGCTCCCAGATTTATCTGGTTGTTTCACTTAGCAATGCAAAGATGCACTGCTTATAATGCACAAATACATACAAAAGCACACACCCTTATGTGTTCTCGTTCAATGAAACTGCTTAGAGGTAGAGATGAGCCACTGCACCTTAGCCTTGTGTAGTACCACTTCTCCTGATAGGAACAGAGCAGCTCTAGCAAGAGTTGTTTGTGAAAGAACAGGACCAGATATGGGATATCACTTCATAGTTTTTAAAAAGTGGCTGTTACAAAAATTTGAGTGCATATTTCTGATTCTTTGTTGTACAGCAGGGAATACAGTACTTGGCAATGCGATGAGAGATACATTTGGGACTGATTAGAACTGGTTGAAAGGTTTCCTATTTATTCCTAGAAAATTATTGTGGATTAGATGGGCAAATGGGAAAAAAACCTGAAACTAACCCCCTCAAAAAACTATACTATACCAGTCTTCAGAAAAGTGTTAAAATGTCATGTTTGGTATGAAGAAAGGCTTTATTATTTAAATAGAAATGAAAGGTCTTGATGGTTGGACTAGTTTTTTAGGCTTATATTTGGGGCTCCCTGAAATTTCAACAAAAGAAAAATGTCAGCAAGTATTTTTATTGCAGTAAGGGAAAATATAGAGAGATTTGACAGACTCAAAACCATTGTGTAGTGGTATTTCTGGAATTCACTGATTCTTAAAGGGGAAAATTTTTCTTAAAATTGAAAACCAAAAGAAGAAATTCTAAGACTAGCTGGTGGACAAAGCTGTTGCATCATGTCTAAATGAATCACTGCATGAAAAATGCATCTGTGACAGATGAAGCTAAAACTGTGAGATGGCTCGGTACATATTGCAAGCCCGGAAGAATTAAGAGTAACGTGGGCCAGATTTTTTTAATCAAATAAATGAAGTGTGCAAC
Source organism: Pedionomus torquatus (assembly GCA_013398155.1). Classification (NCBI taxonomy): domain Eukaryota; kingdom Metazoa; phylum Chordata; class Aves; order Charadriiformes; family Pedionomidae; genus Pedionomus; species Pedionomus torquatus. The sequence continues at coordinate 334,312 of VZRU01013779.1, read as the reverse complement.
AGCCTGTAAAATCCTTTCAACACGGGCCCAATTTAAACACAATTTTAACCACTGGAACCATAACAGTGGACTTTGCATGAGGGCCCAGGACGACAGCATAGTAATTTGAAATATAGGCTGAGACAGTATTTCATATGCATGTTGTATAAAATGAAGAATGACTTATGCCATCTCAATACAGCACAGTCTAGCTCTACATTTTCAGAGCAGTGACGAAAGATGCCCATTCAGCCTCACCACATCACCAGCATGCCTGCCTGCAGTGATCAGTGGAGGCCCAGGGAGGAGGACCAATGGTGTCACTGTGAAAGCAAGAATTCATGCATGTCATCACCACCTGCTGAGCATGGATGAATTTAAGTTATGCACAAGTTAAAAACATTCTGTACATATTTTAAAAGAAAAATGATAGTAGAGTTACCTTTCACCTGACCCTGAAGACCTTGAATGGAAGAAGGTTTATACGAGCTCTCTCCATGGGCAAGAAGTTAGGACCTTCAGCAGACATGAATTCAGAGGGAGATAATACACTATGAGAGCTACTGATGTCAAGTAAGGAAAAGATAAGTGAGCTTAGCAGCAACAGTATTAATCCTAGCTCTGGATTACATTCAATTTTCAGATCATTTGTTCACACTTTAACTCAGACATCCCCTCTTAAAAATACACATTGTGGTACTTGTTATTGTTGAAATCCATTTTTCTCTTTTAAGTGGGGAACCTTGTTGTGCCATGATGGAACTGAGGTTAAAAAACATCATAATGAATAATATTCTTGGGAATTCATGGGAAAGAAGCATCACAGATAAAATTATTATGCTACAGCAAAAGAGAAGCTAACCATCCGGTACGCTAGTGCAGTATTTTTATGCAGTATGTTCAGTTTGTGTTTACTCTGTCATGACTGACCCTACCAGTTTGACAGAAAGGGCTGAAACTATGCTATATATATGTCCAGACAGTGCAGTAAACTTTGTGAAGACAAACAGGCTTCTTTCTGTCACAGAATCACAGAATCACCTAGGTGGAAGGGGCCTTTTAAAAACATCAAGACCAACAAAGGGGGGGGAAAAAAAAAAAAAAACAACAAAACCAAAACCACGAAAAACACCCACACAAAAACCCCAACAACGATAAACAACACACCATACCACCCAACACTAAGCCATATCCTTGAGCACCAAGTCAACTTCTCTCTTGAATACCTCCAGGGATGGTGCCTCAACCACCTCCCTGGGTAGCCCATTCCAATACCTGACAACCCTTTCAGTAAAGAAATATTTCCTAATATCTAGCCTGAACTTCCCCTGGTGCAACTTGAAGCCATTACCCCTTGTCCTATCATCTGTAACTTGGGAGAAGAGACCAACCCCCGCCTCTCTACAGCCTCCTTTCAGGTAGTTGTAGAGAGCGATAAGGTCTCCCCTCAGTCTCCTCTTCCTCAGACTGAACAACCCCAGCTCCCTCAGCTTCTCCTCATAAGATTTGTGTTCCAGACCCCTCACCAGCTTTGTTGCCCTTCTCTGTCATCACTGAAGAGAAAAAAACATCGGAATAACTCTCAAAGCAAAGTCCCATTCTATTTGTGAACACTGAAATAGCCAGTGTGCACCAAGAGGACTTCTGTTAGAAATTATGTTCAAGACTGGATAAATACCTGCACACAAGCCAATAACAGACTGAAAATTTCTTCACATAAAAGACAAATCACAGGTCGACTTGAATTTTGTAGCAGGTAAGAGACTTGTGCAGAAACACAAAAAGACCATGCACAACTCCACTGATGGCCATCAGTATCATTTCTCCCACAAGCTCACTGGTTCTCCTGTGAAGGTCTACCAGTAGGATTAGGTCCTTCAGGGGACTCCAAACCAATGCACAAGAGGCACACAACAAAAGGCTTATACATATATGACCCTCTTTTGCCACGCACCTTTCCTAGATGGGAGGAGGTGAATTGCCAAAATTTGTTCAAATGAAAAGCGCCTTGTTCATAGCCACACTCAGGAACTGAAGGGCAGGGTTCATTCAGAAACACAGTTGCCAGGCTCTCACTGTATAAAATTGTTTTAAAAAACATAATTTCTCTTTTCTACAACTTGCAGCAACAGTTGGTGACAAATACTGGAAAAAAATAAAAATCTGGGCCAACATTAATTCATTTTGTTAAAATGTTTTAACAGCATTTTATGCCACTTCCACTTTAGCAGGAAAATCCTCAACCAATAGCAAGTTTCATAGAAGATTATTTTTTCTAGGATATGAAGTAACTCTGACTTTGTTGCATAAGCCATAAATTGGTAGCATGGGAAAAATTTCATAACTACTAGGCTTAACAGGACATCTGATGCTTTCCTAATGCCTCTCCTGTTTCCCAAGTCTGTTGTCTTCCAAGTTTTGCCAGCCTTCCAGGTTTACAAACCTACTAGCAATTTTTGTCACTGGTGGAACACTTTATTCCACATGCTTATGCCTATTTCTTGATCACTCTTATTTTTTTTCCTCTGTGTTTACTTACTCAAAGTATGACATCAGTTTCAACCTTTGACATGGTTAAATCAGCCACTAAATCACTTGTTAGAACTCACATACTGTTGTCTGTAGCCCTTGGTATTACAGCCTTCCCAGACACATAGGCAGTGGAAAAATAACATACTTAGATTTAAAAAAAAGCAAGTGAGGGAAATACTGAGGTTGCAATGTTAGTCCTTATGTGCAAGGAAATAAAAATACTTGTTTTCTGTGTAATTCCAATTAAACTCTGTGTGTGTATGCGTGATGGTCACATACTCCGCTTTTCCCCATGGGAGCCCTATCTCATTTCATGTACAAAATGAATGACAATTACCCAAAGCGTTGTTCTGTGATGTTTTACTGCTGTAATTCGTTCTGTGTCTCAGACCACCTTGCAAAATTAAGACTGAAGAACAGTTTTTTATCTTTCTTATTGGTTTATATATGGAGCTCATGACAAGTATATGGGAGCCCCTCTCCAGCATGAAAAAAAATAGCTTTCAGAGCACTCCAGTAAGATTAGGTGAGTATTAATCTTGCTTTACATCTGGACACCTGGAACAAATAATTATCTGGAGGGTTTTTTCTCCCTCCACTGCTAGAGCGGGAGTCTACATGACAAGTCATCTCAACATTAGTTAAGATTTCTTGATCTGACCATCATTACTGTTCTATTTCTGTGATATAGATAGAGAGAAGTAGCAGCTCTGCTGGGCAACATGCAACCCTTTACAAAAGAGACAAATCTCTGTCTTCAAACTGTCTCCATCCTCATTCAACATAGCCTTGGCAGCAAGTGAGAAAAGTGTCTCCCTTGCAAAGGTCTTCTTTGCCCTTTACAACCCACCAGCATCAATGATCAGGATTACTGGAGCATTATTCCACTGTCTCTGCTTATACTATTCACTGCCAAATTCTTAAAACTCTAAAATTAGTTAAATATGTGTTAAGATGTGAAATTTCAGGTCCTAGCAAGCTACAACACCAGTAATACCTCAGGTTGTCAATCACTGGGACAGGCCTACAGATCTGCCAAGGTATTTCCTTTCATCATGGTCCCCAGTAAAGAATTTAAGCCAACTGCTTCAAATCCACTTACTTAATTTTGTCGTTTAGAGGACCATGACACTTAGCTGCTGTCACAAATTCATTTCAAACTCTTGTCAAGGTCGTCCTGAAACCTCCTCTGGTGTGGGGAGGATTAATGGTAGCATTGCCACCAGCAACAGCTCTGATGGTACCTCCCCACTATCTGTGCCCCACACAACCAAAGGGCAGGGGAGAGACACAGAGGGACAGCAGCTAAATATGGAATCCTGGATTGCACAAGCAATAGCTGTCTCTAAAACAAGGATGACAGGGCTTTGAGCAGCCTAATTTGGTGAAAGGTGTTCCTGCTCATGGCCAGGGAGGTTGCAACTAGATGATCATTAGGGTCCCTTCCAACTCTAACCATTCTGTCATTCTAGGATTCTATGTTCATCTCTAAAACAAATCATAAGGTAATGGTTTGGGTTTTTTTGGGTTTGGTTTTTTTTTTTTTTTCCAGAGGACATGGCTTTCCAAGAGGGCAGATTCTTTCAAATCCCATGGCAGCATTTGTAATATTTTTTTGATCAACAAGGCTGGTATTTGCATTTGTACAGAAAGAAAGTCGTTATTGTGACTGACTTGCTCAGGTAGATCTTTTCAGATGCTGTCTTCAGTTAGTGTCATGAACTTATTGACTGAAATCCACAATTGTGCAACTGCCTATAAAAATCGTAGGTACCTCTTAGAGCATGTAAGCCTGCAGGCTAACTGGTGAGCAGACATTGTACGTACTTTGTACAAGAGCAAATGTCATCCCATAGGCATTAGCTGATGTGCCTTGAATGTTCAAAGCAGATGTTAACAGAACTCTCTTTTTCTAACAGTCATCTTTGTATTTCAGTAAAAGAGCACAAATATTATATCCCTTTCACTCAAAATACTAATGAACTAACAGCAGAAATACTCCTTATAATAATTCAGCACTCCTCTCCTTGATATCATAATCCTGATTTTAAATGAGAACCATAGTCAGCTGATGCAGTCTTTTGAGATTACTCTTTCCAAGCAAAAATGAGTCACTTTTTCCTCTTACCACTCATAGATGGCACTTTCTGGAGCAGACTCACTGCAAAAGATTGGAAAATATGCGAAATGTTAATCTTCATATTCGAATGAAAGTGCTGGGCTAATACTAAGTGGTGGATAAGCCGTATTTGTTTTGTCTGTTTTAGAATCAAGATAGTCATATATACCTTGATAATATATATATGTTTACAGAGCAGTAAAGGCCTCAGCAACAAAGGAAGCAAAATCTAACAACTCAGGCTGTATCTGAGGCCTCATTCAATAACTCACTCAACATCAGAAAAACAATAACTTGGTTGATTTCAATGGGAAGAGGATAGGATACAGCAAACAAAGGTCCAGCACACAGCAACAAACAAAGAATCCAAGTTGAATGGAAAACCTGACGAGCATGGAAAATCTGACCAAGCTTTGCTGATCTGCATGTGCTTTCCATTGTATTTAGATGCCTGCATGTTGGAGAGCTGATTGATCATAAGTATTTGTAGGAGTTGCGTGACTGCAGAAGCCATCTTGTTGATCACTTAATATATATATCACATAACAACTTCTTGATATTTTTCTGTGCTTGGCATAGATACATAGAGAGATGGAAATCCCTGGCCCAGCATCTCTGCCTTCTGGAGTAGTCATTTTGCTCATTTTCAGCCACTACAAGCTGCAGCCTCTTAAACTCAGGACAAGAAAAATCCATCTCAGTGAGATGCTGTTCCCCCTCTCTGACCTTCATGTAATTCAGCCATTGCACTGTGACCATCAGAGCACACTTATCTTTAAACACATGAGGAATCATACCCAAGCCAATGCATCTATTCCAGTGTCCTACTTTCCCTGTGTTTATATTGCACTGGCCAGTAAGAGCAACTTCAAAATGCAGAGAGAGAAGAGCTCAAAATCTTCCCCATATTCCTATATCCATCCTGATGATATGACATATAAATGCTTCTTAATTCCTATGATGAAAATGTAAAATTTATCCCCCTGATGTGTTGGGCCAAAGGTTACCCACTGAGCCCTGTAGCGGGACAGCTTCACGGCAGACAAGCTGTATTTACAAACAGAGGAACATACCTTTGAAAATCAGAGTACACTGTGTATTCAAAGGGCTTCTTGCACCTGAAGAGGTCATTGTGCAGTTTTGCATACAACTTCTGAGATTCTCTTTCAAATAATCATGGACATGTTTCAGCAACAAAAGGCGAATTCATTGTTTTTCCTTCTGACACTTGGGTCTCTGAGTATATACTTAACAGGGATTGCTGTTAAAATGGTGCAAAAACCCAAAGAAATACCTTAAAGCCATGTAATCTATGAGAAAGGCATTTTGGCAAGAACAGAGCTACATACCTGTGTGCGGACCAGTGCAGTGCAACAGACACAGAGGTGACTGCTCCTCATCCAAACACAGTCATGCCAGAGAGTTGTTCCCCAGTGCCTGTGCAATTCCCTTCTTCCCTCTGTGGTTTTTTTTCCTATAAAACAACAACAAGGCCCAAGTCAACAGAAACACAAAAAGCAATCTCTGATGCACAGCCCAAGAATCAAGGGAAATATCTCACATAAATCTGAAAGGAGGGAAAACTTCTCTTGCTCTTTGCAGAGGAGGGGAGGAGAGCTGTTCTTTTCCTCCCACTCTCTCCTTCCTTCACCCCTGAGGATTATAACATGTTTACTCACAGTACATACGTTCTGCAAGGGTTAGTCATCTAATATTTGTACAATATTTTGCTCATGGAGAACACCATGTAGGTATTCTCATTATATGGAAAAGCTTACTGCGGGTGTTACCCACGGCACGTGGGATAACCCGAAAACTTCAAGATGGGATGTGACTCATGCTTATAACGATAGCCCTTCAAGATTCTGCTATTTTCAAATACAAGCATCAGATATCAAGTCAAGATTAAGAATTGTAGCCCTGTTCTAAGGAAAACAGAAATGCAGAGTGACTCGTATGTGCAAGTACAGAGGAATCAAGAGTCAGCACTGTTACAGATGTCCCCAAAATAATCCAAAATCATTATGACTTTGCAATCACTTTCCACCAAGCATAAACAATTCACAGAGTTAAAACAAATGTTACATAAACAAACAAATGTTGAGATTTTTTTTTTAAGGTATAATGATGGGTTGTTCACAAACACATTCAGACTTTGCTAGAGGATACTGACTGAGAATATAAAATATGTTGCTTATTTACATAAAGAGACATTTTTAGCTTGAATTTTAAACCCATTCAAGCCAATGACAGCTGCCAATTTTAGAAACAATCCAGTCAGGCCTACCAGAGAAGCAAATATTGGCTTGCCTGGGATATCAAGTAACAATCAAGAGCTCAACTACATAATCATTTACCATCGAATAAGAATTTAATATGCATCTGCTGATCTCCTGTAACTCTCTACTAACATTGCAGGCAGAAAAGTTAATTTGACTGAACTCAGCCAGCTTTCATTGAAGAAGCTATGATTGTATAAATCACATCCTGTTTTGCAGGGGAAAACCAAAGCACACATGGATTGCCATCATATATCAGCTGTTACATGAAGATCTGTTGCCCTGTGATAACTTGTTTTTCTATGTCGTCTGTGAAATTAGCACATCTGAGTTTAACTTGGTGTAAAATCTCTCTTCACCTTCTTCACTGCTGCTCAAATACACTTATATTGTATAAACATAAAATGTATTCCTATAAAAATATAAAGGTAAGTTTGGAGGAGTTATGATTAGGTCTGTAAGCAGTAATCACAACCTACCAGCTGTATAGGAGATTGTAGCAACTGCACCTTTATATTTCACAAGGAAAGAAATATGACCTTTGCGGTCCTTTATGGAAAACCTGTACCTGTTGTTCAGTGTCCCATCATCCCCACTAAAAAGTAAAATGTTGAAAATAAGAAACAAATCAGTTCATTTTGATCACTGTCATTGTCTACTCCTGCTTCATGCTAAAGGGAAAATTGCAAGGAATGCTGTAACTTTTCCAGAATGGAGAAATTTCAGTGACTTGTTATACTTCTCTTCATCAATACTAATTTCTTTTTTTTTTTTTTTTCAGTTTGTGAGTCTATCTCACAGCATCTAGCCACTCCTGAAAAGTACGCAAAAGGAATCTTATTACTGCAGCTATTAAGGCTGTCTAATAATGCTCTCAGGTCTACTTGGAACACATTAGATGCCACAACCAGTTGGCAAGATAACATGTACTAAAATCTGCTTCATGTATGGTGTCTTCTGTCAATGGCACTCATCTCACATACTTATAGGCACCTCTTTAGTGTCAGACAACTGTCTGAGCTCCATTTTCAGACAGAATATGGAGACAAAATTCTCCAAAATGTAATTTAGCTCTCTTCAGTGATGATAGACAGGGCTGGGAAACTAGCAAAGACTAAACATGACATGAACTGAACCTAAATAGGTGAGCCAGATGACGATAGTGTAGTTAAAACTTCCCTGGCACAAAATTATCCAAAAAAGTGTATCTGCATAGAAGTGTAAGTTAATATTTTGAGGCTGTCTTATTCAATCAGGTCAATTCAGTATAAAGCGACACCCACTCAAAAACATCTTCAAGACAACATATATACATTCAGTGAAAATGCAGACAGTTCTTTGAATAACAAAGAAATCCAGTACAGCATTTTTCAGAAAAGTGAAGAGAAGCTGAGCCAACTTTATATCACCAGGAAATACATGCCAGCTTTGAGATCCTGCTGTACTGGAAGTGACCATTTTTTAATTCACCAATTGTTCTATAGGACTAGAAGAAGTAAGGATAAACCTATGTCCTGGTTTGAAGTAAAACGAACCAATTTTCTGTTTTACAGTTTTACTTTCTTAGCTAGGCCTCTCCTAGCTAGCTGGGCTCTGAAATTAACAGCACATTGTTCAGAACTGTTCCGTCTCACAGTGATAAGACCTGATTATACCAAGGGATGGTATGCAGAGAGGCCCTTGTTTAGACTTATTGCTGGAAGAACCAAGGTCAGATAATTTTCAGCATTTGCCCGTTGGAGGGTCCCACCTTCAAGGAGGAGCAGACAGGACAGGTGACCCAGAAC
>VZRU01013779.1:313274-325452 GCA_013398155.1 Pedionomus torquatus | reverse complement strand
TCTAAACTCTTGAATCTCTTTAACTCCTTCCTCTCCTCTCTGACCAAAAGGGGGGAGGGGGAGACATCTGTCACTCAGGTTTTGGTAAATTTGGCTGAAACCACGACAACCTATTGTATATGCATGTACACATGTGTAACAGACATTTTCCCTCTCCATCATGATGTTCTCATTTTAACCATTCTGAAAATCCTAGAACAGGTTGGGTTTTTCTCCTTGGTGGAATGGGGTTGGAAAGTAAATTAGACTTTCTAGTCATCTCATAAACACAGGTTGTAGATGCCATGGTTTTTTTTAGTCCCTAAATTGCTTCTAGAAAATAATACTTTCAAAGTGCAGTTCTGTAGTATTTGTGGATGCATGTCCAATATGCAATGGCAAGGGTAAAGACCCCTTTGTTTGCTACAGGGCAAAACATCGGTTGATTAGACATCACGGTGCTGAGCTAAGCCCCAGATTTAGGATTTAGTCTGCATTTCAAAACAAACATGCAAACTGTAGCCCTTTTATAGCTTTACTTTGATAAGGCTTCATTCTCCTAATCAGTCACATTGTTGGAGTGGCACTTAAAAGAAACTGGAGCTAGCAATCTAACAATAGCAAGACCCATATAGGTCATGGAATCACCAACTTTATATGAGTCACCAACAGTATGGCACACATTATCTGAATGTAATGGTTGGTAAATGACTTTATTTCGACTGGGACACATATGCTTCATTGTTGGTTCACTAGGTGGTGTTTTAATTCTGAGATGTTAGTCTAGTGTTTGCACATTCCCTTCTTCCAGCTCAGGCTTTTTAGAGTGAGCTGAACAAAGTAAGTGGGACTTCCTGTGATCAATTCTCAGCCCACAAAATGTTTGGGTTTTTCTGAAAGAAATCCTGTCTCCAGTCTTCTAATCCCACCCACAGACATAGTCTCTTTGTTTTCCTGTGTACACCCAGTGCCGAGGAATAAAAACTGCTACATTTATTTTGAATGACAGAACCTGAACAAAAGGTGCCACAGTTTTCAAACTAAACTTTTTATATATGTTGGATAAAAACTTGCCTTGAATTTGAACTATTTTAACTGTAAAACAGGATTTTAAAATAAAATGTTACGGGCTGGACGCTAGAGGCACATCTGACACCTAAATGGCTAAGCCCCACAGAAAATAGGCAGGAGCTGCATGCTTCATTCCCTTATATGACATTAAACATATTCCACTAAGCTTTTCCATTAAGCTCCAAATAAAACCTTTTGTTTTCTGAACTTCATTTTCCTATCCAAGTCTTCTCTTCCAAAATTAGTTGAAAGTGTTGCTCTGAGTGTTGGAGATTTTCCTGTTTCTTCCTGAAAATGGTGAAAGGGAAAAAAAAATAATCCAAAAGCTTAATACACAATTTATGGCTACCAGTCTGATGTAAAACTTTTGGAAGGTTGTATAGCATTCAGCTAGAAGTCAGTCCTGGTATTTTATTTTGTCTTTGGGTCAGTTATCTGGTACACAGCCTGCACAGCCAATTCCCAGCCTCTGTCTTCCCATGAATGAGCCATGCTGAGACCTCCCTGTGAGCGGGACTTATCATCATCCTCCTTCAGCTACCCACAAAAGCAAGGGGAATTCAAAGCTCCTCATATTTTACAGATTGAGCCCTGCAAGTGTCAGAAAACATACTTCAATCTGTAACGCTCTCTTGCCATATGTGTTAGCTCACCTGGTTAGGCTCATGTCCTGGAACACATTGTAAAGGAGGCTGTTTATCTTCCTACACACAAGATATTGGTAACACCCTTGGTAATATTGCAATAAGACTTTCTACTACAGTTGAATTGTCCAGGAAGAGGAATAGTCTTCTGCTTTGCTTTACAGGTTCACTGTGCATTTGTTCCAAAGGCACATTTTACCCCTTGGAAATCAGTCTTTTCCTCAATAAATTAGTGCAGTTCTGGCTTACTTTTTCATGGGGAAAGAGAGAAGGGAGAGAAGCTGGCCACCTTGATTTAATTTCCTCTCTTGAAGTGGAACATATTTTGATTAAGGGAGCCACAAGGAGACATTCCCTATAGGGACTCAATATTTGAAATTTAATTTCCTTCTTACTGAGCTGTATGCTGTTGTTGTTGGAATCAACAGACAGAACAGCTGACCAAGTGATGAAAAGACCTACCTGAAGGTGCTGTGACTGCAATTTTCTTTTGAAAATTCCTGCTAATATTTCATTGATTTTGTGACATAGAGTTACTTATTATGCAGTAATTTTTAAATAAAATACAGGAAGCCAATTTTTAAATGCATAAGATCAGGAACCTGTGCAGAGTAAACTGTACAGCAGTGTAGGAATAGGAAAACTCCACATCTGGGTATTTAACTGTCATTTACTAACTGTTACTAAATAGAGCTTTGGAGACACCTTTCATAGTAACTGTAAGTAGAACCATAGAATGGTTAGAGTTGGAAGGGACCTTAAAGATCACCTAGTTCCAATCCCCCTGCCATGGCCAGGGACACTTTCCCCTAGACCAAATTGCTTAAAGACCCATCTAACCTGACATCAAACATTTCCAGGGATAAGATATTCACAATTTCCTTGGGTGACCTGTTCCAGTGTCTTAGCACCCTCACAGTAAAGAATTTCTTCCTGATATCTAATATAAATTTCCCCTCTTTCAGTTCAGTTACCCCTTGTCCTGTCATTACAGTCCCTGATGGTTAAGTATTTTGATTGGTTGTTGTGCAATGGATATGTACAACTGTCTTTCCATTTTCCTCATCTGTCTTCCTCTACGCTCCCTGGGTGTTCATTGGGTGCTTACATGGTGAGGTTAATTAAAAAAAATGAAGATGTATTCTAAGTCCACAAGAGCTTTCTCCCACAGGGAGAGGCAGGCCTATTCTCTTCTGGATAATTTTGTCCTCAGAGCAACATGAAATTTCCCTACATTAAAGAAAAAACCAGAACACTTAATTGTGTATACCACTGTAGGGAACCAGGTTATATTCTGGAGGACAAGGCTATCCCACTTCTGTGAGGGTGTGTGAGGTTATGCTTGACAATGATATATATTGGGAGCTTTCCTGTAAACTTGAATTAACTAGGAACAACCATAGCATTTGCTATTTTATACACACAAATACATACAGGATTATTTATAATCAAGACAATTATTGCCAATCTGAGAGCATCTTGCTGTATAACATGATACCATAAAATGTATACGATGCGCAGACTCTAGAAGTAGCTCAGACACTTAGTGGAAGAGAAATTCATTCTTTTAAGCCTAAATCATACAAAGCACATAAAATATGCAAAATTTTTAATTCAATGACATTACTCTTACACTTCAAGATAAGCACTAATTTCAGTGCCATGACAGATTGGTGTCTTAACGCTTATTGTTGCATCCCTTGAGCCCCAATTAGGTGCAAAAAAACCCACAGAAAGTGCCTTCAGTAACTTAACAGGAACTTTGATATCTGCTTTATAATTCGTTTCCTCAATTTGCCAAATTTACAAAACTATCAATAGAGCAGATGAAAAAACAATACAGTCTATAAAATATGCAATTACAAAAGGAAGTATATTAACTAATTAATACTTAATAATTTAAATAAATCAGTGACCAGTTAAAGGTAGATACTTTTGTGGATAGCAATTTTTTCAACACCTATAAAATTAGTTAATTAGTGTAAAGAAAGGATAATACAGAACTTTACAAGATTTTCCTTTCTGTCAGTTGGATTGTACAAGAAGAAATTCAGTACTTGCTCCATATCTCCTTTCTTCTAGCAGTGAAAGTAAATGTAAAGGCAGCTCTTGAACAGATTTTCCCTTAAGGCTCATAAAATAAAAACAATACTCAGGACAGACACTAAAGAACATTCATAACTTTTATGCTTATCCATTTTTCTAGTGGAGGCACATATCAGACAATTGGTTGTAACATAATCTCTTTTATATTGCAAGCAAGTGCAGTAAACAGATATAAAACGTGCATCACTAATTCATACTAATGGCTGGGAGATAAATCGTGAACAACCATAGATTGCAAATTGATGAATAATCAAACAAAGACAAGCAACAAGCAAGCATAAAGCTTCACATAATATACTTTGTTCATTAATGCTGATAGCCATCCTTAAGTTCTCTTAGTTATGTTAATAATTCAGAGGATTGTCCTGGTAAATGAAATATAGTAATTCTTGTACCAAATCCCACAGTCCAAATAATAAGACTTCACTACAACTTCTTACTCATATATTTTACAAAGATATAGCAGACTGTCAGATTCTTGCTGAGCATCATAAAATGTACAGATAACAAGGCAGTGTTTCACTTGCATTTAAAAAAAAAATCCTCTTTTTATTCCCTACCCAAGTTATGAGAAAATCAGTTGCTCCTAATCATGTCATGAATAAAGTTGTCCTCTCAGACCTGAATAGGTGACCCCAGAGAGTAAACCTAGAAGTAACCCTTGCAATTTATAAAAGATAAAATAAGAAATCAAAATGTCAAGCAGGTCTATCATACATGTATTTGCAGCAATATGCATTGGAAATGTGTTGTGCTTTTTGAAGTTTGAAGGGTTTGAGTTTGTTTGTTTCAGTCACACACTGAAAAATCATTTGGTTTATCTCTGAGGTTCTCACATTGCTCCACTGTACACAAACGAGAGATCTTTCTCTTACTTTCTTAAGTATTCATTTTTTTAATCTTTCCACCTATCATCTCATAAACTGCATGTTCTGCCTCTTGCTAGCCTGAGATGCCTTCTGACATTATTAAAAACAGCGAAGATTTAAATTGGTTCTTGGCAAGATACTAGGTTCAAGTTCACATTCATAAAATAGGGCTTCCACCTTTGATCACAAATATTAAAGGAAAAAATAAAAGAAGTTCTTCTAGGTTTTGCAATGTTATTCTTAAGTCAAACAAATGCCATCTTTATCTCAGCGCTATCCACAGTGAACGAGTCTTCAAAATATCTATGTGAAAATATTCACATAGTTATTTTTAGGATGATATGATATAAATGGAAAACTCTCTTACAGGTATAAATTCTTATCTTGCTAAGCAAATATTTTATTAAGAGAGTTTTCTGAGTAGATCTATAAGACCAGAAATTTGCCTGGCTTGTTTAGGTCATTTAACTTGCAGTCCTTTTTATTGCTATGTTATTCCTTCTCCTTAACTGCTAAAAGAGGATACAACCAACATTTTATTGTTTGTGAGGGTCTTGGAAAGCCCTTTTTTCATGTTTTATTATTATTATTATTATTATTTACGGATTTTTAGAACACCTAAGCTGTCTTTTTTGATTCAGAGCCTGTCTTGCCGTTTGTTGAGCTAGATACACAGTTTATCTGGAAGCCCACCATTAAAGCTGAAACCAGGTGAGAAGCAATTAGCCTAGATGAAATGTCCACTGTTTACAAAGTCTGCTTTCTGGCAAGCGACTACTTTCAAGTCTGTGTCCTGGTGTGTCTCGTGCCCAGGCATTTTGTAGAAGGATGGGACATCCAGAATTCTGCTGTCATTTCACAGAATCTCCACCAGCACCCTCAAACCTTGATACTTACAGCCCCTATGGCAATAGAGGACTCAACATATGGGTGTGATGTGAATACAGATTATGTAGAAAGGGGAGACAAAAGTGTGTGTCATCAAATATCTGTATCTCTGTCCTCAAAAGCCAAAAGAAGCTGTGCGTGGCATCCTGCGCGTCTAACTTTCTTACATATTGGATTGAGAGACACAGCAACTGGAATAATATCTAAATGTACAGCACATACTATGGGCCCATCTATTCTGGTTGCCGGACCAAGGAGACCTTGGTTTGAGGGGAAGTTGTTTGGTAGAAGAACTTGTCCAGTGGGCAGCACATCCAGTTTTTGTCAGTCTTTCTATGTCAGGAAAAGTTCCTATATAATTACAAATTCAAGCGAATTCTTCCTGCCTAAAAATAATCTAATATTCCTACCTTCTGGGAAAAAGTAGTTCTGCTGGAAGCTTGTGCTGTGAACTATTTATTGAATTAGCTCTCCAAAGTTTTGAACTGAATAAATTATTGTTATCCACAGGAAACATTTAACATATATTTCTGTTTGCCAATGTAATTAATTTAATCCCCTTCATTCATGCTCTCCTCTTCTCTCAGCCTTCCACAAACTTGAAGACAGTAAGAACTGCCATGAGAATACTTCTGCCTGAAAGAACAGTGAAAATATTTTCAAGAATAATCCCTGTGTCTGAAACTACTAATTTAATGCTTTCACTAAAGCAGAGGAAATGAGAAATAACATTTATCAATATGCATGAGGTATTTAACAGCATGCAGTGAACAGTGTAGGTGGGGTTTAGGCAGAAAAGGTCTAGGGCGTCATTCATCTCATATTAAGGTAGAGGTTTCAAACAGATTTCAAACAGCAGAATCCCTTCCAGGAAGCACGTAGCTATTTTCACTGACTACAAAAAGTCCCAGTTGAACTGCACAGATGCAGTTGTCTGTACTAGATTTGTCTGAAGTTAGGTAAGGGAAATCCTACCCTGAGGGCTTACATGACTTTTAGATAAAATAATTGCATGAAGTCTCTAAGAAGAAATTATAAAACCAAAGAAATCATTGTCACTCAGAGCTGTAAGGACCAAAATTATTTGGAAAAGTTCCAGCTTTCATTTAAATTATTGTTATATTGTTTTTAATTATTGTTTAATTATTGTTAAACCATGCTATAAAATCACATCTCCTGTGACACTTACCTGCTGCTCAGGGACTGCAAGTTCCCTCTTCCCACACCCTTTCTTCATTGCTTACATTTCCAGGAGGAGCAAAATCATCTCAGATATCTCTCTGCAGCAATCATTTGTTTCCACAACAGTGCTCACTGTCCTCTTTCCCTTCTGCCAAGGTGCTCCTTCCTCTCCAAGATGATCTTTTTTTCCACTGTCCAATCTCTTATCCATGGGGCTGTTTCTTAACAAATGTCCTGTCCTGTATCAGTTTCTGCTTGCCCTTTTGCTTTTTCTGTCTCATATTTCCATAATCATTTGGATCTACAGGTTACAAGAAAGCCTTTGAGTGCTTTGGAGTCTTGTGGCTTTCAAACTTCTTTGGCACTACACAGCATCTTACAGCTTTTGAAAAACAGGCAAACTTATGTGCCTGGTTAGCTGGTCTCTGTTTCCTCCTTTAGCATCTACTTGGAGCAACTGTTGTTTAAATACAACAGGATAGTGAACTTCTAAAACGTCAGCCTCTAACTGCAGACTTGAGAAAACTAACGTCAAAGATCCTTGGTATCCAACATTTTATTCTATGGACAGGGGACCCTCCTTAAAAAAAAACTGTGCCTTTTTCTCCTCCTTTCTTACATACCACAGTTATTTTTAACACCTTCCTCTAGCAATCCCAAAAATATATCTCTCAAAATCTTCTTCCATAAATGACAATATACCCTGTGACTAGATGGGCTCTAAAATTCATGCTGTGATGAATTCTTTTTCTTGTCTTGGGCCTTGGTACGTGTGGGTACCTAACATTTAAATACCAAGCTGATGAAATCCTTGGTTGGAGTCTTTTTGTGTCAGCTTCACTGTAAATACTAGGCTTTTGCTGATGCTAAATAGTCTAAACCCTGAGTCAGCTATCAGAACTCCGCAGCTCGTAAAGGATCAGGCAGTGCTTAGTATCTCAGCATTCATATCTGAATTGACTTACAGCTCACACTAAGTAAATATATACTGTTAAGAGGTATGGGAGCAATGATGAAACCTGTGCAGTAACTTTAGCTTTGTTCATCATATGACTTATTTACTGCTGCTAGGTAAAGCAATTTTCTGAAAGACTGAGTGAAAAATCACCCCTCAAAAATTGAAGGCAAAATGCATGCATAAAAATGCAAAGGGACAGGATGAGTCAGGGTACAAGTGTGAAAATCTTCTGCAGCTGTGCCAGCCACGTGTAACGTTGTTCCCAGACCAACAGAGACTTTAAGTCAAGGCTGGTTCTTCAAATGATGCTGTAAAGGAAGTGGGCAGTTTTGGTTCAGCCATCATAGAAAAAGGCCTCCTCGTCACCAAGGTCACCATTCTGTTTAAGACTAACAACCAGGTTACCTGTAGTTAGTAAGAGGGAAGAAGGTAGAAAGTAAGGTAGTGAATAACTTGCCCCTACAAACCCAAATGGTCCCTCCAAATAACTGCCAGGGAAATTCAGAAAGGCTGAATTTTTGCTCGTGATGCTTTTGATGCTTTTTGTAGCCTGAAGAAGGGGAAGAGAAAAAAAAAAGAAAAAAAAGAAAAAAAAGAAGGAGAAAAAAAAAAAAAAAGAGAAAAAAAAAAAAAAAAAAGGAGAGGGGGAAGGGGTGGATCTGGGACTTCTACACCCAAACAGGCTCGTAATTATGACATTCTCAGCCAAAGCTGAAAAACAGAATTTTCATGCCAACCTTTCACTTACACATTTGCAGCAAGCATGAGGAAAAGCACCAAGAAAAAAAGTCTTGTCTGTAGCCAAGATAGTGAATTCTATCATGCATCTTTCATTTACATTTGGTGATATGAAGTTTAAAAAATACATCATCTTCAATTATTCTGCAGGCAATATGGACACATAGAAATCCTACTCCCACACAACTCATTTGTAAGGCCAGCAATATTTATGACTAAAAAACCTTAGCAGAATTTAAACAAGCATAAGCTTTTCTGGATTAAATTTTACATCTATTTTTATTTTCTGATAATTTGACCTCAACAGTTGCAAGAACAGAATCAGTGAGTTAAGTCCTCAGCTGTTGAAATGAAGTCCATGGACATAAGGCAATTAGAATGACCTAAGCATGTGGCTCAGAAATGTAATCCCTTTAAATCAAGAGCCAGTTCATACTTATGAGGTATAGCCAGGTAAAGTCTACACAAATGAGACATTCATATTTTTGAAAAATCAAAATTCTTGTTACTGAAGAAAGTATTGCCCTTTCCAGGTCAAGAATTTTATAGCATTAAATCCAAGTACTTTTTTTTTTTTGCCACATTAGTATCTTCTGTGAATCCGTTAAAGCAGGAAAAAACTAGCATTGCGGTATGAAAAGACCCCACTTAGGTTTTCACCCTTCTTAGGGAAGAAAAAAATCATCACAGATCCAAAAACTTTCTTTACTGGTAGAAGCATTCTATTTTTATTTCTAAGAAAGCTTTCTATATTGTCTGCATACCCTGAGATATGAAAAAAAAATCAACACACATTCTTGTTTTTCTCAATGTATTAAATGACATATTGACATTTTCTTAACAAGGGTAGGTATAACTCTCAGATGTTTCAGTCTACTCTTTCCTGCCCATTGCTTTGTGTCCTCTGAATTACAGAGATCTGATATTCGCAGGTTTTAGTACAGAAGGGCCAAAATCAAAAGCTACTTCTTCCACTCTTGAATTATAGGGCTATTGTCATTTAGTGCATTTGTCTTCAAAGCAAATATCCCCCATTTGGGGATATGAACTGGATCTGTAGGAAAAGGACTAATTATGGAAGCAAAAGATGACCTGCTCAACTTCAAATAAGCAACTTCAGAAAGATTGCCAGCGATTATAACTGGTCATCATTTCAGTAAACTCTTATGCCAGTTATTGTCTAATCTAAAAGGACCTTGTACACAAAAACACAGGAAGCAAGTCACCTTCCAATAACTTACAAAAAATTAATAAAATCAGAACAGATAACCAGTATCCAGATAAGTAGTGCTCAGCAGACCATTGGGACATACCTCTCATTTCCCCTTCTCCCCACCACTCCATTAATTCTCTTCATATACAGGTATCTGCAAGTCAATGGTAATTTGATTAACAAGCATTAATTAATTGATAAACCACGAAAACCCCGTCCCAACATGCTTTCCCATTATTTATTTTTTAGTTATATTTAATGGTTTTGTTCTCAGTAGCATGCAGGAACAAGGGAAACAAAACAGATTCTTAGTCAGAATCTCACTCATAAGCCCCATAAATGAGAACGTAAGCTGATGTCCACTATTCCAGTCTCTTTTAGTGAGGAAATCTGTTCCCTCACAAATGAAAATGCTAAACACATATTAACCATGATTTCTTGTACTAAATATTGGGAACTGTGTTATTTATTACTGCATAAAATCCCCTCATTGTAAAGGTCCAATCCATAAAACCCAATTTTTCTGTACTTCACATTAGCCTAATAATATATGTATATTAACAGTAAGGATTTTTTACATATATAGCAGAAATAAAATTGTCAGTACAGGTTTGAATAAATATGGAAAGAGACATGTAGGTTTTCCCTATTGTATTTACCTGGAGGTAAATTAGTAAACTCATTAATATACTGGATGTCCAGCTTCTCTGTTAAGCTTATATTTACATAATCTTCATGTGTTTGCCCCATGCATAGCTCTGCTCATATGAAGTAAATATGTGTAAATATATAGATGTTCCGTATTTTCATCCCTTTGGTGACTCAGTCACTTTTACTCTATTACTAATAAATATCTACACACTGTCAGTGTGATAAGCAAAATGCTTGGAATGGTTTGCATAATGATGCTGTTAAAGATGCTACTGAGCAATAGCTATTGTGTTTTGGTTGACTTGCAGCCAGTATTTGCTGGTGATAAACACAGAATGTATATGACAGAAAATGACATATATGTTTTTTAAGAATAACTGCAGAGCTGCACATCAGAGCTGTGTTTCTGACCAGAATATAGAAAAAAAAAAAAAAAAAAAAAAAAAAAAAAGTGAAAATTAAGCATATAGGTATTCATAATTGCTCAATACTCTTCTGTCCAAAATTCTGAAAGAAAAACCTTTGAAAATAAAGGTTTCCAGATTCTTGTCCGATACACCATGGGAGAATTCTTTTCAAAGTAACAACAGAAAAATCACATAGGACATGTTTTAAAGTGTAAAGGACAAAATAGGACGTGTACCAAACGTAAATCATATGAGTATTTGTGTACATTAATTGATTACTGAAAGGCATGAATTGGAATACAATGCTGCAAATGACAGCACCCAGAATTAGCACCATGAAGCCCAAGGTACCTTTATACAGCTTCTTTCCACTTAAAATCTTCAAAGTTTGTAAGTTCTATATGAAATAATGCCATCTGTGCTTTACGTAGCATTACGTGTCAGGGGTGATTCTCAGTAGATACATCATCAGAATGAATGGGTTAAAATTAAAAAACACAAAGAGCATAGTAGGAAGGAAGGGAAGGAAGGAAGGAGACTAGGAAGCTACATTTCAGGAATGATGCTCAAAATACTTTCTGCTTTGGTCATTCTTTTATGGTTTCAACAAATACTGAATAACATTCCTAAGAGATGTGTATACTATAAAATCTGTGGAGATATTTTCATAGGCATGTTGAAAAGTATTATTAGTTTACATTCTAATCTTTGCTAATTATTTTAGTACTACAATCTAACGAATAACAGAAGCGGTTGTGTTTTCACACCAAAATTGTGTTACATGTAATTCACCCCTCTTGTCTCCTTTCCATATGGTGCCCTGGTAGAATGTGTTGGTGATATAAATGACGGATTTGGGCTGAAATAAAATCAACCTTCCCTTGTGAAATGTGTTTTACATTCCATTATTGATTTCAGGACAGCTTCTCTGAAATGTAAAAGCTGGAAAAACAGCAGAGGGAAATGACAAAATAGTGCTACTGCACCATACAAATGAATCATTGCAATTCATGCTCTTCACAGACCATACTTTTCTGTGCACTCAGCTCTCACTGATGTAGTGAGAGTGGGAAACATAAAATTACTACTTATGAAATTTGTGGAGGACACAATGAATGGTAAATAAGATTGAGGACTGATCAGTTATATAAAGCAATCTGAATTGATTGTTCAGCTGAAAATATCAAAGTATTATGCAGGTAAAGAGTGGAAAAAGCAAAGTTATAGGAGAAAAGCTTGCGATGTTCCACTAGTAAAACTTTTAAGACCTCAAGAACAAATGCTGGAGTCTTGACTGGAAGAATTTACACAACAGTCTCAAAGTCCCAGGAGTCACATAGCTCAACAAAAAAAATGTGTTAGCATATGTTTGTGTTTCCATGGCAAGAAGTAGCAAGAATATGATTTTGCAATGGCAGCAGTAAGAGTGATACGAGTATGTTATGATCAGCTCTACAGTCCAGATTCAAAAA
>VZRU01013779.1:294066-313264 GCA_013398155.1 Pedionomus torquatus | reverse complement strand
AAAAAAAAAAAAAAAAGTAAAATGGGAGAGAGCTACAGGAAAAATAAACATACCCATTATACCCAATGGCTGAAGAAGTCCCTGTTCAGTTTAAGAGATGGAGATTTGAACAAATGAAGCAGTTATTGAGGAGAACGGCACGGCACGGCACGGCACAGAAGAGAAGAGAAGAGAAGAGAAGAGAAGAGAAGAGAAGAGAAGAGAAGAGAAGAGAAGAGAAGAGAAGAGAAGAGAAGAGAAGAGAAGAGACCTACAATGATCATCTAGTCCAACTGCCTGACCAACTAATGGTTGACCAAATTAACAACCTAATTGATGTTGATGCCGATCCCTTGGCATGTTATTAAAGTGTTAAAATGCTTCTTAAACACTCACAGGCATGGGCCATCAACCACCTCATTAGGAAGCCTGACACTGGAACATGTTGCCCAAAGAAGCTGTGGATGCCCCATCCCTGTGAGTGTTCAAGGCCAGGCTGGATGGGGCTTTCAACAACCTTGTCTAGTGAAAGGTGTTCCTGCCCATGTCAGGGAAGTTGGAACTCAATCATCTCTGGTCCCTTCCAACTCTAACCATCCTATGATTCTAAGCCGTTTCCAGTGCTTGACTACCCTCTCAGAAAAGAAGTGTTTCCTAATGTCAAGTCTGAACCTCCTCTCATGTAGCTTTGAACTGTTTCCATGTGTCCTGTCACTGGATGCCAGGGAGAAGAGCTCAGCACCTTCCTCTCCACTTCCCCTCCTCAGGAAGCTGTAGAGAACAATTGGGTTGCCCCTCAGCCTCTTTTTCTCCAAACTAGACAAACATGACATCTTCAGCCACTCCTCACAGGACATTCTTTACAGTCCTATCACCAGCTTTGCTGTCCTCCCATGGATGCATCTAAGGACTTTCACATCCTTCTTAAACTGTGGGGGGCAGAACTGCACACAGCACTCCAGATGAGGCTGCATCAACACTGAATACAGCAGCATAATCACCTCTTTTGTCAGCTGGTTGTGCTGTGGTTAATGCATCAAGACAGCAAGATAGCACCGTGACCCAGCTACCGTTTCTAAATGTCTTGAAGATGAGAAAATAATCAGTAACAAAGGAAATGTCAGTCTAGTGGAAATGGGTCTTATGAATGTTTGATAAATAAGTTCACACCAGATTTGAGACACTTAATTTTAGCAGAATTGGGATTAATAATGTGTGAAAAATACTATGATGCCTTCCATTCACAATAAGATGAGGGGGGATATTTAGAATATATGCTTTAACCAAAGATACAAAACCTGGGCAAAAATCTTTGATAAAAGTTTTGAAGGATATAACATTAGATATTTGACAGATCTTTCTAAACCTTGCAAATCTCAACATGGTATTCATGGACTAAAGACAGCTGATATAATGTTCTTATAGAGACAGAAATCAAGGCAGAGATGTTACTTTTTAAGTAAATGAACTATGTAAAATTTTGCCCTCCCATAACATCACAGACAGCATATGTATGTGGTTTCCCTATTTTATTCTCTGATCTTTATGATCCATTTTTTCAGTAAAAGAAAATATTAGGGACAATCCCTATGGCTTTTCTCACCCAGTTATTATTCATACAATCACCTCCAGTGAGATCAATCTAAGCTTAACTACAAATGGTATTCACCAGTGAAGCTAAGGCGTTCATAGGAATTACAATTTTAAGTAGGATGCAAACCCGTATTTGTCTTAACTCCTTAAGAGCAGCAAGGGTCTGGAGGATTTGGCTGTTAATCCTGGAAAAATGACAGCCATAAAAATGTTGACTCATCTCACCAATAGATCTATAAAACCACCATTAGGTTGTTATCACTAGGAACAACACTGTGTGGGTTGAGCATGTGCAAATGAGCACAAAATCGCAGCTGGTATTTCTAATTCTGTCCAGCCCAAGAGATATATGATCTCAAACTATCTGAGATAATTACACAAATTAAATCAAACCCAAATACTGAATTCCCAAGTGCAAAAATCTTTAATATGTGTCATATATAACTATTGAACCATTTACTTTCCATCTGTGTACTCTTTAATTCTTCTTGTCACATATTCTAATTATGAATAATACTCATAAACAAACACGTGTTTACACCTCTTCCATCCACTGCTCCAAACCCTGCTGAGGAAGTACATAAACTTGCTACTCTAGCATCTTGTCTAGAGCAATCACATAGTAACTCAACTTGTAACTTCAGCAGGCATTAAAACAGAAAACTATTCTGTATGACAAAGAACATTGCCAAAAAGTATTTTGTATAAGCAGAGTGGATATTATACAAGAAATTTCTCTTCAAATAAATGCTCTTTCTTTTGCTGATTTGCCACCATATGAGGAAAAGCATCGCTTTTCTCACATATTGCATTTCAGGACAGACTCCATTCAGATAGCATGCAATGGTTATAATTACAGCTTTAAATCCAGGCTGGAGCTAGTCTTGTTACAATGAATGTAATTCACAAAAATTTCAACAATAGTGACAGTGAGAAAACCTCTTTTCTAATGTAACCATCCCTGTTGCGGCATTTCATCTTTCCACAATGCAGAATGCAGAGGCTTTTCAGCACATGAGAGGCTTGGAGATTTCTATAAAGCCTTATGCATGTGAGAAGAGGAATTCGAGGCTGGCAGATGGAATGAAAGGGTGAAAACTTGCAGCACTGTGTACCAATTCAATTGCTAGAGCTCTGTTTATTTTAAATGCAACCCTCTAAGCAATTGACTCATGAATACCTCTCATGTTATATGCAAAAAGTAATTAACAGAAAATCAGGCTGAACATAAATTGTTCCATAATTCAAGTTGTGAAAATACCAAGACCAGTGTTGAGTAGAATTAATACAGTTTATTTTGCTTACATTAAACATTAAATTTCTTTAGAACTTTTTAAAATATATTTTTAGAATACCTAGGGTTCCATGAAGATAGATATAGAACAGTGTGGGGCATACATTCTGCAAACACCTTTGAAATACTCATATCAGCTGTGATATCTGTGATACACACATACTCTAGAAGTACCACTGCATATAATACACCTATATCTACCTATAAAACAAATGTAAAAACAAGTGCATCATTTTGTCGTGTTTTCTCCAAGTCATAGTCAGAAGATGGGCAATCACAAAGTGAACCTAAAGGCTGACCTCCAAGTGACTCCCTCCAGCTCTTGCTTAAACAGTGTTAGCCATAGTCAAGGCACAATTCTGCCCTGAGGTATTCATACAGGTCTCCTTCTAAAAGCATGAGGAATCACTAACCTCAGGCGACTGACCATAGGACTTTATTTGTAACTAAACCCGAGAAGTGAAATTATTCCACGGGTTAGATAGCTAACATTTTTTTTTCCATGTGTGTTCCACTAGGCAGGGAGAAGTCTCTTGTTTAGCACCTCTAAATAAAGATGCTAAATAAGTGACAGTTTATTTATGAAATATTGTATCATTTGGTATAACTACAGCTGGCACAAAAATCCCTTAAACATATGTGATTGTTTGCAAACCTGTCCAGTGAAGGTGAAAACAATAATATGTTTTTTCTTTAACCTTTCACACCTGAAAATGTTGGTTATAAATCACAAAGGTTTACAAGTCAATTTTTTTCAAATGCTCTGTTTAAAATATGAATAGAAATTATGCATTGTATTATAAGAACACACATAAGCAGTTTTCATTGTATTGCCTGTTTTGTAAGTGGGAGTTGTTCATACAAGTGCTTAAGATGCATTTCCATAAAGCAGCAGGGTTCTATCTCTGTGACTGCTTAAAAGTGGCTTTAGGGCTAAGCTGGAAGGCAAATTGGTAAATCACAAATAAAGCATTTGCCTTTAGAAATGTTTTTCAGAGCCAAGCTGAGTCCAAACTACTTAGTAAGACTAAGAGGCAAACTCCAACTCTGCTCAGCACTGGGGAAGGGCACCCAAATGTATTCTCGCCTGCAAGGCAGATGAATTTCACTGTGTTTTCCTTAACCCAGCTATCTGCAGTATATCCCATCTGCTGTCCCAGCTTTGTCACATAGAAGCCTGACACTGGGCAAATAAGAGGGTTGGTATCCCTCCTGCGTGGCAGTGAGAATCACCTGCTGGCAGAGCAGATGGGATTTGTCAACAGCTTGAACCTATATGGACTACCTGCCTGACAAAGCTGGGTCTGAGGGTGTTCCTTGGCCATCTGAACATAGAGACATGTTTTAGCCTGCAGCAATGTACAGAGACTTTCTTCTGACTGAGGAATTCATTTGGAAAAGATACAATTTTTCCTTGGTCACATATCAAATGAGTGACAGAACTGGAAACTGAATCCAGGAGTCCCAGATCAAAGTATCCTAATTTATAACTAATAGAGGCAGAAAGACACGATGGGAGGAGAAACCACCTGGGAATACTGGAGGACAACAGAATGACCATGAGCCAGCAATGTGCTCTTGTGGCCAAGAAGGCCAAAGGCATCTTGGGGTGCATCAGGAAAAGTGTGTCCAGCAAGTTGAGGGAGTTTATCCTGCACCTCTACTCTGCCCTGGTGAGGCCCCATCTGGAGTACTGTGTCCAATTCTGGGGCCCCCAGTTCAAAAAGGACGGGAAATGCTGGAGACGGTACAGCAGAGGAAACAAAGATGATTAGGGGTCTCAAGCATCTCTCTTATGAGGAAAGGCTGAGGGAGTTGTGTCTTTTTATTCCCTTTAGAGAAGAGAGGGCTGAGGGGGGATCTGATCAACACCTATAAATACTTAAACGGTGGGTGGCAAGAGGAAGGGGACAATCTTTTTTTTCAGTGGTGCCCAGTCAGAGGACAAGAGGCAATGGGCACAAACTTGTACATAAGAAGTTCCATCTAAGCCTGAGGAGGAACTTCACTTTTTCAGGGTGGCAGAGCACTGGAACAGGCTGCCCAGAGAGGCGGTGGAGTCTCTGCCTCTGGAGAAATTCCAAAACTGCTTGGACGAGTTCCTGTGCACCCTGCTCTAAGAGGACATGCTTTGGCAGGGAGGTTGGACAAGATGATCTCCAGAAGTCACTTCCAACTCTATATCGTTCTGTCATTCTGTGATTCTATGCAGGTGCCTCTGTCAGCCTTCAGAGAAAGTGTCTTGCTGACAAGGAGCAGTATTTCACTATTCAGTGTAAGAATTAGATCTCTAACCAAACAGGCACTCTGAGAAAGGGTTACTTAAGATTCCCACAATATTTGCATGTCTTCTGTCTCCATGTCCCTAGCATTCAGCACATCATTAAAGCATTGCTGATTTTAATGACTACTTGCCAGAAAATGGTACAACTAAGAGAAAATGGGGAGCTGGTTACGCCGAGTAAGCTACTGTCATTTACTCACAAAGTGGACATGGAGTCACAAGCACAGAAAGTGCACAAGTTCAGGCTGTCTTCCTCCCTTCATCTTCCAAGTCAGTGCTTTGTTTTTAACATTAGTCAGACACCTCAAGTCTCAGCAGTAAGCCTGAAACAGAAAAGAGTCAGCATTTCCAGGCCGAAAAGCCAAAATCCATCTAGGAAAAAAAATGTCTTCTACTGAAATAGAAATGATGCTGAGAACTACAGCAGCAGTAAATCAGAGTGGGGAGAACTTAAAGCTGGTTTTGAACCTACAAAGTTTCAGAGAATCAAAGACCTAACTACCTGTATCAACAGGAGGTGTGGATTTTATGTATCTAAATATTGGTATGCAAGTGCATGTTGCAATTATAATTTTATGCATATTAACATTTAATAAATTGTGTTATTTAGTTTAGGTACATAAACCATATTGTACTAGAGTACCATATAGTCATGACATACCTATATTAAGCATAATATAGGAGAAAATCGGGAGTTTTCTTTACCATGAATTGAGAGGAGGAATTGAATTCCTCCTTTCTTTCCCATGAATTGAGACAGAAGGTACAGATGAATTTCTGAACACATTTTACTGCAGAGTAAACCATGACTGTTATGTTAGAGGGGGAAAAAAACTTAGGTACAGTCAAGACCCAGTGACCTGAGAAGCCTCCCCATCAACAACCAAGAGAGCACTTCAGAGATGATAAAATACTTCATAAATCTTCCAAGAAATGATAAGAAAATGAGCAAGGTCATAAATCTTTAACTCATCTCAACCCCACTGAAGAAACACTTTATCAAAGAGAGATAAATATAGCCAACCACTAAAATGAATCAACGTAAGCCACAAAAGAGATGACCATGTAGGGGGTGAGGGGAAATTCTGACAGCTCATGAAAAAGAGTCAGAGAAAAGTGAGAACTGCAAAGTTCTGCTGATGTCCCCAAGCAAGTATAATGGGTTCTTGTAACAGATTACACCATTTTTTACCCCCAGATAATTAGGAGAGTTAATATGTTTCTATCAATAAACATGGGTTGAAAAATAAACTTAATAAATATACAATGAGTCTTTTTTTTTCCTACTGAGGGCCAGCAAAGTTGTCTTGTGTGATACAATGACACCACAGAGCATGTCATGCAATTGTATCCAAACTCCCTAATTAGCATCAGACATTAACTCTCAGTCAGTGGATCACTGAGGTCAGAACTGAGAGTTTATAATCTAGCAAATTTACACCTATGTCCCCACAAAGTCAGGACTGAAAAGGGGCCTCTAATCAGATGGGTGTCCTATGCAACCACAGAACTTTTTACAAAAACGTTAGGCGCAATCAAAATTCAACTCAAGCTGCACAGTTGACCTATCCATAGACCAAGCTACTAGTCAGCTGGAGGTAAACTAAAGCTACCTGATCAATAATGGTTTTCAGCAGGAAATTTGGGATCCAGCTAAGCAAAATTTCATTAAAATTATCTGCTTTTGTCAAAAGCTGCCTACCACAGAATTTTTTGTTTTTCAAGGAAAAGAAAGCCACTTGCAAATTGTCATGAAAATCCAGTTGTTCCAATATTCCTATGCCCCTATCAGACCTGGGCCACAGAAACTTCCCCAGCCATGCCACTGGCCCAAGATGCACAGCAAGGGCTCAGTAAAAAACTGTGGTGCACCAGAGAGTATGTGTTGAGGTCTATTAGCTTGCTCACAGAACAGTGGTGACAGAAGACGGGGACAGGTGACTTCTAAACTGTAACATCTACTTAGGTACAAATATGTCTCTTGTCAGCCAACGCTTTTACACAGAACAAATACCACATCCTCCAAAAGCCTTATGAATGAGTAAAGCAAGATGATGAAAGACACAAGACATGCTGTTGAGCCAGAAGAGTGCAAAACCAGCAGTACTCTCAAAAGAATCTGATCCAAACCTATTAAGTCAATGAGACCCTTTCTATTAGCGCCAACTGGCTTTCTGCTTGATCCCACACAGCAAGATAGAAATCATATTTCTTTAAGAAGAAAAAAAAAAAACAAACCAAACCTGTGGATTAAAGAGCATTTCCAGTGAAAGAGCCTTCATACTGTCATTTTACAGAAGTTGTACTTCTTCTATTCAACCAGAAATCCTGATAGTTTAGCTCTATGTCATTTAGTTCATTCTAAATCCTTTAAAAAATTTGATTGACAGAGAGGAGCACGGGAGCTGCACAAATGGTAGTTCCTTCTTTGCTTGAAAATGAACTATTTGCTTCTTAGTGTCCAAGCTGCAATAGACAGAAAGTAATCTAGACCCTGGAAAATCTAGAAGAATGCACCAAATTACTGGCAGCTTAAACTGAGAAGGCCTGACTGCTTTTACAAGCTTCCCAGTGAAGAGTAAGGATGCCGGGAAGGACAACAAAGCCAGGAAGACAAGCATCTCAGAGTCAGAGAGAGAGAACTGCCAACAGAGTTGGGGCAGGAGTAAAGTTAGGGAGCAAAAACAGTAAGAAGAGGATACCAAAGAAAAAATAACCAGCTACACTGGCAGCCTCTGGATGCCACTCGAGAAGCCCTTCCCAGGGTTTTACATCAGTGAGTGCCCAGGGAATAGGCCCATGGATACCCAGGCAAAGTCCTTTCCATGGTGCTTTTTCCTGGGTGGGAGAACAGAAGTCTGCATCAGACATAGGCTGACCAAGCTAGGAGTTATGGAGCTTCCCCACATTACATAGGAACATACAGGAACATAGCACTGAAAACAGCCCACATGGGGCTTCATGAATCTAATTAGGCATGGCCTGGGGGAATGAGAAGACATTTTTGTGTTTAAGTTCATTGCTGTCTTTGGCTTCCCTCTGGAGGCTACCAGCAAGGTTACCAACAACTGCCAAGCATGGCAATGGTGTCATTATGGAAACACCTGTCCATGGGATCACAGTGATACAGCTCACCCACAAAGGCCGCCAAACAACAGATGGTAGCAACTTTTGATTGCTTACCAACATGGACTGGATTTGAACCAGCATGTTAGAAGTGAAAATATTTCCAGCTCGTTTCGTATTCCCTTCAGCTATTTTTTTCGCCTGTTAACATTATATATTATGTATTACCTTACATTAAGTCCTGGAGAAAGACTTGATTAAAAAAACAACAAAAACCTTCCCCTTGCTGTGTAATACAAAATAGAACCAGCAGACTTGGATGCCTACTGTTTACATTTTACACTAAGAGGGCAATTTCACACTGCCTACTACTGATGCTGCAATATTTCCATACCCACTTTCTTTTATTTGTTTGTTTTAACTCAGTTCATGCCAAAATTAAAATGAGAAGGTTCATAAAAAATGTCATGCCTTCTCCATTATAAGGAGTTGTGTCAGCCCCCTGCCTACATTTTTGTTTTGTTATAACATCAATCCATTTACAGAACCAGGTCAGCTCTGTGGCTGGCCTAGATAAAGCAGCAGGGATCCATCTCATACCCGGTCCCTGCTGCCCCTCAGCCAACCCGCAACTGTGCCCCTGCCCAGGTGACTACTTACTCCACATGTGGTTGTAGGTCTCCCTTAGTAACTCAACCATTTACAGCAGAGCCACCGAAGGCAAGAGATTTGTACCTAAAGTCATCTAGCTCGCTCTCATCCAGACATCTTCCCCTATCACCAGAAAGTCAATGAATCAAAGGCAAAGCAGAAAGCTAAAAGTTAAAAGGATCCAAGCAGGTTGCTGAAAGCATACGTCGTACGGCAGGCATGCTGCAGCGATGTGTGGGTGGCCGACTGCTTGTCTGGCTGCCTGCCTGCCGCTCTTCACACGCCGGCGGTACACCTCCAGGATGCTGCTGTACCAGAATCAGCCTCAATGGCACAGGCTTCAGGAGACATGCACAGACCTCTTGGGTTTGGAGAGCTTTGGAACTGCGGTTTTTCAGGCTTCAACTTATGAGCCTTTTGAGTAATAAAAAAGTGCACTAAGGAAAAGAGAGTGGCTTTTCTCTATTTCAGACATTATTACTTCGACAGAAATTAAATTATAAGCCCTTATCACCACTTAGGAGTGGAAAGCGCTGGAGGCTATAAACATCCTGAGTGAAATCTTAACCCTGTGGAAAGTAAGGGCAAAATTACTATTGACATTAATAAAGCCAGGACCTCACTCCATATATTTGTGTGTGTGAATGTGTGTGGTTTGTGTTTTCACAGAGAATCAGGATTACTTATTAACTGACATGCAGAGACTGCAGCAAAGACTGCCCACAGTATCATCAAAGCTTATGGAAATGTTCCTAAGATTCTTGCTTCCTCCAAAACTGCCTGTACAAGCCAAATAGAATCTCTTAAACCCAGTATGTGTTGTGGTTTAGATAGAACTTATTTGTAAAATAGCACACTTGAGTGATTACATGCTTTTTTGTTGTTTTCTGAAATTAATATTCATTCGGGAAAAAGGAAAGTAGGAGTGCATTATTCTGTGTTTTATTAAATCACATTAGTTACTGAGCTTTAAGTGGCCTTCTCAGTTGGAAATAAATCTCACAACATTGGCTAGTAAGTTTCAACTGTAGATACCATACAAAAACAAAGTGGTTGTGTATGCATTTATTGTTTAGTATTTGTAATTCCTGACTTTCTCAGAAGCAAGATGTACACAGGGGTTTGGTGTTTTTTTTAAGTAAAAAATAAGAATGCAAATTTTGTGCTGTAATCTTTCCTAACTCATCTATTTGCTTATTCTGACATCTCCATGGAACTAGATCTGTGAATTTTGTGAAATTCAGCTGTCTGGGTTTTTTCGCCTAAGCACTTTCTGGCAAAGACAGATCCCCCAGTGACGTTACTGACTACAGATCCTCTGGCATACATGGAAATATAACAAGTAACTCTACTGGAAATCTGCTCCAGGTAACCAAAATACTGTTTTTCTTAATATCTGCTAAGTTTCACACTAAGTCATATCTGGGTACAAAACAATTAAAGAGAACTTATAGCAGGTTTTTAATACAAGCTCTGAACTTATATCCTTGCAATTCTCTTTGTTGTTTATGTCAGAACACACACAATAATTTA
Organism: Pedionomus torquatus; assembly: GCA_013398155.1. Lineage (NCBI taxonomy): Eukaryota > Metazoa > Chordata > Aves > Charadriiformes > Pedionomidae > Pedionomus > Pedionomus torquatus. The sequence goes on along the minus strand of VZRU01013779.1, from coordinate 302,864 downwards.
GAACAGACATGCCCTGTAATATTTTTTTTGTCCGTACCAGAAGCATCTTCCGCTTTGTTTTAAGATTTCTCCTAGTTAATGCCATCCCTGCATTGACTTTTCTGTTTTTCTCACATAGCCACACTTCTGCTCCCACACAACTTCCTTGTGACCTCCTTCCAACTGAATGGAAATTAATCCCTTTTTCCAGGTTTGTCACTTCAGCCCTTCTGCTTCTCAAGAAGCTATGACATTCAGTCATCTTTCAGTTTTCACAGTTCGCTGTGTCCCGGGACAGGTTTCATTTCAAGTAATTCTAGCTGTTCTGGTGCAAGTATCTAATCTACACTGCCTATTAAAGCCCCCCAGAGAGGGAAGTACCTGCTGGGGGTAATTCATCATCATTACCACAACCAAGTCCTAAGCTGCTCAGGTCGCTGAGGTTTATTGGATGTACTTTTTCCTCATGGCAAATTCCACAAAAAGGCTGACAGACTTTTAAACTTTAAAAGGTAAGAATGTAGTAGAATATGAACTATGGTGATGGACTTTTAGATGGCAAAAGCTATTTTGTGATGAGAAATGACAGAACATAAATAGAAAGGATTTAGTCACTGCTTTTACCCCAGTTCCTCTCCTTGTTTCCATGGAGGTCCTCACCCAAGCCTTGGAGTGGCGGCAGACACTGGTTTATCCTGCTGCTCCTGCACTGCTCTTCCTGCTGTCTCTCATCCCCACAGCACATGTCCTTCATGATGCTCCCAGCAGTTTCTCAAGCTGTCCTGGAACAGCAAGCTCCGAGCACCATGATGGGAATTTCTCCTTGCTTCTTCTACTCAGTGGTTTCTGGCACTTGCTTCCCTGAGAAGCTCTGCAGCTTCCCTTGAAAAGGGGCAATCTCTTCTCCTTTAAACTATTCCTCCTCACCCAGTCTCCTTAGAGGAACACCTCATTTCTGGGAACAATTTATTTTTTAAAAAAGAAAAAGACCAAGTATCTTCCATCACAGCAGGAAATGTCTAAGACACAAAGAACAGAATGGCTTTCCTTCTCCACTGTTCACAGAGAAAGTCTATTTCACTGTGCACTTAAATTTTAGATTAATATTAACCCAAATGGCCTAAGATACCAGTGCAGAGCAAGTTTATAAAATATCTTACTCATAAATTGACAGGAGGCATAACAGTTTTAGCTGAACCTACTTTTTGTAGATACAAATGCTGGGATAATGTACAAAGAAATGGGAAATACAAAATTTCTTGTTTGTAGGAGAGTTTAAACTATTCTACAATATCTGGTCCTGGGTTCTTTAAAAACAAACTGAAAGCATAAATGATTTAGGAACACCTTTAATTTATCAATACTATCGTCACCTTCTGTTCATCAGCCATAAAACTATCAACCATGCAACAGAAATACTAGATAAGCAACAGAAAAACTGGATATTGCACTCTCTCCTTAGTTTCTAACATGGCCTGGCACTTCTGATTTTTTTGAAGTTTTTGATCCTCTGCATCTCACTGTTGGATGTTGGAAGTCCAGTAAGCAGAGCTCTAACACTTTTACCCTAATCCAATCCTGTGCTCTCTCAGAGGTTTTAAAGGACTCTTCAGGATAGATATTGTTTTGTGGATTTGTCAGGTTATGATAGTCACAGCACTGAACTTGATAGGCTTCAGCCCTAATCCAAATCTTCCCTAGAAATTACATCAAGCCTCCTCATACATGTCCCCCCTAGCTGAGACCATGAGGGGAAAGGACAGAAGGGTGTGTCCTTATGGAACAGATTTAGGGCAAACCCCTCAGGGAACGCGCCAGGTGAGGAATCCCAGGAGGTCATCCAAAACTTTAAATACCACTTTGCACCATATGAAAGAGCTGGAAGAGGGAAAGAGCTGGAAAGAGCCACAATCTTGGCTATTACTAAAGTAACCAGTTCACCTCCAGTTTTTCAGCAGCATTTGATTGTGACCAGATCTTTTAGCCAGATTCAGAAGAGACAATCACTCAATTGCCTGTTTCTGTTTTTAATGCACTAGCCACAAAATGTGAGCTGCCTCGTGAAACAAGCAGTGGTAGTGCTATGTGTTTATGTGTCATTACATTTAATTTCTTGTGAATAAAGAAAGAAGAGAGACACCAACACCACGGCATAGACTCGGACAAAAAGAAATGGAGATGTTAATCCACTTCCTTTCCATGCAAAGACCATTTCACTTAGTTCAGAATCTAAAAATCAAAAAATCAAAATGTAGTCATAAATACATTATAGGACGTCGTTACAAATACATTATAGGATTGGTAGGAAGGAATGGTATCAGCTTGCAATTAAACTGTCAGGGTTTAAAATTGTTAACGCTGAGCTGTGTAGCAATGGTTTATGACTGGCATGAAATAACAAGATACTTTTATGTTAGTCTAACTTGTCCAATTTTTAAATTAAACAAAAATCCATCCTTGTTTTAAAGAGGGCCTACATTTTAAATAAAATTCCTTTTAGAACCAGTAGGTTTCTGTAGCTGGACATAGCACTTCTGCCCATGTCACCAGGTTCAGTGCCTATGCTTATATAAGGACATCCTCTAAAGGGGGCTGTGCACACTTCCACTACGGAGTTTAGCATCCATGAGAATTGTCTGTAAATGATGGTTGGATTCAATCTATCTTCCTTAAGAGCCCCTCAGCAGAACTGTCCTTTGAGGATGTCTTTCAATGTCAAGGTATCTATTTATGATTGATATGATCAGTCTGTAGTGGTTTAACTCATCACTATGTTCTACCTTGAAACTAGGGCAGGAGCAAAAAAAAGTTATGGTAGCTGTTTCTTGCATGCCTAAATCCAAAGAAATAAGATTTGTTTTCTTTTTTTCTTTTTTTTTTTCCTTTTTTTCCTTTTTATCTCAAACAACAGCGATATATTCATTACAATTTATGAGGCCTTTTTTTCTAAATTGCTACTAGCCTCTTTCTATGTACAGATTTGCTTTTATTGATACAAATCTTTTACATCCTTAAATTCTGTATCGGTTTACCTCTGGTCTTTGGAGAAGATACCTGCAATGACACAAATGCCGGCTGTCTGGCCAAGAACTAATATATTGGTAAGTACCTCAAGATCCTTTAACATCACAAGATGTACAGAACAGAGGCAATATCAGCTTTCAAATCTCTTCATTCAGGGCAAGTGGGTCCTTGCTTACTGTGCTGAGCTAGCCTGAAATGTACCATGTTTCAAAATATTATTATTTTGTAGGAGCATAAGGCTTTTAAACTAGTTATTATACATTTTGGAGCCTTACCAAAGACACCAACCCCCAGATAAAATTGTAATAAATAGCGGTAGGGAGAAAAGTAGCTACTGCAAAGCCTAATTAAGCATTTTGATTAGTTAGTACTTACTGCATTTGGCTGCTGTTTATAATTAATTTTACTATCTGATGTCTGTCAGTGCTGGTTTTTTTAACTACTTCTTTGTTCACTTAATTGGGCAGTTTATAATCACCACCTTGGAAAAACAAGTTTTCTGCTTTGCTTTTATAACATCATATTCACTAAGCCTTTTTGCCCTTTCAGTTTCCATACCCTTCATAACACTGGCAGGATTAACCCCAATCACCAAACCAGCTTTCCAGTTCCAATGGCAGGGTGCTGAGCATTGTTTCTTACCCACAGCCAAACACAGACCTTCTTTTACTTTCCCCCACCTCTTCCTGCAATACGCAACCCATCTGCCTCTAACACCAATTTGCTGTTTGAGTCTGCAGTAGTCAACTACTGCACCTGGGGAAAGGTCCACGGGAGAGGAGTGTCTTATGGACACAACCAGTCAGCCCTGCCACAAACTGACTGCAAAATGGGAGCCAGTACCACAGAACCACACCAATTTTGCAGAAGAAAGGAGCCACCAGCATTTTCGCTACTTTGCTTTAGATTTTAAACAATGAGACTGATGGTTTTTAGCTTTTGATTTTTTAAGTCAATTATTTCCTTTCTCGTATTTGGGCAAGGCAGTAATTCAGAGGAGGGGGCACACAGTCAAAACTATTTTACACTGGAGTGTAGGAAAGTATGAGTTAAAAATGTCCATTACACAAATTGAGGTACTACTGTCTGTAAAACAGGAAGACTGGGAAAATCACAGGGACTTGCATGACTTTGAAAACTAGAGTATGAAGTGAAATTTAATCGTACAAAGTACAGAGTCATAAATTAAATAGAAATTCCTGCCCTGAGTCATGAACATGATTGGACTGACAAGGAAAGAGAAGCAATTGACTGTATCCTCCCCAGTCAGAGGATAAAAAGAGCCATGAGTGCAATATAACTGTAAAGAAGTAAATGTGATCCTACATCACATCAGCTAGGACATTTCCTGTAGGGAGAGGGGAATATTGTTTCTGTTGTACATGACACTGATGAGCCTTTTGCAGTAATACTGTCACAGTTCTGGTTCCTCCTGCACTGGTAAGATGAATTTAAACTGATATTGTACAGAGGAGAACCAGCAGTCTGAGAAGGAGAATGGAGAGCTCATGGTACAAGTGAAAAAGCAAGAATTGGTCTAGTTCAACCTCTGAAAACTAAGACTAAGAGGGGACTAAGTTATTTGCTATAAATACATTAGATCAGATGAAGGGAAGGAAGAAAATGAGGTAAGCATGACTTTAAATTAGTGGAAAATTCACTGCCTGAACAAAAAGATTTTAACCAGATAAGCAAAATTTTAAAGTACAATGTCAAAGTGAATTGCTAACCATCAGAAGGGTGAGTAATGCTGCTGGAGTTGTAGCAGGAATTAAAAAAAAAAAAAAAAAAAAAAAAAACAAACCAAACAAACAAAAAGATTGGTTTTACAGTAAACAGTAATCACAAAAAGGAAGGAACTATATAGCACAGTGCAGATATGATTCAATGACCCTGCATGCTGGTTTTGGACCTCTAGTCCTATACCAGAACAGCATAACAGAGCTGAAAAGTTTTTATGAACCAAATTTCAGGACATGGGAGGCTGAAATGGGAGGCAGAGAAAATAGGGAGGAAAGACCAGAAGCAGTGACAGAGAAGATAGATAGATAGATAGATAGATAGATAGATAGATAGATAGATAGATAGATAGATAGATTATATATATATATACTTATATACAATATATATAAGTAAGACCACAAATGTAGTATTTAACTTGAACTCAATAACAAAAATTTACCTGTTGAAAATTAAAATTCATAATTGGTTAAGAAATCCAAGTCACACGAGAGCTGAAGGGAGTCACTGGAGATTTAAAGAGTTTAAATAATTACTCTGTAAAGGAGTTGAAGGGATTAAAATTAAACAAGCCTTGATTAATTAAATTTGCTTATGGGGAAAAAATAAGTTTCATATGATTGGCACTTGTCCTGCAGTTTACAAAGAAAGAATATTCAGAAAGCTATTTGTTGTCCAAGCTACATTATCAAGGAAGGCAGTTTGCACATCAAATGGGATACTGTGGGAAACACGGGGAGATTTTGTTTCTGTATGCAGCAAAATTCCAGGCTTGCCATTGTGTCTCTGTGATGGTTGCAAAACAGCTTTACGTAAGAAGCTTTTATAATGCTTCATGAAGATCAATAGCTTTAGGTTGGTTTATTTGTTTTGGTTTGTTCTCCTGTTACAAAAGCACCTGATTGCAGACAGGAAAGTTGCTTTGGTGTGTTAGGTACCATCCAAAAATATCTGGAAAGATAGACTTTACCCCGCAGAATACTGAAGATATATAAAGGGCAAAGGGGAGAGGTTATTGCAAACCTCTGCATAATAAATCTTGGCAACTGTGACACCTAACTATAGACATTCCCTATCTTGATATTCGGAAATGGGAAGGCTAGCAAGTGAAATAGGAGCTTTTGCACAGTGAAGCAATCTTAAGTATCAGGCAGGTTTTCAAACAGCTGTGCTAGGTTAATGGAAATGTTAGACACCAAAAAATCATGCATCGATGTGTAAATAAGGAAAAAATGTGGGTGGCAGGCTGGGAAAGAGAATTCCCTCTGGTATTCTTCCTGCCAGAAAACAAAATCAGACAGCTTCCACCCACTAGTCTCTCCTTATCTCCCCTTCAGTTTCCAATGGCTTGCTCTGCAAAATTTCCCCAACTCTGGCAAGCCATGAAACCTACTGAGGATTTAAAATTCCTGTTAGATTAGCAAATTTTGACCCTTTGTCGATATTATCAGGTTGTGTGAACCAAAACTGTTTTAGCTGATCTTTAAGCAGACATTTCTAACTGTAGCTTTTCTCACTGTTGTGCAAAAAAGCTCTCAGTGTTTCCATATGGTCTGAAGCAATATCTAGATTTACACTTTCTAGGCCAGTGAGAAAAGGTGTAATAACAAGAGGAGGAGCAAAGGAGGCTCTAGGCACGGTGGCTTCTCCAAAGCTGCAAGATGATTTGTTCCCTTTGTACATCAACCCCAACCCCAGGTGTCTAAAAGCCATGGGTCGGGATCAGCCAGCTGTATGATGGCTAAAGTGTACATCTCAGTCATAAAAACAGATGCTTTTAGATATGTTCAGGAGTGATTTTTATATCTCCGGGTAAGTGCCTTAATTTTGAGAACATTGGACAAACTTTGTCATACAGCTCAACAGCAATCCTTTAATGAGATCGATTAAAAATCACTGACTCTTTAAAATAGTTAAAATTCAGAGTTTATGTATGAAACACAGTTTTGTGGTGGAAATTCTTCTACAGACATATTTTCATCTACTCACCCCTTCTGGAGGAAAGGAGGGGTAAATACCAAGCAAATCAAACATTTCAGAACTTGAAGGGAAGAATCAAGAGCTCTGGCTCAATTTCATCAGACTTCAAACATGCAATGCTATTTGTCATGAATGGGATTTCATTTGCATAATGCACGCAGCAAGCAAAATACACGGAGGGCTGGCCTAGGTGATTTTGCATATCAGAAACTACAAGGGAGGTGCATTGCATACAAGTGATGCCATTGCATACACTTGCAGATGTGAATTAGATATCACGAGCATGAAGCTGCATGAGCTTGCAGGGTAAAGTCATGGGAATAACTCATGCACTCACATTTTGTACTGGAAGCTGTAGTTTCACTGAAATATAACTATCTCCCGTTGGCAAGCATACATCAAAATCACTCCTAGAGAGGTGCTGGCAAGTGATTTCTCCACATTTAAATGCCATGTTGCATTGGCAAAATGAAAACTGGGATAATCATGCGTCAGATCCTAGATTAAGCAGTTAGTCTCCATATAATCTCTCCACATCCTCTGCACAATCCCCATACAATTAAGAGGAGGTGAGGAAGAGCAAACCCTCCAGAGGGCAATTAGAACTGAAGCTTATTTTAGGTGCACTGAGTAGCCCTCCATGGGCTCCTTTCTTCAATGGCCTAAGTAGAGCAGACTCCTAATATAAATCCCCAAGGTTAGGCATCCAAAATAGGATGTACCGATCCCCTCCACCTCTTACCTTTACAAACCCATGCCTCTGCTTTCCCTATTGTTTAAAAAAATGTATTCTCCAAAACCAGTTCCCAAAACCTCAAGCTGCTATAAACTTTGATTCTTGACATAAACTGTTTCTTCAGGCAAAGCATGAAGTCATTTCCGGGGCTATCCATTCAAAGTGAGGTGGGGGGGAACTCTGAGTCAAAGCCCATTAGCTGAAATCACCCTGAAAAAGCAATACAGATTTAGAGACTGCCAATTCAAGTGCTCCTTTGGCCTTTTACTGAAACACAAAGGGAAAAGAAATCTCAGTAACATACCAGTCAGGCATTTGCCTGGGACCTTAAGAAAGTAGCAGGCGTCTTTTCTGTGTGTGCTAGCATAAGTATTAATAGACTCTGAGAGGTTCTGCAGTGAGATTTATGGAGCTGGCTTAGAGAAAACTGCAACTGAGACGAATAGATTGAAGGGGGACAGCAGGCTAAGTATAAAATAATTATTTGTGCACCTGTTCAAGAGCCATTTTAGTTTGTGTGCTCCAAGAGAAAAAGTGCCGTTTGGAAAACACAAGGGTTTGTGCAATTTAATGATGCTATTATGGTTCCAAGCCCAATGTAACCATCCATATGCCGTTCCTCCTGAAATATTTAGCAATTAATAGAGATAAAAGGCCCTATCACACAACACATTGTGTCAGGATTGTGAAGTCAGGGAGGATAAGCTCATACAAACCCTTGTTCCGCAGAAACACTTTCACTGTTTTGAATATGTCCACTTTTCCACCTCTGTTGGCAAATTAAAGCATGAAAACTGAGTAACAAGTGGAGCAGACTCTAGAAAAGCAGTTTCAGCTTGGAGAACAGGTAGTATTCCAGCAGATACACTGCTCACACAAGGGAACAGATTTAAAGAACAGTAGTTTGTAACAAGAAATAAATAGTTGTGCAAATCTCCAAGGAAGAGGAGGCCTCATATTGCTCTTTTCAGTGATGTTCCCTATTATGGAAAAAGCTTAAGAAACTAGAACATAGCCATTTTTTAGACTATCATGACATAATACATCCACTATACAAATGCATGGATTCAGATGAGATTAGACAGAGAAAAAAGATTCCCAGAAAGTACATTAGGAAACATAGGAAGGTGTGAAGAGGAAGGATGAGGTGAGAAAGGAAATGCAAGTAAGGAGATTTTACAAGCTAAAGTGTTGCTGGTATAAAATACTACTTTTGTCTCAAAAGGAGAAAAAAATAAGATCACTGGTAATTTATAATCACAGAGCAACAGAACATCAGCTGTGTTTTCTGCTGATGTCAGAAGAAAAGAAAGGGAAGGGAAGGGAAGGGAAGGGAAGG
>VZRU01013779.1:230871-285899 GCA_013398155.1 Pedionomus torquatus | reverse complement strand
CCCCCGTCTCCTGTTGACACACTCAGTCTGCAGTTTCTATCAGCTTGTCAGATCAATTTTCCATTCTTGAAAATAAGCATTTAGGCTAAATGATTGTAATTAAGAACCTTCTTCTTCCAGCTCAATAGCTGTCTGGACAGACAGGTAATTCCCCATTGATTTCTATGGATCAGATTTTCACAGAAAAATCTTCAATAGGCAATGCAATGCCTGCTTGGGAAATATAGCCTCCCTGGGCTGTCTGAGGCATCAGTGGAAAGAGCTGGGCAACTCTGAAGGGCAACTCCACAGAGCAATTTTAGTGCACCAAAGTTCTCAATAGGCCTCTAGAGGTGTCACGCTTCGGAGCTTCAAGTTTCATGGGTTGCACCTCAAGTAATCAAATCAATTTGGCAATCTACACTTGCAGAAGGTGTGATGAATCTCTGTCTTCAGAGCTTCCATACAGAATGGTACCCACAGAGCTTCTTCATTCGTATGGTCCTAAATCATTCTCTTCATGGCTGGCTTGTAAAAATCTCAATTCTATATAGAAATCAGGTTGATTTTTTTTCCCACCGTTGTTTCTGACACTCTGCAGCTGCAGCATGAAGTAGCTCAGTGCTTCCTGGTCCCAGAGGTGGCCTTAGACTATTAGAGTTGGAACCAACAGCAGGAGCAGGAAGAACAGAGTTATGCAAGGAAATGGAAGGAAACGTTTTTTAGGAATTAAAACCAGCCCGTGTTTAAGGATAACAGGGTTGTCATCTATTGCAATGGGCTCTGATTCATGGCCTCTGTGTCAACGCAGAGAGGAAAGGAGGTTGAGCTGGAAGGGAAGTAAGGAAAACATGCCAGCTTTGGTACAGCCCTAGTGCTATATTCTCCTCAGTATGCTGCTGGCTCTCTGGTACAAATGCAGAAAAGTGCAACAGTTAGATGCAAAATAAATAAAATGCTTCATTTAATTCTTTATTGAATGGAAACTAGGGATTGTCAAATCTTCACCCAGCATCATTTCTGCATGTGAGGGAGAGAAAAGAGGCTATTGGATCACAGCCCATTAGCGCTACCCAGTGTTGTGTGCACATCAAACTTGGCCTGTCTCATAAAATGCAGTGTCTCTCCAGTAATCTTGCAAGCCTTGGCTGTTGTGAATGGTTGTATAAGAGTTCTAATACTTCAGGTAGTTAATCATGTTAAATAAACTAGATACATGTTTATCTCAGCCAAGTATCTGGCAGGGATATGAACAATCTTTAAAAAGCTGCTATATCCCATCTATTAGGCATAATTACATTAAAGCATAAACCACATCAGAAGTCTTTCAGGACTGCAAACAAAGCAATCTTAATGTACTTTCCAGAAATATACCAAAGTTACCATTAAAATCAGACAGAGAAACATGCAAACAGAAGATTGTATTTACTAAGAAAATGTTCCAACAATATCTGCAATATTCTAGTGATGGTAACTGTAATTATGTGTAGGATATTTACAATATGATTTTGTGGTATTTGTTGGTAAGTGTTGACTTGGCACTTGTGAGCACTATGCAGTATGTGAGAACACAGCTGTCATGTAACCGTTCTCCAGACATTCTTTACTATTGCTTTTTTTTTCTCTACAACTGGACTTCAACTTTTAAGAGGTAACCAAAAACTTCTGCTGCTTTCCAGTGCCAAATTCTGGATCTGGCTGAGTTTTTCGTTGCTAGCCAGAGATTGCAAAGCTATGTAAAAATTTCAGGTCAAAATTCAGAAGAGGTGGGAAGGAGAAGGGTGTAAGAGGGAAGGAATAAAGGCATAGGAAAAGGAAAGGAAACTGGATTATAAACACTCCTGTATTTGGCACAGTCCATTCCATAATTCTGGGATGGCCCACTGAAATGTAGGCGAATTTGCAACATCCAGATGTTGCTGATCACTATTTCCCTTCTCTCTACCTCTTGCAACTAGCAAATCTTTGAGTTTAATTCAAATCCATCTTTTGCCAGATGACAGGTCTCAGAAATGTATTTCACAAGAAGCTCCTGCAGTGAATACACTAACTTAACATTACCAAAGCCTATGCCTTCTAGATATATAAAAAATAATTACAGAGGTATTCTGAACTGTTATCCAGAAAAGAAATAGTACCCACTGTGTATAAACAGCAAATATCTATTATTGTCCCACTGCATTCCAGCAATGTTTGCAGTGGGAAATAGCTTTGGTCTTTCATGAAGCAATAGGTTACAATAGTAGATATGTAGCCAATGTATCTCCAACCAGAGAGAAACTGAAATACTGTATAAAGTCAAAGAATTTTAAAAACCCAACCAAACGTGGGGCACAAACCCATGACCCTGAGATTGGAGCAAACCAAAGGAACCACTGCGCTATAGCCAGCCCTCAGAGTTTAGATAGATAGAAGAGGCTAGCTAAGAAAGTAAAACTGTAAAACAGAAAATTGGTTTATTTTACCTCATACCAGGACACCAAAAAAAACCCTGCAAATAAATGAACAACAAAAATCAGCAGACAGACATAATTAGGAAGTTCTGGCTTGGACTGTTAGCAAAGAGCAGAAATTGTGGCTTGTTTGTTGTTTTGTTTTTAGTTACAGCTGCATTCAGAAGTCAGACTGGTGGGTTTGGGATGTCATGCACAACTTACATCTTGGAAGAGAATTAAGCTGCTGGCTGGTAGGAAAATCAGGGAGGCCCTTAGAGATGCTGAAGAGAAAAGATGTACATATGATACTATCATGAGGGGAAATAATATTAAGAAAAGAAACTGGAGGAAGCTTTGCTGGAAATGTATAGGAATAGTAAATCCTGCCAAGCTGTTACAGAAATAGAATTACAGAAAATATGTGATCTTGAACATGCATTTTACTCAAAGAGCATTAAAGTCTTTCCATTAACTTAAATGGGTTTCATATCAAACCTTAAATGTAAATTTATTTTAAATAGGCTAGTATATAGGAGAGAAGGGTCTGACATATGGCTTCCTTAGTACATCTCAGGATGACTTCATTACTTAAATCTGTCATCAGAAATCTTCTATAATCCAGTCTAAACTTTGTTCTTATTTGTGCTATGTAATTCTAAGTGCGCAGCCAGCAGATAGAGGCAAAGTGATCAACTAATATATTCTAGAAATGTCTAAAAATATTCCAAATCCCTTTCCTTTATAATGATTTTTAGATGCAGTTTCTCGCAATTTGCTATAGTGCTAGCACACAGTACTCCTATGGGATTTTTGCAGCTCCCCAGGAGTAAAGAGATTTTCAACAAAGATAGCTCTGTAAAAATCCAAACAGTTACCAGGAGTTGGAGTCTGAGTATTCCTGCTTGACCATTAATAAAGATCAACCTGCTTCAGGTCAAAAGCATGGATTTGGGAGTAAATATGAAAATATATTTTAAAGCAGATTATTTTAAAATTTATGGCTGTTGTAACCTGCATGAAATGTCAGTTAACAACAATTGAGCTAAGATCAAATCAGAGGCATAAAAAACGTCATCTGTGATATTTTTTTCACACCAACCAATGAAATATCTTAATTCTTTTTTTAAAAAATCAGAAGAAAGTCAGATTTATGCTATTGCAACTTTCACTTAATTAAGTTTTCCATTAACAAGTAGTGCCGGATCAGACCCATATGCATTTATGGCAGTAAATCTAACCATTCCATCAGTTTAAAAGCAAAGAAAAAATGTTTAGGTCATCTGTTTATACAGTCCACTATGATGAAGGAGAAATTGAGAGGGAAAACTATATTGTGCCTGAAAGAGATAGCATGGCTGGACTTGATCTTGTGTAAAGAAGACCTTTTCACTAGTAAGCAAACGTTAGATCAAGCCTAATGAAAAAATTATTTTCTTGAACAGAAGGCCTATTAAAGTGCCAAGTGATATTATAGCTAACAAGTCTGTAGGCATGGCTACCCAACATGTTTCAAGACAAAGACAAGCTAAGGAGCTGGGCTGGGCAGTTGCGAAGGGTGAGAGCAAACACTGGCAGCTGAAATTACAAGAAATCTTCATTTTGGTCTTGAAAACAAGGCCTCAGGCACTCCCTTATGATCAGAAGAGGGAGAAGAATCAGGCTTCACTCTTCCAAATTACATAGAAGAAGAACTTTAACTTTCTACAGCAATTAGATATCAGCTTCAGGCTAGATTTTTGTTTCAGTGAAATCTGAAGTTGAGTGAGACTGGACCCAAAGCATATATTCCACAGTTCAGCATAGTCATGGAGTAAAGACTGAATTTGGTAGGATGGCTTTATAGTCAGTTGAGTATGATTGGTAAAGATGTGACATCAGAAAAACAAAACAACAAAACCCCCCACAAACTGGGGGGAGGAGGGGGATGGACACACAAAATCACACAAAAAAAACCCCAAAACAAAACAAAACAAAAACCACACAAAATCCCACAAACCAAAAAACAACAAAACCCAAAGCTAAACTTCAAACCTTATTCTCAAGTTATAACTGTAATTATCAAAGCCATTCTCAATAACCTAGAATTAGCACTTCTATTTAATCCTACACACCAATGTGGGAGGCAAAAAGGAGGAGAGCAGTGTAGCTCTGATGCAGTTAGATAAATATCTAGTAACGATTAGTAGAGAGGTCAAAATTAGAATTATTAGAACTGAAAATTAAAGGAAATTTTTAAAAATTCCCCAAATAAAGATGTTTATACAAGTACCTACAAAATCAAATGCTTTACCTTTATATTGCGTTGAATATTTCCTCTGTGCCAATAATCAAAGACCTAATCTTGTATGTCCTACCAACTTTCAGGATTTTGTTCAATGTGAAAAGACTGTCTAACTTAAGCCCTATCACAGCCCGCTAATGAACTCATATTCAGTAATGTTCATTAGGTTTTGGTCTAAGAATTTTTAAATTACTTCATAGAATTATAGAAAAGATAGGTTAGAAGGGACCTCTAGAGGTCTCGTAGTCAAACCTCACCAGTTAACAAGCAGAAGGAAATAATTCCTTCCTTCAACTTGCTTGCTAGTTTGTTACCAATGTACCCTGTTATATATTCAGCCTTCTTTGCTGCAAGGATACACAGCTGATCCCAGTGCAACTTGCTGTCTATAGAACCCACAGGTCCCATTCTGCAGCGTTGCTGCCTGTCAAGTTGGTCCCCAGCTTGAATTGATGCATGGCTTCCTCTTTCCCACGTGCAGGACTTTGCATTTGTCCTTATTCAACTTCATGAGGTTCTTGATAGACTATTCCTCATGCTTGTGTAGATCTCTCTAACATCCCTACCCTCCCTGTGCATCAGCAATTACTTCCAGTTTGGTGTCATCTAATGGCTGGCTGGGATGCCTTAAGTCCTGTTGTCCTGGTCACTGATGAAGTCATTAGCACTGACCCCAATAGTTATCAGCCCCCCAAAGAACACCATGAACTGTTAGACTCGAAAGTGTAGATGCTTCAAGTTCACAGGTCCAGACAATTTTTCACCCTTCCTTACAGTCTGTCTATCCAGTCCATTTGTCCTTGTTTGGCTAGCAGAGTTTATGGGATAGTGTTGAAAGTCTGGCTAAAAAGTTGCTACTCTTTCCTCACCCTTAGACCAAATAATTTCACTGCAGAAGCCTGTCAGATTGGTCAGACATGATTTGCCAAGGGATAAATCCAAGTTGACTCTTCCTAGTCATGTTCTCATCTTTCATGTGTCGGGAAATAGTTGTGGTTTTTTTTGAGAATTTCCTCCGACTGAAAAAAAGGTTAATCAGCCTGTAGTTCCCTATATCCACCTTCTCATCTTTCTGAAAAGGAAGGCATATAATTTCTCTATTTATAGTCATCTTGGAACACCTTATGCATTTTGACTTTTAATATTCTCATGTCCATTATTCTCATTTTTAAATTTCATAATCCCTCCACTTTAAGTATACTCATCTCTTGCTGCTAACTTGGCTGTTTCTCAGGCTAAACCTTGATTTTCTGTGGGAATAGTCTATCATCGAGTGATTACTTGGCAATGGTTTCAAAATTTGTGTCATATTTCTAGAAGGTTTATATTTCATTTGTAAAGCTTTGTCCTGCAGAAAGTAGGTGTACACAGCATCAAAGCTCAGAAATGGTTTTGGAATTTTCCTTTGTAAAATGTTACCTTTATAAAATTCCTACCCTCACCAAATATTTTATCTATATTCTTTCTGTGCATGTGTGCACTGGAATAGGAAGCTGCTTAATTTGGAGAAACTTTTAACTCAGTTGCAGCAAAACAAGGTAAATGTTAAAAAAAAAAAGGTGTATGTTAAAAATGTAGTCATTCCTTTGACAAATGTCTGTTGTACAAACAGCTTTGTACTACTGAAGTCCACAGAGCTGTCTGGGCATATACAGTATGTACAGGAGTATAGTTTTGGTTCAGCTACATCTGAGTCCTTAATATGAGCTTGTTTTCTTCTGATTTTTTCAACAGTGTATTTTTGATACTAGTTGTACATAAAAGGTAGATGCTCCTGTTGAAAAGAATGAGAGTTTTCCTACTCATTTTAGGGGGAATAAATTGAAACCTTTCATTAACTTTTTGTCACCTCTATCAATCTTCATGGAAGAACTTTGGCATAGTGACATTTTCCTCCTTAGACATATCCTTACAGGATAATAACTGAAAATGTGCATTAACTGATTAACTATCACATTGTTATTATAGATTTTGACTATCTCCTAAGATAATAAAATTTCTTATTGGCTTGCACTGCTACAGTAGAGACTTGAATTAAACTGTTGCCATTTCAGTCCACTAATAAAAGCACAGCAAGAATATTTCTAGGAATTCTGAAATAAGTATACCTGTGTTCTTCTTTGCTTTGGATTAAACTGTTTTCTCCAGTTTCTTTCTTAGTTCCATTAGTACAAGTGTCTCTAGACTATATACTAGGCCACCACAGCTGTTTCAGGTACTGAAATAAACTAAATAATCATTACTTACTCCTCCTTAAGTAGCTGATCTTTCCTTTATCTTCTTTTCCCCTTGCTCTTTCTCCTTCTTCTTATATATGTAGCAACAAGCATTTTTTTTCTTCCTTCAGTTTGTCAAGGCTGCTGAACAAAGCTTTTATCCTCTGAAAATGTGCCACACTCACCCACCACACTTGAAGGGATTTCCCACATCCCTCCTCAAGGAGTCCTTCTTTTCCTCAATATATTCATCAATAATAAATTAATGAGAAACTCAGGGGTATAAAGGTATATAAAAAATGTTGACCAATTACCCTATTGTGAGGAGTAGGCAAATTCTACTTTGCATAGATTAGAAGGGAGTAAATTCCAATTCTCCAACACTTCAGAGCATTAAGCACAGGTGGACAGAGTATTCCATTTTCTAAACAAAATGCAATTGCAGCCCTTATTAACCTGTAACCTTTCTACAGGCAATGGGACAAGATCAAAGAACTTAGTCCTTGCTAAAAAAACAAAAAGCAGAATTTCAGTTAAGAAAACAAAGCAGCAGCATCACAACAATGACTGGGAGAGTGATGTTGCAGTGCTCTGTTTGTTCTCTCCCAGACTCATCAAAGACTCAAAGTGCTGAGATGACACACTTTCAGTTTAAAGTCCAGTAGTGGTTTCTCCTGATTACTAGCACTTCGAACTTTTAAGTAGTATCTCAAAGTGAGAGTCTGCTACCTTTAGCAACTCTCACTGAAAGAACTCTCACAGAATGAAGCTCAGCATCACTACAGTAGATGCAGCACACAGCCATCTTACAGCTCTACATTTTTGGCAGTGCCATGAATGGAAGATATGATGGAAAGACACTCAGGCCAAAGTAACTCCTGATTTGCATGCCATGCAATCTCACTGGTGTTTTATGGAATGGGTTCCAGACAACAGAAACTCTGAGATTTGCTAAATACAGTAATCATGCACCAGGCAGAAATTGTATTTCTACAGAGCTAGTTCCTCAGCATGGGTGGGCACAGGCGTGGGAAGCTGATCCACAGATGAAATAGAGTGTTTTCCCCATCTTGCTAGGGTTCTTTGTTGACATAGATGACATAGCTGCTCTGTGCTATACTGGATGGCTCTGGGTACCTTCAGTCTAGTGCCATATATGGAGAACATCAGAGGCCAAAAGCTTCCAGCATGATCTCCACATGCTACTGATGGTCATACAGCTACACCAACCTGGGGATTTCTCAATGTCCAAAGAATGCCATGGTCAAGTTTTACAAATGATCAGCTATTCACACTGAATTTGGGCCACAGGACTCTGGTACAAAGTGCATGCTGTTTATCACATCACTACATTAGATCCGTGGGCTATGGCACTTTATTACATACAGAGGGAGATGGACATTTTGCCTGGTATAAATAGCCAAATAATCACTGTTAACGAACTTCTTCCTCTTAGCTGTCACAATCTGAAGATGTTCACCTTTATAATGAAATTCATTGCTCCATTCCACTGTCACTTTCCTCATCAAGTAATTCTTGTCTCTCCATGCTGCTGCAGTATTATATAACCAGCCATGTGCAAAAGCTGGATGCAAACCCAGTTTAAAAGCCAAGCTTAACACAGCATAGCCATATTCAGCTATCTATTTGGAGAAAGGTACAAACTCTCAGTTGACCAGTTCCCATTACAAAGTAACAGGTTTCAAGTGTCCTAAGTGTGCTTCTCCCCTGCCTTGAACTCTGGAGACTCACATATATACTTCTGAAAATCAGGATGGGAAAATTTGACAACTATTTTGCAAGAGTGTGAACAGCATACAGAAGTACTAGAGCAGATCTCCCAAACAGCATGTTGGCATTAGCATGAGGTAAAGTAAATCTTCCATCTCAATCAGACTAATTACCCAAGGTGCAACACTTGTATATGCAACATTTGCACATACAGGGCATGATGCACTGGAGAATCAGGTTTTTTACTGATAAAAGAAAAATTAGAATGAAAAAGAGATGATTGGTGGGATGGAGAAAGCAGAGAATTTTGTTTTAACAGCAGAGTCCAAGAGAACATGTAACCTCTGTAAACTTGGCAGCATTTCAGTGAAGAGGTTTTAGTTTTCTTTCAGCAAGGGTGTGAATACCTCCCAGTGTGCGTGAGCAGAGGTTAAAAGAAAACATAAAGGTCAAACATCATGCATAGATATACTGATTACTTATTAAAATACCACTCCTTAGCTTGCACATAAGGCCTTAAACTCCATTCTGGTCATATAAAGCAAGTGGTGTTAATCCCTGGAGAGTTACTCCAATCAAGAGGCAGGACTTCTTCAGACATAGACACATCCTCATGCTGACACTGCTATGCCACTTTTAGAAACCAAGTTAGCAATGCTGTCCAACAAAATGTCCCACCACTAATTCACCACAGGTTTCAGTGTCTCCTTTAAACAAAGCAGCAGAATTCATCTAGGCCAGCAGGTCAATAAGCTGCTGTAACTTATCCCAGTAACTCTCAAGAGCTATTAAATACATGTTTTAGGATAGAGTTTTAAATATAAGATATCACAATGAGAGTGATGAACACAGGCAGTTCCACATGAGGTATCTTGTCTAGCAAGTATTTGTCAACCTGCACAATGATAGATGAGGTCACTGATTCATTCCAAGTCGTGGACTATGTTTGCAAGGGTTGTATTTCCCTTTCCATGAGGTCAACGGTGGAAAGATATTCAGCACTGGACATACCACTTAGTAGAATTTGATAAGACTCATGAAGGAAAACTGTGAGATTTGGCCATTATATGAAACAATAATCATAAACATTTTAAAACAGAAAACCTCTAAGACAGAGACAGTAGATGATTGTGTAAGTTTTGCAACCATACCAGTATCAATAGGAGGAAAAGGAAGGATAAAGTTGGCTACATCCATCTTTGGTGACAGACAGTTTCCAACTCCTGAGTAATCATCTGCTGAGATCAGGAACAGACACATTTTCCTGGTAGGCAGAAAAATCTACTACAAAAAAGCTCCTCAAGAATTCAGAGGATGCATTACTGCCAAGCAGCCTGAGTCTAAGCTGACTAACCGAAAAGTTACTTAGGCTTACCTGTACTGCTAAACACACTTGTTACTCCAAGCACTGATACTATGAATTAACAAATCAAAATTAATTAGGAAACTCAGAGGACTGGAGTGAAGGACTTAGGGACAGGGAACATAATCATCACAAACATGGTCTTGGCCTGTTCTTTTAGTGAAGGGCCAAGCTCATGAAGGGATAAGAACTAGGTTCAGCCCACCCTGCTCACATGGCATAACTTGTCTGGAGTGTGGCTTCCTTGACTGCAGAATGGTGTTCAGTGAGCTAGTGATAAGAGGAGTGGTGCCTCCTGTCAAAGAGAAAGGAAGACTAACTTTACTTATAAACTTCCTTCTGGAGGAGGTTTTTAATTGCCTTTGAAGGGAAGGATGACAGAAACTTTCAGGAAAATTTTATTCACTGAAAGGGTTATCAAGTATTGGAATACACTGCCTGGGAAGTGGTGGAGTCACCATCCCTGGAGGTATTTAAAAGATAGGAAGACATGGTACTTAAGGACATAGTTTAGTGGTGGACTTGGTCGCAGTGTTAGGTTTATGGCTGGACTTGATGATCTGAAGGGTCTTTTCTATGATTTTAGGTATGTGTAAACACCAGTGACTTGGATGAGGACCTAACAACAAAGGCAATACATATGGCCATTCTTGAAAAGGTCATGAAAGGGATGAAGGGAATGAATGAAACAATCCATTGAACAAGGTTGATTGTTTCCATTTTATTTCCTGTCTTTCTTGCATTAGCACAGACATCCTACTAGATGATGTGGATAACAAGTTAGCTGGTGCAACAGAGGTTTGAAATGGTGGCTGACATCTTAGGTTTGTTCAGTGCTTATCCAGCTGTATAGGGAGGGACTAGATGCTAGTGTCTAGGTAATGATGGAAGAGGAAAGAAACAAGGTGCTAATACACTGGGGATTTAAAATAGGTCACTGAACAAGAAGGATGGGTAATTATTTTGTGGGTAATTAGAAGAATCATCGACATAGCAGGAGCTGTTGATTGTAAGGATTTGAGGGATTTTTGTAGAAAACTACAGCGGTTAAGGAAAGCCGTCCTTCAGAGAAAGGGCACACACCCACACAGGCACGCACACACGCTCACAGGAATCCAGATGAAGTATAAGGAATGTAGTAAGAGATCAGCTGAGCTAACTTGTGAATATTACATTGACCTTACAAGAGGGAACATACACAAACTATGTCATAGCACTGAAGATAATTGCTGGTAGAAATAGGGTCCAACTCTGGAAACCAAGAAACAAAAAGAAGTTCAGCTTGCAAGAGGCATCAGTGATAGCGAGAAACTCATCTGTAAGAAAATAAATAGCAAGAGGAAGCACTGGAAGAGTCTCAGCCTGCTTCTCAACAGGAAGAAAAGCTACAGATGATTGTCAGTAGGATGAAGAGTATTTTAAGTGTTTTTTTGCCTCAGCTTTCACTGGAAATGCCTGTGGTGGGCAAGGGACTAGTACACTTCAAACCATGAAGGAAGATCTTACCCTATAACTAGGAAGGTACTGTCCACAGTGTACCTAAAGCTAGATGCTTTCAAATCAATTAAACCTGAAGAATACATTAAAGGACAGTCAGAGACAGTATGAAATACTACCTGAGAATTCATGGAGAATGAGGCAAATTCTAGCAGATTGGAAAGAGTAAGTATGGTGCCGACCCTTAACAAGAAGGATGTTTGGCAGAAAACAGAAGAGAAACTGGTGAATTATAGAGCACCTACCTTAACTTAAGCCTTTAAAAATAAAAAACTGCCTTAGGCATCAGAAAATATAAACTGAGAACTACCAAAATGGTTTTATCAGAAGCACATTGCATCAACCCAGTCTAATTTCATTCCACAGTAGATCAACACAGGCTAAGAAAGAAGCTGAGAAGGTCATATATTTTGATTTTATTCAGACATTACACCATCTGCCACAGTATTCTAAGAAAGAAATTTGGTCTAGAAGAAATTACCTCATCATCGTTACAAAACTAGTTGTAAAAGTGTGCCAGGGAAGAGTTATTAGTGGTTCATTGACAGGATGGAATGATACGTCAAGTTGGGTCTGTACAGTGTCCAATTCTGTCTCATTGGTGCTCTGAATGGTGGAATTAACTACACTTCTAAAGTATGCAAGTATTTTAGAGGATAAGATTAGCATTCAAAGTGGTCTTGACAAAGCAAAGAAAAGGTCTGAAAGAGCAGATTCAAACTCAATAGCAACACAGGTTGTTCCCCAAAACTAGAATAATTGACTACAGAAACAAGGGACTGGAAACAACTGAAGAATATACCTTTCTCAAATATGCTAGATCTTGCATATTCCATCCTGAAAGATCTGATTCTTTCCACCTCTTAGGGAGTTAGGCACAAGAGGAGCAGTACATCCCACTCCTGAGAGCAAGTATCTAACAGCTAGCTTTAATCATGCCTGCTGACTTTTTTACATACCTTCTTATGCTTTGCTTCCATGGAGTCTCTGCTTTAAATGGCTTCAAAGTTGTTTTATGTTGCTTTTAGCCAAATGTTTCTTCAAGGTGTTAAGCACACCAGAAATGCAGGACAGCTGTTTTATCAAGTTGCCTGTAAATTGCAACAGACTGATTGTGTCTGCCAGAAGCATCCTGCTTAGTGCATGGATGTTGAGAAGGAATGAAGCATGCTTGGTTGCCTCACTGAGACATTTGGCAGAGAAGGAGGTGAGAGGAGGCCTTCACCAAGAAAGACTCCAGAACACCGACTGAGTCACCCTGGATTTGGGACCCCATGAACAGCTATGGCTGGGGATGAGCTCTGATGCCAGTCCTAAAATGTCATTGTCTTGAAGTCCATATGACATATGGGCTGCTTAGAACAGGCTGGGAAAAGCACCAGTGCACAAAAGCATATTCTTATGAAAAGGACACTAAAATACCTATTTCTTTTTCAGTCATGCATATTGAAGCAACTGAATGTTCCTTTCTCCTTTTTGGGTGGCAATCACAAAAACAGATGTTACCCTATGTTAATTTCTGTCACTGGCATCTAGCCCCTTGGCAAGATGAAAACAACTGTTGGCATCCTTGAAGCAGCTGGGCAACAGAGCTGCTTCCTTTACTTACACAATACCATTCTGAATAACCTCTGAGCCTAAGATTTTGTTGCTTTGTAATCCATGTTTTGGCAGTCTTCTCTTCCACTCCCGCTGTTCAGATATGGTATTCCTCAATCGTTATGGAGTCTAGCATGCATCTTTATTACACCATAAACTTTGATGAAAAATAGATGTAAAATCTATGACACCCATTTAGCTTCCACTGCAGAAGGAAGGATATTTTCAGGGTTATCTTTGCAGTTTAACTTCTTAGTGTCTTTTTGAATTCAAGCTTCACCAGTAAAGCAGGATAAACAGACTTCAGCACTTTCATACATTTCACGTGGATGTCTAACATAAGTACATAATTTTGTATAAAATGGTGAATAGTTTTGACATATGATTTTAAAGTGAAAATGGCAGTCATTGGCAAAACATCATTTGAAGAATGAGTACTATTAAATCCAGCATTGATAGTGAATAAGAAAAATTACTTCTTATAGACCACAGTTCCTCTGCTAGGAGTTATATGTGATGCCTTTGGGGGAAGGGGAGAGTAAAAAACCACATCAAACATAGAAGTGAACTATGATGATGTTAAGTGTAAACATTAGGAATGCATCTCTGATACAATATAAAGAAGTAGAAATACTGTACACCTGGTTAGATATCAGACATAACTTTTCCTCTGTTTTAGTTAATTGTCATCAGGAAAGAAAAAAATCAGTCCAAAGGTAAACAATCTGCTGCTTAACACTTCTGAAATCTGCACTCTAAGTTGTAGGATTACATAATAAAATACTAGACAGTGCTATATGATGTAAATCCTATGGGTGGGTGTTCCAGCAATAAAATGGGAGATATACTTAGTAACTAGAAAAAAGGGATTCAAGTGAAAAGGGGAAAAACTAACTGGAACAGTGTTTTGACACTCTTTGAGCATTTTAGTGGTTTTTACCATAATGTTTGTAAAAAGAAAGACTGTGTTTGTTGAAACGTAACCTTTTAAAAGAGCTTTTCTGTTAAGCTGAAAAATAAATTGATAGCTTTCAAGTAAATAACCTCTTATTTAGCCACCATTGTAGACATTTTATTTTCCTCTATCAAATAAAAAAGTGAGTGAAATAAAAAGTTTAAAGATTCTTAAATTAATTCCATTTCCAATTACATAGATGTAATAGCACTAGCTTGCCAGAAAAACACAGGATACCTATAATATATAACAAGCAATTTTATGACTTGGAATCTAAACACCACACAACACCCTAGTGCCTATAGGACAGATAGAGTTGCTGTGGCAAAGCCCAACAGAAAGTCTCATGAAGGTAAGAAGGGGACTACAGCTAAGTAAGCCAATGTCATCAAAAACTAATGTCTGGGACTGTTCTCTGACATGGAGGCAGTAGTACCAAACCCTCCCAGTCTCCAAAGCATATAGTTATGTCCAAATTGCTTGTCAGGAATGGGCTTTGGCCCATACTAATTCCCAAATTTAAGAGTGGGAGACTGCCAGTTGGCCTAGAACAAAACCATGCTCATGAGCACTCTAAGAGTTCAGAATTACTTTGTTCAGACAGTTCAGACAACTGAGCTCTAGTGGCCAGAACATTTATGCACATTTCTTTACTTATTCATGTAGACAGAGACTTGGAAGACAGAGGAGATCTAAGCAGCACCTCGATTTGTATTATGCCAACTATTCCTTTTTTACTCTGGAAAGCAGAACACAACCACTCTGTGCTACTATTTTTTCAAGAATACCTAATACAATGGTCAAAAATTGCCATAATTTCCAATATATCTTAATAACAATCAGCTATTTCAGGCATGCTAGCTGTCAAAAACAGGCATCTAGAGTAAGCTGGACTGCTCCCTCTGCAGTTAGTCAACAAAGAGGAAATATCTCCTATCTCAAATACAGTTTTTAGTGGGATAAAATGGTCTCTGGAAGTGTCTGCTTGTTGCCTGCTTGTCCTTACCTCCATTGACGGAAAGAGTGAAAACAGCAGCATCATTTAAAGAAAAAAATGTAAGTGAAATGGATTCCACAATCACCACCTAAGATTTCTTTAGCCTCTGCAGCTTTGGTGAATATGTTATCTATGCGAAACATGGAAAATTCCACTGAAAGTTTGGCACATCCTTTTGAAAAGAAAGAGACCTTTTGCTAAAGGGACAGAGCAAGTTGCTGCTAGTGTCAAGGAGTCTGTGGCTTTTAGCCTTTGACAGTATGTTGGATCTTGCCAGCAGAGACAGCCTTCTACATTTGGAAGAAGTAGGTATTTTAAAGGCAGAATGGTGTGGCAAAGCAGTTTTTAAAAAACAGTTTGGGTAAATACATTCAATGCAGACTCATGAATCATTTGTGAAATACCTGCCTATACTACTCCTGAAGTTGTCAAACATTGTGCTTTATGGAATGAACTTGAAGTAAAATGGCCTCGATATGAGGATATGCTGTGACTAACTTTTTCATATTTCATTGGACATGTGTAGGATGGAAAATAACTAACATGCATACCAAAACTGAATATCCTTTTAATAAATATAGCAAAACTACACCAGATTTGTCATATATCTGTATATGCCATTTATATCTCTTTGGGAATCATAGACAAAGCTCTGCAGGATATATAATTTAGTTTACTGCAGGATTTCATGTGACTTGAATCTATATTTAATCCAAAATTAAAGTTATTAACTACGTTACATTATTTCAAGCCCCCAGAAGCTGGAGACCATTCCAATAGATTATTCAATACCAAACCAAAGAACTTGATTTTCAATGGGTAGAAATGTAAAAATATATCTTTACTTAATAAAAGAGGTGATTAAGTAGTTGAAAAAACAACAGTGTGTCACCCAGGGACACAGAAGGAACAGCTATCTAATGAGGCGAGAGCAGTCATTGCATTAAGCATTCCTACCATTATACATTTTAGCACACTCTCATTAAAATCAGATGATTCAAAGGCAACTTAAGTAATTTATTTGGACTCCCTTTTCCTTCTGGGTTGAGTGTGGATCTCTAGAAAGATGCTTAACTGTTGGCAGAGACGAATGAAGTCCTGAGGGCATCTGATGACACAAGTCTTACGGCTTAAAAGAAAAACATGTTATCACTTCTCCTAACCTATACAGCTTATTAGTCCATATCCAGGCATGCACCCTCTGTAGCAATTCCCCTTCCCCTCCAGTGTTTCTTAGCTAACTGTATCTACCTTCAGGTAGGATGCGTTGAAGCTTTTTTAAGTCACAATAGATTCAGTTATTAGTAAATATAGAAAAAAGCCAGCTCCTAATTAGTCAAAATGAAATATTTAAATATCCACTATTTTTGTCAGTTCTGAAAACGATGAAAGCTTCCCCGTTCCATCATATATGTAGTACCATGCCTCTGCTTCAACATGGCAAACCTACAAGCAACTGACATTAATTGTTTTGCTGTAGTAAAGGTTATGTAGTCAGAAGTCTGTGGAGGACTTTGTTTCACTGTAAATACCAAATTTTTCTCACCAATTTTCACTCTGAATCACTCATATTCTCCACTGGTTCTTCAGTGTAACATCTCTTGCAAGTACACAGGAGGTACCCCACTCAAGAGTAAAATATACAGCATGCATCATGTGTAAATGGTTGTCTGGAGAAGATTTTCCTCAAATTCTGTCTCCCTATATTGTCTTTTCTATTCATTTGCCATGAAGGGAATTCAGGAATCAGTAAGGAGAAAAGAAAGGAGTCAATTAAAATCACTGGCAAGAATAACAAGGAAAACATGTGCAGTAAAATTAAAATGCAAATTAAGTTATGTGCAGACAGTATGTGCCTTTGTACCCACACGCTTGCATACATGAGCACGTACAGAGCTATGTCTGTATGTTCATGGACTAGTCTGTATAAATTCAGAGAGTCAGATAATTCAATAGCTTGACTGTAAATGAATTTGCAACAGTCACCTTTCTTGTGACAGTCAATGGCTTTGTATGTGTATGATCTGCCTACGTGAAGCAGTGATGACAGAGCATAGAGGTATGCAGACATTCAGGAAGGTCCTGGAAATAGCAGTTCCGATACTGGCAGCAGAACAGGTCACCCACCCAGCTTTCTTCAGAAGGAAATTAGTCCATATGTGTCTGGTCATGACAATAACCATGATACAGTCCTAACATGCATACTTCATAAAGACGAATGAGTCTGTCACCACTGTGCATCTAGAAGACACAGCAATAACATGAAATACAGAGCTAAAACAGAGAGAAAATAACTTTACTGATTCAAAGTCTCACAGGATTCCTCCAGCACAGCAGACTGAAAGATTCAGAATTTCACTGCCCTGATTGATTTCTCAGTCCTTGGAGCAGTTACAGTAAATTTGAGGGAAGGGGATACTGCCACCATATTCTCCTAAACAGATCATCCTCCTACCTCCTCAATTAAAAAGCAAGCAATGCATATCAGAGGCCCAAATATTGCAAAATCTTTGAATTTTCAGAAATGTAACTGAGTTAAAGCAAATTTAATAAGTCCAGTTGATGACTAAGATGTTTTTCTGCTTTTAAAAAGACAGCGTGTTTTGTTCTTGTAGGATGTTGAACCCTTGTTGTGTGCTATTGACATCAAATGTGCATTATAATGGAAATGTGGAAGATGGCATGCCCCAGCATGTGTTTCCAACTAAGATTCTTCATTTTCTGCTCAGATGTATGACCTAATTATCTCTGTCAATTATTAGAGCTCAGCTTCTTTGACTTCTTATCCTATTCATCAACTAGTCTCTGTATATTTGGAGAGGAAAGAACCATATGCCTCAAAGATTGGGGTAATTTTTTGCAGTCCATTGACAACATGGAAAATTCAGTGTGGGTCAGGGGAGACACCTCCAGACTGTTTTCTATCCTTGATTCTACCATGACTGCTCATACACTGGAATAAGAAGCAATTAGCACAGCTCAGACTGTGACTTCCATGCTAACAGGGCAGCTGGATGCCATATTTTTCAGGTACCACAATTTCACATAGTAGAATTTATTGCAGTACACTTACCTACAAATTGCTACAGCTTAATGCAATAAGAAAATGTATTTCTTTCTATCTGGGATTCCTCAGTGATGGTATCAAATAAGGAGAAGCAAGAAGATCCATTCTTAAGAGCTACTGTCCCTTGGTCATTCCTATTCAGACAGTGTCGTAAAAGTTCTTTCTAAAGCACTTCTGCATCCTTTAAAGGCAGCAGCCTCTTCTCCTCACCTTCCCTGAAGACATACACATACATATTATGCAGCTGTATTCAGTGTCTTGTTCTGCACCAGCAATATGAAAGAATAGCTAGAGAGATGGGAAAAACAGGAGCAGGTTCTCCAGCTGAGAAAAGGAATGTTTTTAGAACAGAGCTGCATACGCAAAGACCTAGCCTGGAGGTGGGTGTTAACGTAACTTTTTTAAAAGTGACAGTAAAAATGCAGTGGCCATAAATGGTGGGCCAGATGGAATTCTTCTCTGCTTTCACAGGTTATGCCTCAAATACCGCTATACATATGTATTTGGTGTGTGAGGTGATTTTCCTTCTGGGTGAAATA
This sequence comes from Pedionomus torquatus, assembly GCA_013398155.1. NCBI lineage: Eukaryota > Metazoa > Chordata > Aves > Charadriiformes > Pedionomidae > Pedionomus > Pedionomus torquatus. Next base: position 267,240 of record VZRU01013779.1, on the reverse strand, counting down.
TACTCCTAGTCGTTGCACTCAAAGCTTTGGGTACTGATAACAGTCTAGATAGACTGGGAGTTTTCCATGCATTGAGATGATGGGTTTACACTTTATTGACAAAGATATCTGTTATCTCTAGTTTTGTCCTTACATTTACCCCAGACAGCCTGTAATACCTTTGCCCATACTGAACCGTACCTTCAGTGTAAATACACCTGTGTTGAACAGAACTGAGACAACTGTGTGCTTTGGGCTCGTGGAGAACATTTACTGCACCCAGTGAAAGGGGGGACTTGTCTTACCTCATCACAGCTGGTGAGAGGTTAAACCTCTAGGTTCAGTCCCTAGTCCAGGTACCCTTTATAACCAATTGGAGGAGACAGATACCTCCAGAAGACAATGCCCCCTGCCAGTTTCAGGAAGGAGCAAAACAGTGCCTTTTCTTTCTGATTGCCTGTAGTGACAGTCAGGATGACCCACAGAAGTAGACACTTAACTTGCAAGTAGCTGAAGCAAGGCAAGGTGAATGCTGTCCTAAACAGATTCACACAGTGTGTTCATGCAAGATAGCAAGTCTCCTTTAGATGCTCACCCCAGCACACCACTCGGCAAATTCCCCATAGACACCAGTCTAGCCTAAGCAAACACAATCTGACCCTTCGGAAGTCCAATGGATGAAGTGGGGTGGGGAGGGGGAAGGAAAAAATGCCCATCAGCGTATATCTGAATTTATTAATGTTTATTTGTTTCAGTGAGTTCAGGATATCTTCACCTCTGTCTTTGAAAAGCTTTTTCAAAAATATTCTTACTCCTAGCTTTGCAGAGTTGTGTGGGATGCAGTGATGCAACTTGTACTCTGCTAGAACTTTCTAGCCTCACTTGCACTCCAAACTCCCACAGACTTGCACTAGTAATTTTAGGCTCATAAGTAACTTCTCAAAGTGGAATAACAGAACCTATATCACTTGGATGCTTTTAGATATTAAACTGCTTTTTGCTTAAGTCTAGATCCTGAAGTTGGTCTTGTTACCAGTCCTTTCCAGTAAGGTTACTGTGACTGAAAGTATGAAGGTTTAAGGAGCAGGTAATTAGTGTGCTTACTGTGAGGGGGACCAAACAAAAGAAAAACAAAATGAGCTGTAGGTTTCTTTGTAACCATGAAGGGGGAAAAAAACCACCAAAGTCTTTTTTCTTGTACCTTAGGGAGGATCATCACATTGTGTTTCAATAACAGGAGTATTCTCAAACAAAACAAAAAAAAAAAAAAAAAAAAACAAAACAAAAAAAAACAAAAAAAAAAAAAAAAAAAAAAAAAAAAAAAAAAAAAGCAAAGCAGGAATGTACAAGGCTTTGCCTTCAGAGTCCTGCTGAGAAATAATGGAAGTCTGACTAATTAAAGATTTGATCAAGGGCCCATTGAAGCCAAGTGAAAACTTCCCACTGATTTCAATGGGCCTTGGATCAGCTCTGAGTGCATGGAGTACAAATATGACTGCATTAAAACCATGATGAGCCAATGTCTGCTTTCTGTTGGTGTTGGCTGCATGATGCTGTGCTGTACCAGAGCTGGCTCAAAGCTTCTCAGGAGCATCACAGGATCAAAGGTTACTACTCCAAAATGGATAGCTCAAGCAAAGCTACTCTTGATGGGCAAAGCTGGTAGAGAGGGGCCTTAGGGAAGGCTGTGGTGATCCAAGCTTGCTGCTGCTTCTGCTAATGGGTGGATAAAAAGAGTACCTCTACAGGAATTTCCCTCTACTCAGTCAGCAGTGATGAGACCACACCTGGTGTGTACAGTGCCCAGTTCTGGGCCTTTCAGTAGGAGAGACGTGGACATACTGGAGAGACTCCAATGAAGGGCCATGAAGATGATTAAGGGACTAGAACATCTCTATTATGAGAAAAGGCTGAAAGCTGGGTCTGTTTAGCCTAGAGAAGAAAGGCCCAAGGAAACGTCTTATCAATGTATATAAATACCTGAAGAGAAGGTGCAAAAAAGATGGGGCTAGGCTCCTTTCAGTGGTGCTCAGGGCACAACCTGAAATGCAGGACACTTTTTCTGAGTATTAGGAAACACTTTTTTACTGTGAGGAGGATTAAGAAATGGCACAAGTTGCCCATGGAGGTTGTGGAGTCTTCCATTCTTAAGATATTCAAAAGCCACCTGCACATGGTCCTGGGAAACCAGTTCTAGATGGCCCCATTTGAGCCAATGAGGAGATTGGACTGGATGACCTCCTTCTGGTCCCAGTAATTCTGTGATTCTGTGAAATTGTCCCCATCTGCAAAGGCACACCCATCTCAACTCAGCAGCTTGAGTTTCCAGAGCTCTGACAAGACAAAGCTGCAAGACAATAGTGATTTTGAAATCCCCAGGAGTCTGTTGTCTACTTTTTCTGCACACAAAGCCAATCCTGCACTCACCAATGACAGTGATCTTTCTGTCACACTGTTCAGGTAGCCCTTACTTTTTGATTTGTAAGAACTGAAAGCTGATGCCTCTATAGAGGGATGTCACTTATTTTATAATTCCTTTTAACTCGGAGTCCTAACTAGTGTGGTGCTAAACTGTTTGTAGAAAACAGAAAATCTATAATTGTGTTACATACTAGTCTATACTAGTCCTCAGATTCCACAAGTGCTTCTTTTCAATTCTTTTGCTGCTTATAGTACATTATTTTAGTGAACAAATATTCTCCGCAGTTTCCTAATGTAGGCTGACCTCAGCACTGTCTTTATACACCGGTTTCTGGGGCACTTTCTAAAGGCTATGACAGCAGACTCCAAAAACTGATACATCACTATTATAGGAAAAAAACCCCACCCTAGTTTGAAAGGCTATTTGCAGTCCACATAGAAGCATGGAGAACCAAATCTTTGATTTCCAGTGCTCTATGGCGTGTTACTCCTCTTTTTTATACCTTGTTAAAAGTGTAAGTTCAAACTCTGTGAGCCTTCCTGCATGCACTGCTTCAGAGCAGCCACACTGTTCCCTACCCCAAAACATACATAAAATTCTACTCGTACAATGTCTGTTTATTCCCTTCTATTCTAAATTTGTAGATTAGATTTAGAGAAGAAACTTGATGTAATATGTTAACAACCAAGAACGAAAGAAAGGAAAAAAAAAGGCTCACTTATCCATAACCAAAACCCAAAGAATACAGTTCATTCTGATCTTAATTCTGTCATCAGTGAGAAAACTGCCACCTGAGAAACTATACAGGCTGAAAATATATTATTTTTTTCCCCCGTTACTATAGTAATTCTAAAACTGCTGTTATTCCTTGAGTTAAAGTCATGGACACTGCAAGCTCTTAGCAGCCTAGAAAAAAGTTAAATTAGTAGACCTGGTGCAATGACAAATACTTTAAACATCTGAAATGCTGGAACTCCACATGACAGGAAAGTCAAATATAATCCTCTGTTCTCTAGTTTTAATAAAAATAAAAGCATATCCTTGATTCCGGGCAGAAAACAAAAACAGGGGCAAACACACAAGAGCACATATTATGCAAACTGGGGGGGGAGGGGGTGTGGGGTGTGTGAGAAAATTAGCTTTCCCAATGAGCAATAAAAAAGGATAAACAGAACCAGGAGTCAATCTGTATCCTTTTTTCTATTCTTTAATATATGAATTGTTTAATGAAAGATATGACTGAATCCAAAACCTGCCTTAAAAATGTGCCATTTTTACAGAAGACTATACTGACCCTGACAGGAAAACAGGTATGGCCAGTAATAGCTGACCTTTACAGTATATGTTCTAATAATCTGAAATAACTAATTTCAGATTGACATTGATTTTTTGGGTAACTCCTGCAGATTAACTCATAGCATTGCCCTAAATTTATTCAGATTAACTCCTTGGGTACTACTTTACATATATTTTCATATCAATGATCTATTGATAACTAATTCTTATAATCAATCCTTTTTTCTTGAAAATGAAAGAAGTAAACATGAGGAAAAGAAAGATACAAAATCATTAAAAGTCAGAGAGAGTAAAAAAATCTTTAAAAAGATGTTTTTTAAAAAGTCTCTAGAAGAAAAAGGAAGAGATTTTCCCCTGTGCAGACAAGAAGCAATTTGTGTTGTGAGGTAATGCAGCATAATGTTGACTAAAGAAAAATATGTATCTGTCTCACTTGACAAAGTGATTTACCCTCATAGGCTTAAAAAAATCCCCACATAAAGCACTTTTAAGCATATCCTCATTGCCATTACCTTGCTATCATCAGTGGAAATCCAGCCTTGTCTTGTAATGAATGAATCAATCATACCATTGCTCTGCACAAAATGACAATGCAGTTTAGGTCTTGATAGTATTACGTAGGCATTCATATCACATAGATAGACCAATAGACAGATATAGTAATATATATACACAGATACATATATATATATATGTCTTTAATTGTGAAGAAGCACGTGACAAGAACCCTTATGCTACAGATGGTGGCTTACATACCACAAGCAAACCCCTGCCGTGTGTTTAGGCAGATCCATTCAAGCTCAACATCATTGATACATCCTCTCTCCTGAGTTTAGCTTCCGCAAGAAAGTAAAAAGAGAACCATAGCAACAAAGGAAGAGAAGAGGTGCTAGCAAGAAAAGATTTAGAGAACTGCATTTTTAAAGTGTTGGTTACATGGAAGGACACAGAACAATTCTTCACATTGACATGAAATCTCTTTCCTTCACAGACATGAGAACTTTCCAATGAATGTTCATAAAGCACCAAGAGTTTTTTTAAAAAACAGGTTTATTTACAAAAGAGGTCTCCCCAAACCAAAGACAGGAATATTGAAAGTAGATGATTTTTCAGATTCTCTTCAGATGCTTGAGTGATATATTTATTTAAAATAAAATCAATCAATCAAAATTCTCTCAATAAGTTTCAGCACTATACTTCTGACTAAAAAGATAGAAGAAATAGTATCTTTCATACCATTGTCTTCTCTTTTTCTGATTAAAATACTGATACACATTTTTGGGGGGAATAGAAGACTGGTCTCAGTGCAATTGTTTTTGGATGAGGGTTCATAAAAAACCCAAATATTTGGAAAAAGGAAGGTCCTTATTTCATTCAAATTGAATTATTTGTCCACAATCCAAATCAGTACGTTTATTTTTAGACTTAATTTAACACCTTAGGAAAAGCTAGATCGATTTCTGTTCTAGTCAGTTGAGATATTTGGCTCAGAGCCTAAAGGGATTACTTCTGAGCAAAATAAAATGGATATTTCAAAGGTCCATTTTACTCCTGAAATCTTTGATTAGTAGGAAGTATTGCTGACATTCACTGCTGTTAAATTTTAATTTGTCCAACTTGAAAAAATCATGTTAAAACCTAATCATTTTTCAGCAAGCAAGAAAAATACAGAACACACTGTTGGGCAATTGATAAGGAATGATAAATGATAAATTACTATTCAGGATACAATTTTGCTAATCATACCAACGAATAATAACAAGCAGCATTTGTTGAGACTGTATCAACATTTGTATTGGCTATTCTTACACTGGTTAGAGACATTACAATTTGACATAGTTGTCCTGGCAGGATATCCTGGGACAGACACATCTGCTCTAGCAACACAGTTCTATAATATGATACCTCATTTCACTTGGGACACAGGAAGCTGTCACAGAGATGATCCTCTTACTACAACTCCAGCAGCTATTTTCCCCTAAAATGTGAAAGTATTCTCATAGCCGTACAGAGAGTTTCATGTAAATATAGCCAGTAGAATAAAATATGTAACACATACAGTGCAGCAATATCCTTAAAAGATCTCAAAACATATTTCAAAACCATTTTTCAACACTGCCAGTACACACTCGGTGTCACTTGCAGCATAGATTACAGGTCCCATTTCGAAGAATTAATATTTCTAGTACTAACAAGAGTAGCAAGAGTAGCAATACAACCCTTGCCCAGTACTCGTACATTATCATTTTGAGTAGTNGGGAGGGGAGAAGGAAAAAAAAAAAGAGGGAGAGCCAGGTTTTTGAAGGTGTTTAGGTGCCAAAATGAGTAGATGTATCCTACTAAGTACTTTAAGAGATGGCTGCTCATCTACTCCTGTTCATTTCTCAGTGTCAGCACCTGCCTAGATGAAATTTCCACTGTCTCCATATGTGCTCCAAACAGATCAATGATTTTTAAAATTTGACACAGCAATTCCCAGGCTGGCAGGGTGTGAAAGAACAGTGAAAAGAGACCACAAATAAAAGGTAATAGAAGGTGCCTTTTTTGATCAGTGCAGCCCACAAGGTTAAACCTTTTTGGTAATACCTTTTTAAGCAGACCTGAAGGAGTTAAATAATTCACAAGAGCTGGCAGGCAGATGAATGAATTCCCCGAAGGGAGATCAGCAATTCAATCTGGGATACTCCTAAAAGTAGATTGGGTGTCTTCATGGGTTACAGTCTATTTGGAGAAAGTGATAAATGGCAATAGAGGCCACAAAATCACCCCTGTCTCACTTCCCCATTTCAATTTCCACTTCTGATAGACTGTACACATATTAACAGCTTTCTATGTCTTTCAAGGGTATATATTTCTGGCAAGGACATATACTTTTCTGTCAAGGTTTACAGAACATTTTGTTCTGCACCATGTATACACATTCCTATTCCTATTATATATTCAAACATAAGATTGCCATCACACAATCTGTCTTAAGCTGTCCCAATAAGCAGAAAAAGTCCAAACTGTGATGTAAAAAAAAAAAAAAAAAAAAAAAAGATACACCCTTTACTAATTCCAGAATCAATTGGACTGGTCTTTCTGGACTGATAGACATACCATCAGAGGAAAATCCTAAGGCATATGTTGCCTATGTCTCCTCATCCATCTGCACCTGGTCTTAGTAACTTCATGGAGGTTTGTCATTTCAGGAACATCTATCCATAATGGAAGTATTCTATCAATACAAGCCCTCATGCCCTTCTCCATTATGCCACCACAAAATTATTTCAGTGGCATTTAACCATCTGCTTAAACAGGTGTGCAATCGCTTTCCTGATGAGAGAGGTTTTGCACTACTGCTACCTTAATCCATGATGAAGGCTGGCAAGCTAATGAATAGACTTTGTCAAGGATTCTAGACTACTAGTAATTTTCAGCTTAGCCAAAAATACTACAGCACTAAATGTACTTTGTGCAGTCAGCAGCAGGTCATCTCAGGAAGTACTGGAACAAAGGAACTTAAAACTATTGCAGAAGAAGGGAGAAAACAGCATTAAATTAATTTCTAAAAGAAATAATTAATGCATATTTTATATTAAACTGGTAGTCTTGTTCTACTACTGAATGTCTTTTCTTGAGTATGAATAAAATGAATAATCTTTTTTTGTGGGTGACGTAATATCTAGGAGATACATTTGAAAAGGAAAAATAAATGACAATGTGTTCTAGTTGGGAGAATTACACAGTGACCTTTTCTCCAAGTCTTATCACAGAATCACGGAATTGTCAGAGTTGGAAGGGACCTCTAGAGATCCCATCTAGTCCAATTCCCCTGCTAAAGCAGGATTGCCCAGAGCACATTACTCAGGGTTGCATCTAGGTGGGTTTTGAAGGTCTCCAGAGAAGGGGACTCCACACCCTCCCTGGGCAGCCTGTTCCAGTGTTCTGTCACCCTCACCATAAAGAAGTTTTTGAATAGCACTTCCTATGTTCCAGCTTGTGCCCATTGCCCCTTGTCCTGTCACTGGGAATTACTGAAAAGTCTGGCTCCAGATGGCTATCACATCCAGAATAAGGAGGACATAACTTTATACTCTTCTCAGAAGAGAGAGGGCTGTAACAAAATGAGAAACACAAAGAGCTACACAGCAACAGGAAGTTATGCAAACAAGGCTCTGTGAATACATTTAAATAGAAATTGTTCCCTGATTAAAATTTTTATCCCATAGCTAGAAGCTCGTAACTTAACCAAATACACCAAAGACAACTAATACTGTAGAGCTGAAATTGTGCCACAGGGGCAAAGATACTGACTGTTGTGGCTTACCAGGACCTTCAGGGAAGCTACTTAAGTTTAATGGATCACAGAACAGTCACCACTTGAGCCCCTGAAAGTGCACATTCTGCACATCTGTGGTTAATTCTTTAAGAAGCAGAAGACACAAATTCCTGTGAAATTGTCCCATGTGAATTCTTCACTGCCTAGGAGTAAGCTCAACCCAAGCAATAGCTCCTTATCAGCTTCTTTCTCAGACAATTTTCAAACAATTTCCAATAAATTAGTGTGATTGAAACCTCTAACCTCTCTGTGGTCCAAATTGATCTGAAAACTGCTGAACTGTTGTCAGAAGAGATAAAAAAGACACTGTAGTCACAGAGTTCTTTCAGTAGGAAATCGGAAAAAGAATTATAGTCCTGGAGTCGTTTATAAATATATTTCATTTTAAAATGACTGAATTTAAAATAAAAAATAAAAAAAAAAAAACCAACACCATACTGAATTTGGCATAGAAAATGATATTAACATCAAATTCTCCAAGCAGAGGAAATTAGGCATCTTTCAGTCACATCAAATACCAATCTTTGCTGTGGCATCTCCATTAAAGTTCAAGGAAGTCACTATTTTAAATATTCCTTCAGCACTGCCAGAAAAGACTAGTTATTCATCCATCTAACGGCCATTGCTTTGGCTGAGGGGGAGGACAGGGTGATGAAAAACAAAAAAACAACCCAGAATTGCTTGGATCCACATATCCACATAATCCATTTGAAACTGAACATTGTCTCATTTCTGGAGTGATTTTATTCATCTCTCCTCCCATAATAATGCTGTTTTCTCCAACCTTTACATAATCACAGAATGATATGGGGTTGGAAGAGACCTCTGGAGATCTAGTCCAACCCCCTGCCAAAGCACATCCTCCTAGAGCAGGGAGCACAGGAACTCATCCAAGCAGGTTTGGAATGTCTCCAGAGGCAGAGACTCCTCCACCTCTCTGGGCAGACTGTTCCAGTGCTCTGCCACCCTGAAAAAGTGAAGTTCCTCCTCAGGCTTAGATGGAACTTCTTATGTACAAGTTTGTGCCTATTGCCTCTTGTCCTCTGACCGGGCACCACTGAAAAAAAGATTGTCCCCTTCCTCTTGCCACCCACCCTTTAAGTATTTATTGATGTTGATCAGATTCCCCCTCAACCTTCTCTTCTTCAGACTAAAAAGACACAACTCCCTCAGCCTTTCCTCATAAGAGAGATGCTCGAGACCCCTAATCATCTTTGTTGTTCTCTGCTGTACCATCTCCAGCACTTCTCATCCTTCTTGAACTGGGGAGCCCAGGACTGGACACAGTACTCCAGATGGGGCCTCACCAGGGCAGAGTAGAGATGCAGGATAAACTCCCTCAACCTGCTGATCACACTCTTCCTGATGCACCCCAAAATGCCATTGTCCTTCTTGGCCACAAGGGCATGACCTGTTGACATGACACAAGACCTGTTGTCCACCAGGACTCCCGGGTCTTTTATTTCAGAGCTCCAGCAAGTCAGTGTCCAGCCTGTACTAGTGCAGGTGGTTATTCCTCTCCAGTTGCAGCACCCTACACTTGTCCTTGTTGAATTTCATCAGGTACCTTTCTGTTCAACAATCCAGTCTGTCCAGGTCTCACTGAATGGCAGCACAGTCTTCTGGTGTGTCAGCCACCCCGTCCAGTTTTGTATCATCAGCAAACTTGCTGAGGATACATTCTATCCATTTATCCAGGACATTGATGAAAATATTGAAGAGGACTGGACCCAGTACTGACCCTTGAGGGACCCCACTTGTTACAGACCTCCAACTAGATTCTGTGCCACTAATCACGACCCTCCGAGCTCTGTCTTTCAGCCAGTTTTCAATCCACCTCACTGACCATTCATCTCATCCACTCTTACTAAGCTTACCTATGAGGATGCTGTGGGAGACTGTCAAAAGCCTTGCTGAATTCAAGGTAGACAACATCCACAGCTCTTCCTTCACCTATCCATACAGTCATGCCATCTTAGAAGACTATCAGGTTAGTCAGACATGTTTTCCCCTTGGTGAATCAGTGTTGACTACTTCTGATAGCTTCTTTCCAGATACTTTCAGTGGATGCCCAGACCAAACTAATCCATCATCTTTCTAGGGTTGGAGGTGAGGTTGATGGGCCTGTAATTTCCTGGGTCCTCCTTCTTGCACTTTTTGAAGACTGGATTGACATTGGCATTCCTCCATTCCTTGGGCACTTTGCCTGTTCTCCAGGACCTTTCGAAGGTGAAGAGCAATCCAGCAATGACTTCTGCCAGGTTCCTTAGCACTTGTGGGTGCATCCCATCAAGACCCATGGACTTGCAGATATCCAGTGTACATAACTGTTCCCTAACTTGGTCTTCCTCAATCAAGGGGAAGTCTTCTTTCGTCCAGACTTTCTCTGTTTCCACCAAAGTGTGGGACTCCTAAGGGTTGTCCTAAGCAGTAAAGACTGAAGCAAAGAGGCCTTTAGCAGTTCTGCTTTCTCTGCATCCTCTGTCACCATGCCACCCATCTCATTCAACAGCAAGCCCATATTTTCTCTAGTTTTCCTTTTGCCTCAAATATACTTGAAAAAAACCTTTCTTGTTGGCTTTGACATCCCTTGCTTATTTTAATTCCAAAGAGGCCTTGGCTTTTCTCTTTTCGTCCCTGCATACTCTAACAGCTTTCTTGTAATCTTCTCAAGTGGTCAGTCCCTTTTTCCACTCAGTGTAAATTTCCTTCTTCCACTTAAGCTTTTTCAAAAGCTCCCACCTCAGCCACCCAGGTCTTGTGCTTCCCCTTCCCTTGCCTGGTTTGTTTGTTTGTTTGTTTGTTTGTTTGTTTTTCTTAGGGATGCACCAATCCTGAACTTGTCGAAAGAGGTGCTTGAATATTGTCCAGCTCTCTTGAGCTTCCCTACCTTTCAGGGCCACAACCCACAAGATTTCTCCAAGCACTTTCTTGAAGAGGCCAAAATTAGCCCTCCTGCAATCCAAGGTTTCAGTCCTACTTTGTTTTGCATGTACTACCCGCGATCCTGAACTCTATATTTTCATGGTCACTGCAGCCAAGGCTGTCCCCCAACCTTAATGCCCTTCCACAGTCCCTCTTTGTTTGTCGGTGCTAGGTCCAGTAGTACACCTCTCCTTGTTGGCTCCTCTACTACCTGAGTCAAGAAGTTATCATCAATACACTGGGGGAACCTCCTGGACTGTGCATGTCTGGCTGTGTGATCTTCCCACCAAACATCAGGATGATTGAAGTTCCCCATGAGAGCCAAGGCCTGTGATTGCAAGGCTGCTTTGAGCTGACTGTAAAAGGCCTCATCAGCTTCCCCATCCTGATCAGGTGGCCTATAATAAACTCCCACAACAGTGTTCCTCATATTGGCCTGCCCCTTAATCCTCACCCACAAGCTCTCTGCTCTCCTCATCTGCCCCCAGGGAGGGCTTTACTGACATCTCCTCACTCTATCCATTCCTTAACATAGAGGGCAACACCTCCACCCCTCCTTTGTTGCCTGTCCCTTTTGAACAGCTTGTAGCCCTCAATAGCCACACTCCAGTCATAGGATTCATCCCACCAGGTTTCAGTGATGGCCACTATGCTATAGCTTTCCAGCTGCACAGTAGCTTCCAACGCCTCCTGTCTGTTGCACATGCTGCATGCATTCATGTAGAGACACTCCAGATGGACTTTTGGCTGTGCCAGCTTCTTAGGGGAACACCCCTTGAGATGTCTGACAGATGTTTCTGTTGACTTCAACTACATCAGAAGCTGATGGCTCATCTCCATAAGACTGACTGTAATGTAGCATCAGCAGCTTGCCTCAGGGCTACAGGCTGAAGGCCTTACTAGCACCCCATCCCTCTAACCCTGATGAAATACCCCACAGGTCATCACAGACAAGCCTGATATTACTACTGCCCTCCCTCTTCACATCTAGTTTAAAGCCCTGTCAACCAGCCCCACAATCTCTTGGGCTAGAACCCTCTTCCCCCTTTGAGAGAGGTGCTTCCCCTTTGATGTCAGCAAGCCTGGTGCTGTATAGGCCAATTCATTGTCAAAGAAACCAAAGTTATGGTGGTAACACCAGCCAGGAAGCCATGTATTAATTAACTGGACTCGTCTGTTCCTCTCAGTGTCATTGCCTGCAACTGGAAGGAGTGAAGAGAAAATAACCTGAGCCCCAGTTTCCCTTACCATCCCTCCCAACTCATTGCAGTCTTTTTAATGTTTGTGGACTGCACGTCACAGCTTTCTCTGCATTTACATGGAAAATCAAAACAGTCTGAGGACCTCACTGATCTAGGAAGTTTCCTGGTGATGTCCTTAACCTGGGCTCCAGGAATTCTCTGAGGAGGGTCCACCTGGAATATTGAGCCCTCTGTCCACCTCAGGTAGGAGTCACCGACAACTATAACCCTTCTTTTTCTCCTTGTGGGTGTGGTGGTGATCAGAGGTGTACACTTTTTTGACTGAGAGGACATCTGTGGTGTAGAGTGTCCATCATCTGCTTCCTCACTGGACTGGCCTTCCTCAACCAGTTACTTGTATCTGTTCTTCAGAGGTACTGGACAGGGCGAGGTGGTCAAGGGGGCAGTTCGTCTGCTGCCTCAACCATGAACCTGCCTCCATTCTGCCTTTTCATTTAGGCTTCTGCCTTCAGCCTGACTGGGGCTGGGTGCAGGGGTTACTAGATCCTGGTTGCTTTCCTCCCTAATATACCTCAACCTTTTGTCTTCCTCTCCCAGCTCTGCCAGCAGGCTGAGCAGGTCATTCATCTGTTTACATCTCAGACAACTGTTATCATAGCTGCCACGCATTTCCAGTAAAAGGTCCTGGCACTCCCTGCAACCTGTGACCTAGACAGCTGCATGTTTCCATGGGAGCTCTGTCTGGGTTTGCACATCCATTCTAGTTGAGAGCATGGCCTTCCTCCAGATGGAGACCATGGCTATGCTCCTTCCAAGCGGATGGTGGCCACCAGCAGGACTCACCTGTCAAGCCAGCAGCTTCAGTTCCTTCCTACTTTTCCTGTCTCCACTCCTTGTTGTGGTGGTCCCAGGTGGCCACCGGGTCCCAGGGTTATGGGTTATGCCCACTTGCTGCTTGCTTGCTCAGTGGCCAACAACCAGTCACTGCTCTCCTAAGAGGTCTCTTTTATGGGAGAATAGTCCACTCACAAGTTAATGGCTTCCAGCACAAACTAGCCACTCTGCCCAGCTTCAAAGAGCCCTCAAAAAAAGCTCCTTGCTGATCCTTTTTGCTGCAATTCCCTCCCCAGTATGGACTTACATACAATGGAGCTTAGTCTCCTCCTTTCCATGCCTTTGAGCTCTCTCAAGTATTTCTACCCCTACACAGTATTTCCTCTGCCATTATCCCCCCACTGGCCCCCTCTCCCCTACTCTTGCAGCATGCATTGGCTCTGCTGAAGGCAGGTGATTCCCTCAGGACTAAACACAGAAAGACAAATTCTGATGTTTCTTCCCACAGAAAGCAGCCCTGCTAATCTCTTGAGGAGTAAAGTACCACTCAATGTGGCTATACTTGGCAGAACAGACCCTGAAAAAGGAGTATAAGATTTAAGCTCACTAAAATCATCAGCGGCAGCAACAACAAGAAGGAAAAGGATAGCAAGGGAAAAGCTGTATTTCAACTACAACACATTCTGTAGATCAGAGACATTCAGATTCAGAGAACATCAAGGAAATCACATTTAAATGATGATTCATTTCAGCAAAATATACAACCAAAACATGGAGAGTGCCATGGGACCTAGAAGAAAGCTGAAGAGGGACTTTTTACAAGGGCATGTAGTGATAGGAAGAGGGATATGGCTTCAAACTGGAAGAGAGTAATGTGGATTACATGTCAAAAAGAAATGTTTCACTATGGGGATGGTGAGGCAATGGAACTGGTTGCTGAGGGAAGCTGTGGATGCCCCATCCCCTGAAGTGTTCAAGACCAGATTGGATGGAACTTTGAGCAACCTGGTCTAGAGGGAGGTGTTGCTGCCCATAGCTGGGAGGGTTGGAACTAGGTGATCTTTAAGATCTCTTCCAACCTAAACCATTTTATGATTTGGCTGTGCATCTACCAAGAAAGAGGCAACAGGGGAGACAGCATAGAGAGTGGCTAAATGATTTGTGTCTCTTCTCAATTTCTCTAATGTAGCTCCGATTACTATTGTGACTTTTACTAAAGGCGATACTGCATATAGCTTCTGTAATAAAGAATGTACGTAGTGGTTTGTAATGAGGTGCTTCTCTTTTCAAATAAGGAAGTATAAGAAAATTATGAAGTGCCAGAGTGAAGTATTCGGTATACATTTTCTGGAAGTGGAGCTGTGATGTGATAAATCTAGTAGTTCTTGAATACTGCTGATTATGTGTTTTGGGATGCCAAAGTAATTTTTTTACAGTAATAGAGTTTAGTAATATGGTAAAATATTCTTCTTTCTCCTTGAATCTAAAATTCCCCTAAAATCACAAAATAAGTAATTTTGGAAATGATGTGACCTTGTGAATAAGGTCAAATAGAGCCTATAAACAGAACAAAACAGAACAAACTAACAAAAAACCTACAACCAAAGGAACCCCTCCAAAGCAGAAAATTAAAAATTATCCAAAGGTGCTAGAGGTCTCATGTCTGTCTGATAATGTGAGACAAACTTCTTCTTTGGAGACCTGAGTAACAGAAAACAAAAGGTAATTACCAACTGACAGCCTTCTCTGTATACAAAGAATTGGTAGCTCCTAATGGGCAGGTGTCCACATTAGAAAAAACATTAATTAGTACCCTTGTTGGCAGGCTCAGGTGAGAAAAACATAACAAAATAAGCATGGAAACTGAAGTGCTTTCTGTGATGATAATTGCATGTACCTACATTTATTGTAATTTAGGATGTGATTTTCCATTTGGATCTGAATCACTGAAAGGGTCTAGTTGTTGTGACAACATACAGAGATAATTACTCTATTAAAACACTCAGGGCCTAATTTCCAAAGGTATTCAGCACCCACACCTTTAATGGGATCAGAAAACTTAGTAGCTTGAAAAATTTGGACACTCAGAGTAATTTCAGTGCAAAAACTGCCAAGAATTATGAGAGTCACAAAGTAGCACTGACTGTCAACACATTGAAAAGCAACACTGTACTTTAAAAGAATGAATTTCATAAAAATGAGGAAGTCAGAGAAGTATGAGAGGGAAAATGTTTTGGTTTCTTTCATTTTACATGAAGAAAAAAAAAAAAAAAAGCAGTAATAAATGTTAGTCCTGGGAATTATACACATCAACAACTTCCTTCAGTACCAGAAGCACAAATTCAAATACTATAATAAAACTGAATGATAAAGTTTCTAGAAAAATTGAAGGTACAGTGTATTTTTCACAAGGGTAGATTGTAAGCAAGTACAGAATTATATGGAAAAGGCAGGTGTCATTTAACCAGATCCTCAGAAATACAGGACAAAGACTTTCAGAAGAGGTTGGCACCCAAGTCACGAACACTGAAGCCATTCTGCACTTCAACTGTGAGCCTGTCTGTGAAAAAGACTGACACACCTGTAACCTGCAAAGGTCAGGGTCATTCTGGTGAAGTTCCATAAACCTGATCTATCTACGCGTTGCAGAAACAATTGCACACCATCTTATAAAGCTGAAACCAGTCCTTTTCCCCTCATGTAAGTGTCTGGAGTGCCTACTTTAAATTTTCCAATTATTATTATAATCACTATGGTAAATAGCATGTTCTTGCTTGATATGAAACCTTTTGTTGCCATGATTCATACCAGCTTGCATCAAATTAGTAATTACATAGCAATCAGTTTATCAAAGGGAAAATCATTCTGATCAAAGGAATTGCATCATAAGGGTTGATCTCAGAAGGTGGACCAAAAAAAAATAAAAATGAAGATGTCATGTTACTACTGTATATTCAGAAAAAGAAAAGGATTGATTTCTCTCCCATAGGATTCAAACTGAGGCAGTCCCTTAAATTTTGAGTTTTTCAAATACCACAGAAAAGGAAAGAAGGAAGTGCCTTAAGCCCTGACCCTTCACTGAGACATCTCTGTTTATACTGAGTGTACCTGTGATCTGACTGCATCCGTATATATATATATGAACATATATAACCAGCATGCCTGTCCTTAGTTTCACAATCAGAGCAAATATGCCAATGTTGGATAGCATTCTCTGGGCTTCTGCAGCTGAAATTGCTCTGGAAAGAAATAACAGATAAGAAAGAGATGAAAAATAGTCCATAAACTTGCACGTAAAGGTTCTGAAAAACAGAACAAGCTGTTCCATTGAGTGGTTAGGAACACTTGGAACTGATCTCTTGTAGTAGGAATGACTAGAATTAAAGCTTTATTTTTCTAAAATCAAAACAAAACAAAAAGGAATTTTAACAAAAAGATGTGAAGAAGCAACAAATCTTGTTTCCATATTTGGTGAGTAAAAATTAATTTAGCCTTAAATTATCTAGAGTTAACTGAAGTGTTAAGTATTTAAGAATTATACAGCAGACATCAAGCTGCAAAACTCAGAAGATTTTTATGTAGGGCATATATTTTTCACAGTGATATAATGCTTATGTTAATAGAAGGGTATAGGATCTGTCATGCGCTTATCCTTTTATTAACCAGGTTTTCACATAACTGGATGAATGTTGGGCATAATCTAGAACTTGGGGCAGAGAAAAGACACTATTAAAATATGAAATTGAAAGAAAAAATACTTACATCTTCAACAATACTTACTTCTTTTGACTACATTTATTCTTGATTTAAATACTACAAATGAGGTCTTAGGAAATACATTTTTGACTCGGAATAATAATGAACTTCCTCATAATCTTAAAATGCAATGAACTATTGCATTTTAGACAATGGAAAGAGACATATATAATAATAAAGATACACTGAATACAAGAAAGAAAGGAAGAGACAATGGATTTAAGAAAGATAGCTGTAATGTTTTTGTTCAAAAACGTAACCATTTTTAACCACAAATAAATAAAGTTTAAGACCAAGAAAATCCCAAATCAGAATAATATAACCAGAAAATTTACAATACAACTTTAGAAAGTTCTGACTTTTATACCATCCAGTGCAGCTTGGTACAATTATATCCATCTTATCAGAAACTGTCCTGCCTCTTACAGGGACACACTACAGTCATGTCAGTAAATTGCAGGGCCAAGCTGATGAGCTGTACCCATAATGTTGGTGATGCAGCTTCCCAGTCAAGCCCCTCCACTGGTGTGCAGCTGGTTTATTTCCCAGCAGCAGTAGATGGGAAGTCTCTCCATAGTGACCAGTGTACTGAGGAGAGTTGTCCTAAGTTTACAGGTAAATACACTCAAGGTGACAGAAATGAAGAAGGATTCTCAGCTGATAAGCAATTTGTGCTTGATGTGCAATAAAGCTCTGATGCTCTTGTGAGTCTTTGCTGCCTGGCATTGCCCTCTTTGAATGCTGGCTGTGTTAGTGCTGCACTCAGGCTAGGTCAGTACCTCACTCTTTCATATGTAGGCTGGACCTGAGCATAATCCTGCTCTCTGTACCACTGTAGAAGGTGTTTATCCACACCAGGAGCTTTCAGCCTTTAAAAAGGACATGGGCCCATGGGCAGCTCCAGAGGTTGCTCTCCACCATACTGCTGATGCTATTTTATGCATAGAGGCATGGCAGACAAGAGGGGAGAGTAGTTAAACAATCACAAAAAGGTGGAGCAGAAGCCAGAACTTTGTAATGTTGAAGGAGCAGGGAGTTCCTTGGAGCAATAGTGAGGGAAGAATGTATGATGCAAGAGCTTAGAAGGTTCAGGAAAGAGCAATCATCTAGGAATGTGATGGACAGCCTTCATAGAGCCACCAAGGTACAGCAGAGAAGCCTAGAAGATATATCTGCTAGTAGTAATATAATTACAGTTTGGTATCTTTCTAATGAAATAAAATGCTTTATTCCACCCCACCACTATTAGAGCACATATTTTTCCCTTTAGAAGAAAATAGCTAGTAATATTTTATTAGCATTAACACTTAATTAGATTGTAAGCAAAGAAATAGCTAGCTTCATGAGCTAACTTTTTGTCTCTAGCATCATATACATTATTTTTGGCATGGTTAAAGAGAACTCAAGCCAGTACATTTTGAAACGTCTCTGTTATGTGGCACTGTATATAATAAAGTGCAAGTACTATCTGAGGAACATATAGATTTGCTGTGTCTGGCTTATAAATCTTTAGTCTGATTCACTGAGAGTTTGTCCAGGTACTCCAGATTAAAGGTATTCAAATCCCCAGGACACAATACAGATGTCTACATGGTGCAGTACAAAACATGTCTAGGTACAAAGCTAACTCAGGTACTAGGAACACAGTTATATCAGTGCAAGGCTCTTGCAGACTAATTTACTTGCTGACAGCTACTGTTCTTTCAGAAGCTGCTTGGGGGTCTCTAGGCAGCATTGCACTGTGCCAAGACCTCTCTTACAGAAAACAGCCTTTGGTTTCACTTTGAAACAATGAACGTAAATGCTATCTCTAGCTTCAGCTGACAATGAGCTTGAATCTCCTAGAGCAGTCAGAACCCTTTGTCAGCTTGGTCTAAGCACCAGGAGAGTGGCAAGAGCAACAGTGCAATAATTTTCACCCTTTTTTCCATTTTTATTAGTGAATATTTTAAACTCCTGTCATTTATGATCATGTATAATAGAATATATTGTACACATTGTAAAAATCCTAATATCTTCACAGAGTCTAAAGACTTGAGGTGATGCCGTGATTAAGCCGTCACAGCTCAAGCAGTAGACAGTCCCTGCCTCAAAGATGTAGAGTCTATTTAGATAATATAGATAGTACCTGTGGGTTTGAGGGATAGAGGGAGGCGTGCACTGTGTGATAGCAACAAACAGCATGGTAGTTTCACAACCGTTCTCTTTGGAAGTGTGGGAGAGTGTGAAGAGAAGGAAGGTTAGTTATAAAGTTAGATGGAGAGAAAAGGGAAGGGAGAGAACATTTTAGGAAAGGTGATGGGCTGAATAAGACTAGAGAATAATAATAATAAGCAGTACATGGGGGTGAGGAGAACAGGAGGGGAAGCAAGGGGTGGGAGCAAACCTTTAGCACAGGATAAAAGTCAATACCAACACAATTTCACAGATGGGGCTTTAATATCCCCTGTCTTTAGCCATATATAAAGTTTTTAGTTTGATTTAATCACATTGATTGTATTTCTAATGAGTTGAGCACTTCCACCAGCAATTCATCTGCTTGAGACACTGCTGTTTTCCCTCTGTTGATTCTACAGGGGGCCTAAATAACTTGCTTAGACTGTATATCCAAATTTTAAGTGGGCTGAACTTAGATGATATGAATCCCAAGCCATATGTCCAAAGGTCCCTGTTTTGACTGTTTCTGCTTCAGCTCTTTTTATTATCTTCATTAGCTCTAAAAAACTGGCAGATTGAAGTCCAAGGTTGTGACTTTGTGCATTTGGGGAAAGACACAATTTCATCCTAAGGTGGGAAGGTCACCGATAAGAAAGTCATCACATGGAAAATGTTACACTCTCATTTTCTGATTTTTCTGTGTGGAAGACACCAACTTAAAAATGAAGTTTCAGTTCTTAAATTCAGAAAGGCTGATTTAGTTCAGCATTTCTCCTTTTTTAATGCTTTTGCAGTTTCACTGAAAAAGATCTGTGTAAGCTAGCCTGAATATCAGTATAAGCAACCATAAGTTCAATTTTTTTTCAGGCAGTAGTAAATGGGAGGTATTTTCATACATTTTTCAGTAGGGCAGGGAGGTATTTTCGTTATTAACATTTTTGCATCATCTGACACATTAGTTATCCTCTTTTAACATGTCTGCTTTTGAAGATTTTTTTAAATAGATTGAACAACAAAAGGCTGCTAAAATTGGAAACTGTGTGAGACATTTTGGTATTATTCAATCAGAGCCAGATCTGACACTGAAGACAGTTCTTGTTTAAGAACTTTCATTGAATGAATATGATCATAGCACAAAACAAAGAAAAATGACAGTTCTCCTAGTTGTATGTTCATCATTTAAGTCTCACAAGGTACCTGAGGAAACAGACTCTGTTTTGAAATGGTTGATCTGTTCTATTCAGTTATGAGTTATTTTTACAATGCAACAAGGCAAATATTAAACAAAGCATACTTTATTAGATCATAATGCTCATAGAGTTTAAATAACAGTTTCTAGATTAGTTCAGGCATGCTTTTACTTCTAATTTTTTCATGTGAAATCCCCAGTCTATAAATATTCTTTAAGTGATTCTTATAGAAATATGGAATTTAATTGTCTACAAGAATACAAACAACCAGCTGAGATTTTCCCTTTGAGGGGCACAGAAGAAATGAGTTCATGAAAACCTAAACATACTCATTATTAACAACTGAAAAAGATTGGATAAGCATTTTATGACTCTTTTCTACATTGAATCTCTTCTTTTGTGTTTCTACCAACTTTTTAAAATGAGGTAGCTGCTGTTATCTCAAGGTAACTTATATTCCTTCTTTTATGATTCAAAACATATTAATGAACTATGTTCTAAAAAGGAAAATAGCAATTTCTTAACAGTTTGATCCAAACGTCTTTGAACATGTAAAAACATCTCTACTGAGTATAGAGCTTTTCACCATGCATTAATTGTACACAGCCACCCTACCTGCACTCCAGAGATTTACATGACAAAGTATATGTAAGATTATCCACTCTGTCTTGAAGACTGTTTACCGAGATGTAATTTGTGCTGGTTTGTCCAAAGTAGTCTTAACAGCCCTAAGTAAAAAGCTTTCCAATCTTTTTAGTATAGCATCACTACATCACTTTGCTGCCAGGATATTCTTCTTGATTTTCAGCTTATACTTACACTTGCTTAGTTTCACAATGTAGGCTAGAAATGTCTTATATAAGACTTAAATACTCTATTGCAATTACCTTCATCCATAATTTGTTAGAACACCCAAGCTGAGCTTCTGAAAAGCAAACAGTACATATAGTTCATTGGCTGTCAAAGTACAGAAGTATAAGCTCTGCTAGTGTTTAGTCAGCTCAACTCATTGTCTTAGAAGAGATTTATTTTTACTGGGGTCCAGGGGAATCAAAGCTTCAGACATTCTGTAGGGTCTTCGTAATGGAAGGTGAAAATCAATTTGATATACTTCATCCTTTAGAGCAAAGAAACTAAGAAAATATTGCTGCCTTATTATTATGTAATAATACCACAACATTACTTAGTGTCTTTTAGGTACCCAAAATATTTCTTTATTAACTTACCACTGTGTAATGTTCCCATTAGTTCTTTAATGGCCATTTTTTTATTAATGCTTAAGTGACTCTTCTACAGCTAACAGCAGAAGCAACAAGTATTTAGCAGCATAAAAATTTTAAACAGAATTGTTCATAAAATAATCTGCACCTTCTGGCACCATTACCATAATAAATTAAGGATACTTAAATGCCTTTCACTCTGAGGTTTGCTGTCAAGTGTATAATTTTTTAATCATTTTTAAATTCATGTTCTCTGCAATCAATTTTAATAGTTTAAAAATGTGAAGTTCCTTAGGGTATTTAAGAAAAGCTGAAAACCTGAGACTTATTACAGTTTAGATCTTACTTAAAATGATGAAACCTTAACATCTTTTTCTCTCTCTTCTCTCTCCCTTTTTTTTTTTAATTTATTTGTGTTCTGCTAGATTCAAGTATATTAAAAATTTTCATACATACTCAACAGCAGTCAGTACCAATGTTTTTCCTACCCTCAGAACCACCATATGCCATTCCCACTGTTTAATATGTGAATATTTGTTCCTTATAGTTGGAAAATGACAATGTATTTGCAACAAATTTAATACACAACTCTGTGAGATTTTTATCTTGAGTCTGAGGGGAGTTGACAAGTTTCTCTAGAATTTCTGCTTGATTTTCTGCCTGGAAAAAAACAGAGATTTTTTCCACACATATTTCACAGACCAAGTGTGAATGATGAGTAAGTTAACTAAAAACTCTGAAAAATGTAAAAACTATATTCAAGAACCCAGAAAACTAAATTTCATTCCTCCTGCTGTTAATGCAAATTTTGTCCACGTAAAGTATCTTATATCAGAGCTACTGAGAGTGCTTTATGAGAGCTGAACACATTAATGAGCCATACTCACCCCTACTGCTCGATAACTCTAGTGAACCCAGCTAAGGTACACCCTCAGTGAACTCTGCTCACTCTATCCAAATACTGTATTTTAAGCTCATTCCAGCTGTTGCAAATTGAAATCACCTTTTGTGCCAAGCACAGGATAGTCTTCTAAAATGTATTCTTAGCCATTCAAACACGGGGATCTGCAAGGGAATGCAGATTACTTGCTAGTATTCTCACCTTTAAAGCTGAGGATAAAGCTACTTTGCTCAAGATCACACTGTGCTGAGTCCTGCACAAATATAGTCATTACAGGCCCTTCCCCAAAAGTTAATTATAGAAGACAAGAGACAAAACAGGCAGTTGGAACCAAGCACCTTTCTCGGGATGGACAAGAATGAATAATAAAATTAAACAAGGTATAAACTATTTTTTAGCTTTGGGACAAGGAGGCATGAAAAGCAACTCCCACAAATCTAGGCTGATCTTATATACAGTTTGGATTTTAGTAATAGCAAAATGCAATAGCACAGCATGTCTCATTGTTAGAGGTCCTAAAGATGGGCTATTAAGCTATTTTTTCCCTTTGTTGAATATCTGTCCAGATAGAAATGAAAGTTGATATGGTATTTTTCAAAAGGAAGAGCTCCAACTCCTTCCAACAATCCCTCTCAATCTAAAATAAGCTATGCTTTCGAGAGCTGAGTGTAGGCTATTGCTAAAATGAATAACACGTAATGAGTGCTGCATTTGCCTACACACCATTGCCTAACAACCAGTATCTAATTCATTACTCTAAAGCATTTGAGGATGTCATGAGTATGAAAGACACTATATAAAATGAAATTCTATTAGTCTCATTTAATAGTGTTTCAAACATAACATCATTTCCATGTAGTTTGAAAAGTAATTTAAGACATCCCAAGATAGATTACTCTAAGCTAAAATTTTAGAAGAGGTTCTTCTTTGCTTCTTGCTCATTGAATTTGCATTTAGTGATTGAATAGCTATTGCTTTAAAGGATATATCAATGAAGTTACTAGGGATTTGCCATTGAATTACTTTCAAAAGTAACAAAGCTTCACAAAAAGTATGTGAAATGGATATAATATATTTGATTTCTAAGCCATAGCTCAGCCAGTACTGGACTGATGAAATACTACTAGAAATTTTAGCCAAAGTTTTAGTTTACCTGATTAGATTCCTAGCACAGCAGGACACTCTGCACTCATGAAGTGGCAAAAAAACAGAAGTTTCAGCCATGCAGTAAACAAACAAAACAGCGACAACGATCTCATCAATTTCTGCCAGCTGAAGGTAACAGCCATTGAAGAGGAAGTTACAGGAGGTACCCATGTCCTTCTGTCAGAAAAACTGCAGGAAGATCGTGCATTCTCTTGCCCCAGAACTTTTCCTTACAAGAGAAGTGACCTATATAAAATCCATATATTGATTCCCATCTGGAATTTGATGCAATCCTCATTTTCTGTTTAGGCATGAGTGCAAATATTAAGTCTGCACTGCCTTGTTGGCACTATTGGCCTCTTCTTGTGCGCCTCTGACAGAATGCCCTATGGCAGACCTTGCAGCATGGGAAGACAGGCTAGGAGAGCTTTAAACAAAAGTGCCTGCTTTTTCTTTGGCTGAGAAAGTGAAAAAGTAATGTGAAGGCCACACTTTCTATGTTGGTACTTAGAACATCACGTTAAAACCATGAACATCACAGCATTGTGATAATTTGAGATTAAACTCGGTGCAAGACAAGATACTACAGTGCAGTCTCAAGATACTATAGGAATGGACAACTATTTATTTGCCTTAAGGAAACTCATAGAAAGGAAATATCTTTAAATCTATCTGACTATTCAGTGGGAAAAGGCACCAATCACAGCAGTGTCAAACAAAGGCCAGGCACACAGCTAGAAAAAAAAAATAAAAAGGAAAAAAGGCTCCACTAGAAAAGGAGAGTGTCCAGCTTCTTTCTTACACCCTCAGCTGAATGAAAGACACTGACAGTGCAAAGGTATAAAGAAGTATTTTAAATAGCCATTTTTACTAGTTGAAGTTAACAAGCTTCACATACCGATGTACATTTCACATGTCTCTTCTTGCATGACAGCAATACCATCTCTCACTTGCACTTTACATGCCTATCATTTAAAATATGAAGAGCAGGATTTATTGCTTTTTAAGCACCCAGGAAAATGGTAGCCATCTCATGCAGGTGTGCAAGGGCAGCATGTGTCTGCACACAACGCAGTCTCTTACAAGAGCAGAGTCTGTCTCTGCTGCTCCCCTGAGGTTGTGGAAGATTTGGGCTTTTGGCTGCAGGACAGGTACACTGGCAGCAACAGCCCATGGATTCAAACCCCTGGAGAAATCACTCCATCCTGACAGTATAACTACAAAAAGAAAGACTTGAGTCTCACTGTGCTAGGAGAGATGAAAATAAGACCTGCTTTTCATGATGTGCTTGTTTATTCAGTGATGTCAACAGGGAATACTACCAAAGTCTGCCCTTAAAGACAAGTTCTGTTCTGAAACGAAACAGTGTTGTTTATTTATTATTTTTTTTAAAGAAAGCAAGTCTTACTCAGCTGTCAATCTATATTCAAGATCACATCTGCTGAAGTCAGGACCAAAAGTATGTTTTATTTTTCTTCCCCAAGTTACTTTGTTAGAACTCATTCTGTCAGAAAGGAAGGAATTCCTTCTTTATCTGTCATCAAAACCCAAATTTTTTAGAGGTGTTCAAACTTTCTTAAAATATGCCATTTTGATAAAAGAGACAAGTAGAAAAATTTGCTCAGTTTCCAGAACTTCAGTGTGTCTGTGTGCGCATGTACTAGTGATGATTAAAGAACAGAGAAAATATAAAACTTGAGAGAATAATTTCATACAGATTCCAAACTTCAGTTACAATAGTAAAAAAAGGTTATTTTTTTCAATAAAATACCTGGAAAACAGGGTGTTGTTTTTTAAACCTGTCCTGTTGAGAAATAACATTCATACAAGAGTACCTTCATCATCTAAAGAAGGAAGATCAGAACTTCAGTAGTTCTGGTCATTTTTCTTAGGAAAAGTAGACTGAACTCTTTCAATATTTTCAAATGCAGCAATTATTTGAACTTTGTCTGCCATTTCATGTTGTCTCTTTAATGGCAAACTTCACACAGGTGACACTATCACAAGCCCAAGAACTTTAGCTTGCTTCTTTAATCTGCTATACTCCTAATGGCTCCAGTGAAGATATGCAATTTCTTTACATGTAAATGTTTCTGTGCTTACCTGTTAGTGGTCTCAGGACATTGCTGCAGGAAAAAGTACATTCTGTTAGTGATTGCCTTAATTAGCTCCTTCAAAACAAATATTTGATCATTAGCAGAACTCAGAGGCTCAAAATCTTCTAACCTTATATTTAAGACTTTCACTTTAAAAGGAAATGACATTCTAGTCTCCTATGTCCTTATGATAGAACTCATCATTAGTAGAAAGTATTTCATAATATGCAAGATCAAAGTATTAATATTTAAAATCACAGTTTGTTATTACTCTAATAAATCCAGCCTTCCATCTTCAGAACTCAACATTGATCTTCCCCAACTGTTTGCTCCTGATAAACTACAAGTTCTATAGTGGAAGAAGGTGGTTTAAGGTCACATTCTAAAGCAACATGGACAAAAATTACTGATGATTTTCACAGTGCTGTGCTTTCCTTTGATGATTAATACCATGCAAGAAATTGCCATAAAGGACCTTTTTTTTTTTTTTTTTTTTTTTTTTTTTTTTAACTGGCACTCTTGAGCTATTTCTTTCTTTTTCCTCTTTTTTCTTTCATAGTAATACATGACCCTCATGCTGAATGCTACATTATCAACATGGCTTAGGGCATTAACCTCACCACAGATTCAGGACATTAACCTTAAACCTTTCTCTTAATATGAAATGCTCTAAGGGGCGCACATACAGTTGTGGAGCATTATCTGGTTTCATGCATTCCATTGTTTCCAATTACTATGAAGTGTAAGCTTTTTGTTAGCAGCAGTGGAGCTTTCTGAAGTGCAAGTAGTAGCATATTTGGTATAGAAAATATTTATTTTAGATCTTTTGCACCAGATAGAAGCCAGTACTTGTGTAAAACAGAGATGGACAGACCTCACCTCCTCTCAGATTATGAGATGATTCTACTCTTTTAAATAAAGCAGGAGAGGTGATGGCAACCCTGCCACAGGGTCTGCTCATGCCGTAGCCAAATAGCATTGGAAGACTACGTATATACCATCAAATAACACCTGGAGGGGACCATTTTCACACAATCCTTAGCCTGTGGATTACCCCAGCGCTGTTTTTTGATACAGACCCTGGCGAAGAGACATAGCCTCATGCTGAATCCTGTCCCCAGCCATTTCAGCAGCTACTGCAGGGCGCTCTGCCCAAAAACCCGCACCTTGTACCAGAGCTGAAGCGGGCAGCAGGGGGCGTCTCTTTCGGGTTGCTGGTGGTTTAAGTCATGTTTTAGAGGAAATTCTCCCTGCTGAGGTTTGGGAGTGGGGGAAGCTGCTTGGATCTCGAGCTGACATCTGCCCACCTACAGCCCATGAGACCCTTTCTTGCAGCCTCGACAGGGGTGGAGGCAGCTTGCACACTCGTTAGTAGTAAGTGTTGGTGTCCAGACCTTTTCCTTTTGGCTTTTCCAACTAGACTTGTCAGCTGTGGTTAAAATTAGTGAACGTCTGAGCTGTTTGCATTTTGAAACACTTTATGGGGTAAGAGACAGGTAACCACTAGTTCTGCTTACCCACAGGGCTGGAACTCAGTCACTGAAGATGCTTATATAGGGGTCGTGAGGGTGAGAGCAGCTCCACTGGATCTTCTCAAACCCAGTAAAACAAAATTAAAAAGACTGTGAATGGCTGAATGTTTTAATTCAGCCCAAACTCTGCCTCTGAAATCAGCAGATTGGACCCAGCCTCCGTTGCTCTGGCTGAGGTATGCTTTGGGGCATCAGTCCCTGTTAAGAGGAATTCCACAAAATCTAGGGGCTCTGAATTGCCCAAGCCTTCTGTGAAAACAGGCTTAATTACGACATCTACAACAAATGCCTGAGGCAGGAAAACAAAATTAGATTTAAAAAATTATGCCAAAAACAAGTAACAAAGATAAGCAAGTTTGATTGGGAGTCCCTCACGTAGCAAATAAATGAAGCTGTACTTCAGTCAGTTTGTTTCAGTGTCAGATCCAGTACCATACCACTCACTCCAGCTCCTGTATGACTTTTATTTATTTCCAAATGCTTTCTTTCCTTCAGTGTGTCTGTTTTGTGGGATGGTCATTTTCATATCTTTTGTTAGGAAGTCCTGACACACTTGCAAATTTTAGTGCAGAGCACAAAACAGAGCAGGATTTCCTCCTCCATTATCACTATGATTGAATAACTTCAGTTACTCCAAACTAGATTCACAGACACAGAAATAAATACAAGTTTCACACTTCAAAGCTAACACAACCCCAAGACTATAAGAAAGAAACCCCCAGAGGTGCAGGCTATTTAGGAGTAAGGTACTTACTAAATAAAGCAGAATTATATAAAGGATTAATATCCTTCCCTCACATTGCCACTTGCACTCAAGTGTATGTATATTTTATATATATATAATATATATGTTTGTTTTTCATTTTGTCTGTTCCCCCAGGAGAAGCCCAAAAGAGAAACAGAGATGGCCAAATTGACAGAGTCAATGAGTGAGTACAAATAGGAAGTTCAACCACTTTCTTTTTCCATCTGTCCCTTTCCCTTACATAATGCCACAAAACCGGAGAACATTGCTTGCATTCAGGGGTCTCATTCAGCCCTATCTTCACTCCTACCTTCATCACAAATCATTCCATTCCTAGGAAAAAAAAAAAAAAAAAAAAAAAAGAAAAGAAAAAAAGAGAAAAGAAAAAGGAATCCCCAAAACAAGGACTGTTGTTTCTTTCATGCACTGTTAAAATCTCCCATATTTGGACCTAAATCGAGCAAAGCAGCTACTACATGTTTGACTTCATGAACCTGAGTTTTGCTTAAGTAGAATGTACATGCTTGTGGATTTAAGGAGTGCCTGATTTACCTGCTTCAACTTAGTGCACATATTTCTTCACAAGCTTAAAAAAGGTTGCACTAAACCCAGTGCAATTATTCAAGATTGTTGCCTGTGTCAGATTCATCCAATAGGAATTATGCCCTGAGATATATTTGGAAAGCTTTCCATTGATTTCACTGGTGTGAAATTAAGTGGTGTGCATTGTATTAAATGTGTAACCAACAAGAGGTAGTTTGTAATTCTCCCATAATACAGGACTTAGATAATGGAGTAGTGCCTATAAACATTTGGATCGAGAAACTCCAACTGAATAATCTATTTCTGAACAAAATTTGGACAGAATTTAGAAAAAAATCCTGACAAATCACGATCTCTTTCCCTAAACTTATCTAGCTCCACAGACTATGCAAGATTAAATAAATAGGCTTTAAAAGGGAGAAATCTTTTATTCTGCTTAACCAGAGACTACAGAAAGACAGAAATACAGACATACATAAGACTTCTTTACATTAAAAAGTTGCTTCCAGTTGATTTTTTCTGTTAGTGTACAAAGGACTTCTAGGACAGTGCTTCCTATCACTTTGCTCTCTCAGTTCATTTCACTTCCTTTTGAAATCATTCTCTGGATGTCCTACATATGCCATTTCAGGAAAGAGTCACCCTTATTAGCTATTAAAAAAATGAATTCAGTATCAGAAACAACCTATGCCACAAAAGGGTGCTGCAGACCTGGGAGACACAATAGGGGCAGCAGACAATCCAGGTAGGCAAAGGTCCTGCTCCTAAAGCTTCAAGCATAGTTACGGGACACAGAAATCAACCTGCAAGCTTCTCATCCCATGGGGAGAGTTAATCAGTAGCAGACTACAGGCAATGGCATGAGATACATGGCAACATGCTGATGGGTAGTTAAATTCTTATTAAAGCACTTGATGGAGGTATGCATTGCTATCTGAATGCTGTTCTGTCCACTTCTCCCATCCTGTCTGCGTCTCCTAAGACCTGGCAAAATTCAAGTTTCCAAGGGGGATTCATAGCTGAGTTTTTTAATTTTTTTGAGCTACCAACAGGATCCACATTCCTATACTTCCTGCAGTATTCATAAGTAGAAAGGAGTGTTTCTCCACGGTGCAGCAAAGCCTATGTGGTAACAATAGAAAGGCCAACAATATAGCTTAGCATGGCCCAAAAGGACCATACTAGAGATTTCTTCCACTATAAGGAATGGTGCTTTTGCTCCATTAATCTCTGTGGATATACAATGTCATTCTTTGAAACATCCTGTGACCCCATCACTTCTCGGGCATTGCTGGATAGCTGTGTAATTATGTATTGATGGAGGGCTGGAAGATGGATGGAACAATGGAGGATCTTGGTATCACAGGTGGAAGCGGATAAGCACTATCTGCCCTTTGAGTTAGGTAATTAGTGGACTTTGCACAGCTTTTCTGAAACAAAGTTAAAGAATCTCGCCAAAAAGTGTTAGGGTAAAGCAAGCAGAATTTATCAAAGGTCCCAAAAGTCAAAGGAATGGCCTCCTCTGACTTTATAACTGATCAGGAACGCAATAGACTTTATAACTAATCAGGAATAAGTTCAAAAATTCACCATGCATTTCCATTAGGACTCATGTTTGTCATGTGAATTACTTTCATTTTGCTTCTATAAGATAGCATGGTTCTTAAAAGGATTTACAGCTGCTTTGTATGAGGATTTGTTCATACTTCATGCGAGCCTTTTATGAAATTTTCGGATGATTGCACGACATTTTAGAATATTTTTAATATATTATAAACTGTGTTGCAAGCTGGAAAGAAATTTCTCACTGAATGTACCACAAAGCCCCTTTTAAAACTAGTGCAAATTAAAAGGAAATCAATGTAATAGGAAAGCAACAATCGGGCATAGATAGGGTGGGCCTCTGTTTTGGACTGCTGGGCCTTTTTTCTGGAACTGAGACAATAAAGAAAGGCCTTTGAGGCCTTAGAGATTTTTCAAAGGCCTCAAGATACAGCTTGATCATGGTACCAGTATAAAAAAATATATTACTTTCCTTTCAGTCTCACCCAAGAATTGTGCTTCTTGTCTCTTTCCTCTGTTCACATCTTTGCACAGTTTCAGAAAAAATCAGTCACCTTCCCTCCACTGCTCTTTTTCTCTCTAGCAAAATGCTCTAATGAAGTTACCAAGCACTGCTCTCTGCCCCTTCTTCTCCATAAAGATTCTCTGGATGTTTCTACAGTAAGAAAATCCCCATACCTGAGATTGTGATAGGCACATTACACTGTAAGAGGAAGACTGAACAGTAGTTGTTCCAAGTCTGGTATATTCACCAGCAAGGATAACAGTCTGTATTTTTGTCATATTTTGTATTTCCATTCGCAGAGGATCTGTTGCATTGTAGGGAAGATTAGTACAGAAAGAACGTTTTAATACTTTCTGACTTATTTCTATAGGACCTTTATGATGACTGAAAGATACAAGGTATCATGACAGAGCCTTGTGTGTGTTAAGAGATCTGTGTGCCTAGAAAGTTAAAAAAAAAAAAAGAAATATTGAGAGGTAAAATCATTTAAATACAACAGTTAAAGTGCAAACTAGAAAGAAATGTTGTGCTAAATTTTTAGAGATAGTCCCTTAGAGCTGATATAGAAGTAGAAATGCATAATAATAAAACCACTCTTTGCCCCAAGTTATTATTTTATACCACTTGCACGGAATTAATAGAAAGCCACCATAATTAAACTAAGCCCCAGGAAACTGTCCAAGAATTCCTTTATAATGCCTTAAAATCCATATGCATATGCCTGAGTTGAGCCTTAAAATCCATATGCATATGCCTGAGCATTGTCTTGCCTGTGAATACCTAAAGCACAGCAAGCAATGTAGGAGAGCAAATATTAAGTGGCACAGGAAAGTATCAGATGTTCAGCCTGATGTAGTTGGCCAATATAAATAAATAAGATATTCGGATAAACATCCTATAAAGAGGTATTCAGTCCTCAAGAGTGATCACCATTTTGAATACTTTGGGGAATAACACATTACAAGACATTTAGTGAGTAGCCAAATATGATAATGCCTTGATAGTGCCATAGAAAAGTCCTCTTAAGGTCCAGTGTCATGATTGAAAGGAATTTCCTCTTTAGTTCCATCATTTTCTTCTCCTGTTATCCAGCTTGTCGAAGTGTGCAGCATGTTCCTTGGTTGCTTTATGTGAAATAAAACTGTCTACATCACAACCCCTAAGTGAGTGTCTGTGGGACATGTACCTTATCTCAGGGACTAGCTGTTGTTTCTTTTGTGACATGATGGCTCACTAGCTTGGATAGCACCTGCAAAGCTCTACTCGTGGTCCTGGTATTTCTAAAAGGTCTGCCAGTGTTCTTTGCTGAAGACCAAGTGAGAATATGAGTGTTCCCTTCTCTTTCATCTAGACTGAGCTTTGAGGTCTCCAGATCACTGGTGTACAGACAAGTTTGTAAAACTCTTCTCCATAAGGTGATGAGGAAGTCCAAGGCCTCAGCTCCAAATTATGGAGAAGTATGGATCTAGTGTGCCATATGATGGCTACAGCATAATCAATGTGTGATATGAGCAGTGTGAACTTGCTACAGGGTAGAATCAAAAATTGGCATGGTTCGATGCCTTAAAGCACTTCAACAGACAAGGGACATCGATTAAGATGTTGTTCAGCCATAGGGGCACATCAGTAAATAGTTGTGTTTGTTCTGCTACTCTGTTAAGCCACACAGTACACCAGCATAAGGACAGCCAGCAGCACCAGAGTTGGATTCAAATAAGGAGGTCCTTCATTTGTTACAAAAAAAGTTTACTGCAAATGTCTGTAAATTCACTTCCAAAGACAATGAAATAATGAATACTGAGAACTTAGATGACTCCAGATAAAACCTTCTGAATTACACAGACCATGAATTTTACACAGGGGGACTTAAAAAAAAACATAAATCAAGCTAACCTGAAAGAATTTCAGGAGCAGAAAAACCCTAGGAGAGATCTGGTTTGTGATGGAGTGCTTTTCCCAAAAAAAAAGGGAAAAGCTTTCTATTTTTCCTCTACTGTGTCTGAATCTGAAGTGTCTCTGTTGCTCTCTCACTTGTGGAGAGAATTTATAAAGAGAAAAATGTTTCTGCTTTGAGTTACTTTTAAAGTCTCAGCATTTTGAGGTTTACATCTGCCAGCATAATCTGGAATTTTTTGAGCAGTTCTAATTATTTTGAATTTTTGCTTTATAACACATAAGAAAAATGTATGGTACATTACAGTAAATGCATATCCAATATACTCTTTCTTGCTGTAGGACATACAAGACCTTTCTACTTCAACTTTTGTTTTTCCCATTACTATACCTTTTATCTTTCTCTTTTGTTCAGAAACCTAACCTTTTTACTATCATGTCATGAGTTGGTGGTGAATACATAAATGCTGTCTTGTGTGAACATACCGCTAGTTGTGTATATACACAGTCAGGACTTTGAAGAACTGGTACCAAAGCCGTCTCATCAGTCTAGAGTACTGATTCTTCAGTCTCAGAAATCATTTCTAAGTGCAAATATCCAGTTGAACATTTTCCACTGTTATCAAATACCATCAATTCATTAGAAAAAGCAGATTCTTACAATACAAAATTTGAGAAAACTCATTCAAGAAAGTCATTACCAATGCTTGGGGAAGTTAGAGTCATTTATGTTCAAGATATTCAATTATCCTTTTATGGTTATCCATTTCATTAGGGTGTGCCAAGAGTAGAATAGGAAGGCTAGTTTTCCTACATGGTGTATTTTCATAATCTCTTGTTTTTCAGTAAGAAAACAGTTCTGCTGTGAGAGTTATTTCTGGAGGAATAAGTTTGTATCAAGTATTGAGCCATAGAGATAAATGTTTTATTAAGTGGAACATTTCAAAATTAACTCCTTAAATCTTTGGTGAAATTTAAATTACAAGTGTGTATTATATTATTATTAATATTAATAATATTTGTAATAATACTAATTGGAATGTTGTTATTTCAGCAGGAATTATCTGATGCATAAAATGAAAAGAGTAGAAAGAACAATGCTATTATCATTAAATGAAAATTAAGTTTATTCTTCATGATAAAGGTCAAGTTTCAAGAGAAGAATGAAATTCTAAACCAGGAGTTCATTATGCAAGAAAACAAGAAGTTCTTTTGTTTCAGTGATGCACTAGAAGGGGCTTAGAACTGTGAACTTACATATGCCGTAAGAAACAAAAGAAACTCCTCATAATAAGAAAGCTGATTGACAGTATTTTCAGTCCTCAATATACAACAATGTGAAGAATATTTTCTTTGCATTTTCTGAGCTTTTAAAAAAGGGTCTGTTCTTTAACTTCTCTCTATCATTGTGAAGGACAGATTTTTTTTTCTCATGTGGAAACCGAGACACTCGTATAATCATAAGATTCTAGAAACTTAGATTTTTCAAAAATGTATTAAAACTTGATAGCACTGCTAGTATTACTTTGCCAGCCTAATTTTTTTTTTGTGAAAATTAAACTGAAAATATCAGGAATGAGATAACCAAGAGCTAAATTATCAATGAAGTAAAAATTTCTGGCTTTGTAGCTAAGAAAAGTGATTACATTTAGGCTGCATATTACCACGTCTTATTGAAAGACTGGTTTTCCTGTTACTTATACCTTTAACAACATTTATTCTGTTGAGATTGTAATTTTTCATGGTAGATGTGTGTTTCAATACTTCCCTTGCTTTTATTAGCTCAGGATCACCCACTTCTAAAACAGAAGCTACAATCAGCTGACACTATTTAAGTCTCAGTGCCTTTCCTCTGCGTTGTCATGGTCCACAGCACAGCATAGCTGGGTTTTTTTGTCACATGCTTCCCAGAGCAAACACTCATCTTCTATACTGAATCTAAGTGGTCAGGCCAAAAAGATACTAGATAAAACACCTGCAAAGCTCCCCACAGCATTTTCTTCTGCAGAACTCAGTCCATAGTCATACTGCAATAACATCTTCTGATCAGTGTAAAATTATGAATCCATATCAGATTTGGTGTGAGAAACATGTAAGTGTAAGATTGTCTTTAGAGGGGAAATACATACCTGGTGTTTCTGGGCATCACCAGAATTAGTGTAAGCATGTGCAGAAATTTAATATTGAAAGCAGAAGTCACTTCAGACTTTAAGCACCAGTTTTTGAAGACCTCAGTATGAGACTGAGTTACCAAAACTGTTGGTTAGGTGCCTAAAGCTTTTTTTCAGATAACTTTTTCTTATCATAGCCTAAATAATAAGGGTGTGTTCACATCCAGGCCAGTTAACTTCCTATTTCCACCCTTAACTTCCTATTTCCAGCTCTTTGAGGCTTAGCTTCACAATTTTAATGCCCTTCTAATGCAGAGGTTTTTCTTTTTTTATTTAATATGCACTTATATCTTCCAAAGGTGCTAATCAACAATGGACTTCAGTTGGTGAAGTCCAACTGAACGATGTGCTGTGCTGAAAGAAAAGACCATGTAAAGAGCAGGAAGTCCGTATTCACTCAGGATAAAGAAGTCGTTAAAAATGTCTAGTCAATTGTTTTCACAGAGAGCAGATGAGTTGAATTAAATAGTGAAAAACAGGATCAATGTTTCTGAAAGCTGTAAAAAACTGTCTGACCTGGATCAGGCTTATTGAGCTATCAAGCAGATAAGAGACGATAATGGATTTTCGTTCTAGGAAATAAGCATAGCATGATGAATAACAAAGAATGCTGTTCAACAGTAAAGGGAAAAACAATCCAGAAAAATAAGAGACATCTGAGATGTACAAGAACAGCTGATAAACCGGTAGTACTGTAAATGTATCCAATTTTAAGACCCTTAGACTTTGAAAATTAGTTGCAAAGGTGTCCAGAATCAATGAATCGAAAATGTCATATAACATAGTAGGTTAAACTATTTGATGTGAAGGAGAAATACCCCACTTGATTGGGAAAAGGGCCCAGTTGCATTATTCAATATCAGCAACGAGAGAAAGGTCTTATCATGGTATTTTTGACAGATGTCTTTTAAAAGCCATATAATCGGGTATTAAATTAATCCCTAAAGCTAGACTGTATTCTCCCTGTATTTTTCACCTGCCTCCATTGCTCTTCAAACATTTGACAGGGCATAACAAGGACTATATTAACCATATTACAGGCAAAATAATGCCTACAAGTCAAACTCTCTCTTGTGCACAGAACATGTTAATTCGAACTGTAGTATTTCTGAACCAATGCCTGCACTTGCAGCTCAGGCTCTTCCAACTTTATTTACTGCTATTCCTTCTACCATAAAAAATTTGGACCTACATGGAAGAGAAAAGCAAAAAGACTCCAGTGAGAGTCATTGTCAACAGTGGGAGAGATGTTAAAAGATAAACCAATGAGAATGAAGAGACCTGTAAGATCT
Source organism: Pedionomus torquatus (assembly GCA_013398155.1). Taxonomy (NCBI): domain Eukaryota; kingdom Metazoa; phylum Chordata; class Aves; order Charadriiformes; family Pedionomidae; genus Pedionomus; species Pedionomus torquatus. Next base: position 231,551 of record VZRU01013779.1, on the reverse strand, counting down.
GTACTTCTTTGAGTCAGTGCACCACTGTTTCTAGATGCAGGGACAGCAGTGATCCTACTAACAGACCAAGACCAGTCTATCTCAGACTTCAGCACTTCTCAGCCCATGCATGTTGCAAAGGCGTATCTCTCTGCAGAAAAGGGAGGACACAGTTGTGTGCCCCAGCTGATCCTCAGTTAGCACTGTGCACTGAATGAAATTCTGCTGTATAATGAGAGATTGCTCCTTCTTCTCATTATCACCTCTCCTGTAAATAACTCCCCTATCTCCCTGCTTCAAATATTTGCCAGCTTGCAGAATGGCTCTCTAATCACCTCGTGATTAAACTGCAGAATTAAATTTTATAGTCCACTTCAGCATTCAGGGCCTCCAGTCCTGGTTGCTCGTTGCTGAACTCCCTCCACTTTGTCAACTTCATACTTCACGAGTATATTTATCAATCCACGTACCTACAAGCAAATTCTCAACACAGAAATAGCAGCAGCAGAATTACACTGGAAAGCCTAGCTCTTACAACGGCATATCCGATTTCATCTGGAAGTCTTCCACTGGATATTGGAGTCAGAGCCCAAACGGCACTTTCTGTTCTTAGTTTGGCTTAATGACTTATATGTTAAAGACAAACATGAAGAATAAGAAGAAAAACAGAAAAAATAGAAATAAGTGGGGAAGGGAAGGGA
>VZRU01013779.1:172012-230797 GCA_013398155.1 Pedionomus torquatus | reverse complement strand
TATGTAGTTCCCAGTAATGAGCTGGAAAATCTGGAGAAGGGAAGGGAAGGGAAGGGAACGGAAGGGAAGGGAAGGGAAGGGAAGGGAAGGGAAGGGAAGAAGCTGTTATAGCTGACCATTGTTGAGCTAAAGTAATTCATCAATATCAATATTCATCCAAACTAAAATCCTGTGTTTCCTCAGAACAGACACAGGTAATTTCAGACCAACTAATGGAATAGTACCTTAGATGAATTCATTACTCTTTACCAATTTGTGGAGAGGGGAAATGACAAAAGGCAGATATCAGAAAACCTGAATTCCATCACATCTGAGGAAATATTTTACATAGAGCATGCAGCCTATGAAACACTTTGCCACAAAGTACTGTGGAGTAGATAAAGAGTTTAAAAGAATACTGGCAGAGATGGGCTGTTGGGCGGCACATACAGTTTAGTGACTCAGACATTAAAATCCAAGGAGTTAGAAGGAGGTCATGCACTAGGACGGAGGCTGTAAGGAAGTAATCCACTAAGCAGTAAAGACTAGGCAAAACATTCTTCTGGGATTGGTTTCACAGAAGAAATTCACATCAGTCTGCTTGAGAGGTTAGTTTCTGTCTCCCTCATCATCACTTATAATGACCTATTACCATTACCACCACTAGCCCCACATTAGGATTATCACTCAACAGTTATAAGATAATTCTCCCTATCTTCATATACTTTTAAGGCTGGGGAGCTTTTTAATCCAGTGTCAGTATGTTCCACCTGAGCAGTTGTAAGAACTCTAAGAACAGCTATAAAACTATTCCAGTTTGATCCTAGGACCTCAGAGATCCTATCAAATTCCCAAAGGCAAGGTACCAGCTTACAAAGAGACAGAAAACCCATGACACTTTTGAAGCTGAGAAGAGTCACTGGCCACTGTTTCAAAGGCTTTTACTGAGCCCTGTCCTTCCTCAGTGGGTTCTTCCTCACCCAGCTACAGTGGGGACTGAGAGCGGTGTGACCAAAGAGACTGGAGACAAACCCCACGATGTATTTGGCTTGTATAACCACGTAGTTTCTGCCTCATCTCCATCAACTCAGTCAAATTTCAGTGTTACTTAAGTAATTGGGCTCAGGTTTTGGGTGAAATTTTATCTAGGTGGTCAGATCTGATTCTCCTGTCTGACTCCAAATCTGTATCCACATCTTCACACAGCTCGCACTTTATGCATGGAACAATATCAGGCTCTGTTCTACTACAACTGATTGTGAATGACTGATACAGAGATGATTACACTTCCAAATCATGACACTTTAAATTATCATTTTTGTTCATTCACAAGAACTAAATTCACAGATTGATTGTCATCATCTGACATATTTATCATTGTCAAGCTGAGCCTGCTATCTCTACATCACAGGTTTCCTCTGTTGCTCCCAGGAACTTACACAATGGAGCCATATCACGTGTCATGAAGCGTTTGCTAACCTAGCTACAAATCAAAAGGACAACAAATAGTGTGATTGCTTGTCCTTGAAAGTGGCACATTTTTGTTGAGTTTAGAAAACCTATACTTTTGCTTGACAGATTTGGGAGGCAGTTTAAATATCTTGTTCTGCTCTGTTTCCTAGTACTGTTTGAAAGTAATTTTAATGATAGGCAAAGAATAATTTCCTCTGCAACCTACCTATAGGATGGTGTATTGGTGCACATTCTCATATCCTTTTTCTTTTTTTTTTTTTAACAAGGCAGCAAAGAACTATCTACAGACCTCCTGCTAAGTCAGTTTGTTTCCTATGGCATATTGCTCTTGCATGTGGTTGAGTGTCTTTTTGGTGACAACATTATTATTTAGGGGAGTATTACTATTTAAGGCACAAGTAACTCATGCTGTTGTACTAATTTGTGGGTGAATGCTGCATATTTTTAGTACCCATTCAATCATATGTGCTGGGCTGTAATGTTTAAAAATGAATTCATGAAAAGCATGATACAAAACCCATTAAAGTGAACAGAAAAACTCCTACTGTTTTTCTGCCTCCCTAATTTTATAAGGTGCCCGTGATGTTAACATGAAAAGGAGGGAGACTCATGAACTCACTTAAATTATTTCCTTATGTCAGTAATTTTGAACAGGTATTAACCCTGCATTAAGGCACGACCTCACTGACTGCTAATCAGGTAGAACAGTCCACACAGTGGACAGACTGTCAATGTCAAGGTCTTAAACATCACTGAGTTGCCTTATCTTGAGCATGTGATAGGTTTTTAAAACCCAGTGCTGTCTCAGTTCATTCTGTGCCCCTACTGCAAGAGATTCTGCTCTGGGTTTCATCACACAGTTGAGTGACGTTTGCAGAATTCACAAAGGCTGCTGCTTTGCAGGTGTAAGGGCAACATTTAAAATGATCACATTTCAAAGTAGCTTGAATAGTCTAGAGTTAAAGTACATTCCTTTAAATCAGTACAGTTTACCCTTTCTTCTCTTTCAGGGTAGATCTGAAACAACCATGCAGAAACCTGTTGGCAAATAGATGGATCGGTATCAAAGTTTAAGTCAGGCTATTGGCACAACTCTATTCACTGTTGAGAAACATCTGTAGAGCTTTGTGCAAGTGATGGTGAAGAACAGTCAGGTGTCCATAACTGAGAGTCCCTTCCTCAGAGATACAGAGCCACAAAGAGAAGGAGGCAGTGGTTTCTATGGCCACTTTCACAGCTTGAATGGATAGGTCCAAACATTTAACTTCCTGGCCATAAGAGGGTGACTTGAAGCCCTAGAGAAACATTGTTGGTGGGAGGAATTTACAGCAGGATTTAGGCTTCATTCTGTGGAAGTGATTTGGTAAGAGTTGGTGTGTAAAGCCATTTCCAGATGAGCCATTAGTAGTAAGCATCACTTCTTTGCCCAAACACCCCATTGTTCAGGAGCAGCCGGTTGGCTCCCTCTGCCTCACTAGCAAAGCCCAGTTCGCCATGAAGCATTTCACTCCCTCGTGGTCCTATTTTGGACACCCCAACTGTAATCAAACCCTTCTCCATTCCCTCCCTCCCACCTCCACTTCCAAATCCTTGACAATACTGCAGATCTACATCTTCCCACTCAACAGCAGAAGGCCTGGAAATGCTTCTTAGATGCTGCTGCAATTGGTCAGTGGATTAATTTTGTTTTAAGTTGTCACATTGAATGGGTGATAAACAGACTCCATAATAGTAGATGGGCAAAAATCCAAGGCCTATCATTAAACTTGATAAAGGCTTTTCCAGGAACCCTTGCAGCCATTGTTGGTTCAAATGCAGTTATGTTTTTTTTTTACATGACATTTAACAGTCATAGAAAAAGAATTTAATGATTTAAGAATAAGAGGAGGCTAAAGAGCAACCAAATTATACAAAATTTATAACGTACAAAGAAAGCGAGTGCTGAGAATGTATATTTTTAACTCCAGCAGTGCTGTTAGATGATTTTTTTTAATTTTAAGAAACTCTTCAAACTTCCTTTGGAAGAGGTATGCCACTGTGGCAAAACCATTTAAAAAAAAAAGAATGAAAAATAAAATAAAATACACTGAGAAGGGGGCTGGGGGAATCTCATCTTTATCAAAAGATTATAATTTCAAATTAAGTCTGCATTGTGTGTTACTATAGAAACTCCCATTTTGTGGCATGTTTGTGGGGAAAAAGTCAAAAGTTGCATTTTAATGAAGGTAGATCACACATTAGCTTCCTCAGTAAAGCAAAATAAAATAGATGTTTCTATCAGAAATTGAATAATTACCCAAAATAAGGTGAGCTAATTAAGGTCACGGGGAAGGGATATTAAATCCTGAAGTGATAATACATAATGATCATTTTTCAACACTAGACTCCGCCTTACAGATTATGTATTAGATACTGCAGGAGTCTGATGGATTGAGAGGCTTGTTGCCATGGCAATATTTGCTGCTTTGCTGGTATTCCCTACAGAAAGTAAAGGATTTTTTTTTTTCTATTCAGTTAGACAAATTGGCTATATATAGCAAGAGATGTTGGAGAACTGAAACAGCAGAATCTGGTGGGGGGAGATTGGGGGAAGGACTGACATTTATAAGTCTTAAAGAATCACAACAGGCCATGTACCAGTGAGGAATGAGGGGGTCTGCTGAAAGAGGGAGAGAAAGTAGAGAGATGGAGAGAGAAAAGGAGGTAGATGGAGAGAGAGAGAGAAGGGAAGGAAGGAAGGAAGGAGGGAAGGAGGGAAGGAGGGAAGGAGGGAAGGAAGGAAGGAAGGAAGGAAGGAAGGAAGGAAGGAAGGAAGGGAAAGATGCTTATATCATATATTCATAGTATATCTTGTTTTTAGGGGCAAGGAGGCCAGCAAAAGAGAACAGGTCATGTTGCCTAAAAGAAAGCTACACCTGCTGCTGGTTTACTATGCTTGAGGTGGTTTATAGCTTCAGGGAAAGCTAAGAGGTAAAAAAAACCAAACAAAACAATGGAATTGCTTACCACTGAAATTGTCAGTGTAAATCACAATTTGAGCTCCAAATACAAGCTGTCTTCTTCTGTTCTTTTTATTTTTTTTTTGTCTTTTAATCTTTGCTCACAGCATTTTTAAAGCAAGGTGTTGATACCATTTCCATCCTCCTCTTGGCACAGTGAAAGCAAATGTGCTTCAGTCAGATGTTAGGGAGTACTGTCTCTTATGTATGGTGCAGTCTGTTGCTTGGAGGTGTGGGAAGAGTGTGACAATGTGCCTTCATTTTAATATTAGCCCATCTCAGCCAAGCATCTATAGACTACTGCAGAGGGGGGAAAAAAAGACTGTGTTTTTTTTCTTCCTCTTTTCCACTCCTATCCCTTTTATACACAGAAATGCAATCTATAGTATTTGCACTCGGGCTTATAGACTATTCCAGTAAGACTGACCAGGTAGCTCTAACTGTCCTTGGTGCTAATTTACTTGCCACACTCTTTCTTCCTCTTTTTCTTCCTCTTTTTCATGCCAGTCATCCGTTCCAGTTTTTCAGAGTATCAGACACATACATTGACCCATACGAAAGACAGTTTGTGCCAAATCATTAATACAGCTCTTGCACCAGAGAACTTGTTCTTATAAGAAATTAGTGCCATGAGGATTACATACTTCAGTGACTACAAGGGCCTGACAGTTTCATGACTATGGAACAACCTGACAAAACCTACTTTTAAAGGATACAGGATGAATAGACAGAGAGAAGAGCAGGCCTATAACTAGGATCTGATTACTTGTGCTTTCTGAAAGGTAGAAGAAGCTTCAATTTAATAATAGAAAGAAAATGTGCTTGCAGAAAGATACAAAAAATTGGAACACAATTGCAACAGTGAACAGTGGAGCCGGGGGGTGGGAGAGTAGAGGTGTGCAGAGGGGAGGGAGGGGGAATCTTAGCAGCAACTTTCCAAACAGTGTATCAGTCAGTCTATGTTATTACCCAGAGTGTGTATTACACAGTGTGTATTGCAGTATTAGTGATGCAATTAGCTGGAAAAAAACATGTAAGATCATTATATAAACACTCAACCGAGTAGTGAACAAGTGAGGGAAAACCAGGGGAATTACAGACGGTACTGAAATTATGAAATGCTATGAAGACAGAAATAACAGAGCCCTCTGTTCACACCAATGACTAGAACTGGGAATGAAGACAAGAGAAGTCTTTTGGAAGGGAGGAGGAGAGTAAAAAATCCATTCTTAGACATAATGGCATTCAGCTATCAGATAGACCTTAGAAAATAGAAATAGACCTTAAGAAAAACTAGAAATCAGAGAATTAATTACAGTTCAATAGAAACAGAGAAAAGTTGGGAGGGAGGAAGAGAATGGTGAGAATCTTAGTATACTGGTTTCACTTGTATAACCTCATAAAGTCCAGACCTCTTTGAAAGTGCAGGTACTAGAACACAGTCCTCACATAACTCAACAGTTCAAAACCACTAGAGGGGTGTGGGACAGTGAACAGAGATCAGAAGTAGAGTGACTATTGGTACAGAGGGATCCAGCTAATGAGAGTGAGGCTAAGTGAACAATGATGGCAGGGACAGAAGTTTTCACTCCTATCACCAGCAGATGTATATAAACCACACAGTTGTTGAATTCAGAGATTTTTGGTGAAGGAGGAGTTGCCTTTGGGTTTTTTTGGTTTGTTTTACTTTGTTTGGGGTGTCTTGATTTGTTTTGTTTTGTTTTTCTGAGGGGAAGGGTATTTCATTGCCAATAACCCACATAAAATAAATGAAAAAATGCAACATGACGTGGAAGAAGGCATAGTAGAATCATCAGGAATAAATGAGAGTTTGTGAAAAGAGGAAGAAAATTAAAGGAGCTCAAAAAAGGCTGAGATCCAAAACGGAAAAACAAGGTACCTGAGAGTCAGAAATAGAAGAGTTACAAAAATTCATTACAGATTTTCAAAAAGTATAGAAGGGATTGATTGCTTGTTCTTACTAGAACAAACAATGAATGAGGCTATTAGCAAACTGAGCAGGAGCACTTCCAGATGAGTACCTCAAGTGAATGCTTTGCAGGTTTGACAGAAGCCACAGAAGCAGGGCTCTCTGAACTGGACTGCATCCCTTTGGAAATCCTTAGCCACAGTGTATCTCTCCATGATCAACACTTAGCATTACAGAAGTATTAACTACCTAATCACCACTACTTTTCCAAAACTTACCAATGCGGACAAAACCATGTATCCCACATAATTATACTGTCCCATTCCTGACATCTGGCTATGAAGTCAATTGCTCATTGTGCATAAATAAATGCCAGATGTACACCTGCATGCACAAGAAGCTTGATTTGCTTAGACATAAACAGTGAGGATCTTAAATTTCCACACAGGGCTATAGGTTACCCTGCTAAGATTTTCAATGGAAAAAGTAAAAAAAAGTAATGACCAGAACAAAGAGCTGAATGGACTATGTAGTGTCAGACATGCCCAAGGTGGCGACAGAACAACAGATGTGTTGTTTTGGCTTTTGTCTCCCACCAGCACTGGGGAAGCTATTAGAGAAGTGCCTGTTATTGATTCATGCTGCTTAGAATCCATTTATACTGGCTGGTCTGGGAGCCATTATAATTTACAGTCTGTCATGTAAATTGTTCTTGGTCTGTGAAATATTGATCTATTAGATAGACACACCATGCATGTACACTGAACACATGGACTCAAAATCCTAGGGGATTTTGCTTTCTAAACAACAGATTATTGCCTGTGTTCACTAACTACTTCTGCAAACAGCACGGTAATTTCAGGCATTAATACCCTCCTTAATTCTCTTCCTACATATCTAGAGGTAATATTTGATGCACTAGGGATTAAGGACCTGACGTGTTTTTTTCTTTTAAAATAATTTTTATGTGCGTAAAATATTTCTTGAATAGCTTAAATTGAGATATATACGCACACATATGTGTACGGACTTTTGTGTATATAAATGCATATGTAGCAGGAACAAAGCAGTTGTGCCTGCATATATTCTGTGCCCATCAGTCTGAAGCAAAGGACTTGAAGCAGCTGTGGTTTCAGAGCACCCTCAAGTTTGGAAGTGTAAGTGTTAACATAATCAGGTCACACCACTTGCTCCCGTATTTCCTCCTGGGTTGTACCTGATATGGTACTACTGATATGATGTCCAAGTGCTTTGCAGACAATAAAGGAATTTATTTCTGTCTCCACCTTGCAGACAGAAACTGAGATGGGAGCTTAGGCTCCTTGGGTACTAGAGAAACCAGAGAGGAGGGCTACCACTAACTGTGTCCTGAGCCCCAGCCCATTGACATCCCAGTTGGCCTTTTGCCAAAGGTGTGAAGCTGCAGCAATGTCAGCTGCAAAGGCTTGGTAACTGAGATTAAAAACAGAATCTCCAGGTCTCAACTGAGCACCCAGGAAATTAAGAGTATGTGGTTCTAATGACAGCCAACTATGACCTTTAATTAAGTATTTCTGTAATCTTTCAAAAAAGGACAACTAAAAGTTAGTGGCCAAGAACTAATGGACATCTAGTTACAACGTCATTATTTATACACCTGTGAAATCTATGAGTGAAAGAAAAATTAGATGTACAACCAGCAGCCTTTTTCACTGAATATCCTTGATTCACACACTAAACATCACTCCTTCTGCAGATGGAGATCTCCCAAAGAAAAGGCAAAGCACAATTAGAGACCATATTATAAGTGCTCACATCCTAATCTTGCTAACATTGTGGCTTTAAAAACACCTTTTAATACAGTTGTTTTTGCACACTAACTCTTCTTTTTAAAAGGGAAGAGGAAGCTACCTGTCATCATATAGCAATGGGATGCAGATGGAATACATGTATATGTTCCATCAGCAGCAGATTAAAATAAAATAATAGATCCCACACTAGCGCAGCAGACTCCCTCCTCCATCCCATGGCACAAAAATAACTGCTTAAGTGGCAGAAGGCAGCTCTCATCCTGCTTGAACCAAGCATTAGAGAACTAAAGTACACTGAAATAGCAGTAGGTGTGCTGGTAGCTGTGCACCAGTAGTTGTGCTAAGCATTCAGGATACTTAAGAGGAAAGAGGCATGGTTTGCTTTGAAATGCAGCACCAGTGGGTTTGATGGGCAGACATGATGATGAACCCATGATGCGATTCTGCTGCCAGCTCTGCCTCATCCCATGAAAGACAAGGCCTATCTTTCATTAATGCTGAGCCATTGCTGATAAACAATTTCTAATGCCAGACCCCCAAAGAATGCACTTCCTCCTTGGGCCAGTGGTTTCTGGCTGAAGAAAGCATGGTAGTCATGACCAGACATCCCCACTGTATCTCTTTCTCGTCAGATTGTTCAGCCTTTGTTTTAAAAGAAATGAGTTGCTGGACAATGTACCCAGTGATATAAACCACTGACTGGAGAAATGATGCCTTTTTGTATGGAATAAACCACAGGCAGAAAGTGGCAACTGGAAGTCATTTACCAAAACAAAGTTAGGGCGATTAACATCAGGCCAGAACAAGCCACTCCTAGCTTCCAGTCAAACATGAATATCTTTGCAAAAAGTGCAGTTAGTCTAACTTTTCCAAGAAATACTCCCCCACAAAAAAAAAAGGGGGGTGGGGGAGGGGCGGGGAAGGAAGGAAGGAAGGAGCAGATAGCATTAAGCTACCTCGGCATGACAGAAACGTACACCTGCTGTAGGGGTGGAGAAGGCTGTCAGAGCTCTCTGCACCTTCTATGGTGGCAGATGTTCAATGCACTACATTCTTAGTGAGACAAAATCCAGGTTGTCATCCTTCTTCTTCTGGTAAACTTTCTGGGCTACTTCTGCCCATTAGTCCTAAAAGAATAAAGAAACTAGTCTTCACAAATTGAAATAAATCTACGTGGCACTTAGTGTTGTTAAAATGTCTGTTGGAGATTTAACATCAAAGAAAGGTGAGCTGGCGATGTATTGGCCTTTGCACATCACATGAAGAGTGATCTGAAAATCACTGAGAATATGTGCTGATGCTGACAGATACAGTGGAGAAGCATTTTAATTTTTCATCTCTCGCTGCCTACAAGACAGATAATACATCACACAGTCCTCACACCAAGGTGAGCAACATCAGTTACAAACATGTATGACAACAAGTACTAGCACAACAACCTGAGATGATCACGTACAGGAAAGGGATGTGATTTATCAAGCATTTCATATTCACTTCCAAAAAACCCAACAGCAGTAGAAAAGTTTACTCTTTCATTGAGAGAAACAGACATATATTTCCTCAAATGAGCTAAACCAGTTTCAAGAAGAGCTAAGGATCTACCTTCTACACGGGTTCTCCCAAGGGTGGTGCAACAGAAAGCCCCTGCATTTAGGATTCCAATATCTCAGCACTCATAATTCCCACAGAGTTCATGGTAACATCCACCTACTATTGAAAGAAAATGACTTTGTACTGTGCTTCCATCTAAAAGTCCAGCGTATTGATATGTTTTTATCTCAAACTTGAATTAACAGAGCAGAGGTCCCAAATAGTTTATGAAGAGAGCAATAATAATTCAATCTTAAAATGATCTTGAAATACAGTCAAACAATGGATTGAGATAGCTATCTATTTGGAATTTAGATTTCAGTGTAAGGAAATTCTGTTTAACAAAGCCAATAGATCTGGAGTCACTCCAAGAACACATACATATACAGGATTTTTAATTTAAAAAAATAGTTTTTTTCCGTAATATTAATTTATACAAAGAGAAATTTTTTGTAGTTTGCCCCCCAAAATTGAACGTATTTAAATGGATTATAGTCCTTTAGCACCATCTTGAGAGTAAAGTGACAAAGTTAACATATTATTATTTTACTGCATCAGTCACTTTGTTTATACTAGTGAGAAGACTGATGGGGTAACTCCTTGTTCTTTCTTCCTGTAATCATCACTTCAAATTATTTTATATTCACCTCACTAAATGCATCCCAGGAGCAGAAACATATGTCACCAAAGATTATTATTTGCTACTAGCTTTATTATATAGTTCAGAAAATGATAGAAAGCTCTGCAACTACATTGGCAACACCCTAAGGAATTGTCATTTTAAGATACATTCTGACTATTTTTGATGGAAGGCAGTTCAGTTATAACTCAAATTTTTAAAAATGACAAATATTATGAAGACCGTAAAAATATGGCTTGTAGGAATTGTTGCTCTGTATAGTGTCCAATTATTTATTCCAGCTTTATATTATAAATAAAATGCCCCATAAAAAATCCCTTTTAAATAGTATTTTAAAGTCTTTTCCTATAAATAGGTAGTGAAAGCATTCATTTCCATTCCTTTAATGCATTAGGAACAAAAGGTCGCTAAGCAGGATCTAAATAGTTAAAAGGAAAATTTGATATTCTTTTTTTTATCTCCAATGTGCATCAAGATTGACTCTCAAACAATGCTTACAAAAACCTACAATCACATTCATATGATACACACATAGATGTGTACACAGGCAGGTACATGTATACACACATAATAGAAATTTTCTAAATATTCACATTCCTTGCTCTCTATAGATGAGGTTGCTAGAGTTATGACATTACCAAAATTAATAATGTATTAGCTGAAATTCATTCCATGCATATTTCAGCAAAGTTGTATAGACAGTACTTCAAATCGCTGCTGTCTGGGAGATTTAAAACTTCTGTTCTGACTAATGCTTATGCAAATGCAATGGATAAAGCCAGGAGCAGCTGAGAAATATGTCTTGCAGACTTCCCCTGACAAGTTTACTGGTCCACTTCATCCTTTTGCTTCCATATCCCTCCTCGTCCTTCAGGTCCTGGCTCTCTTAAACATGTGGTAAAGAGCAGTCGATTATTCCAGCTTCACATCTATGCAGGTCCACTTGCAAGCTCCCTGGCAAAATTCATTTCAGCTTTTACAGGCTGTCATTATTTCCCACTAACGCAACCAAGTAGAACATAAGCAGCGTGGTGGTGAGCAGAGTTTGTGGTTCTCTGAGCCAACAGCTGTATATGTCAAAACCACCAAGGAGCTTTGTCTTGTCTTGATGTATGTTCATAGGAAGTTACGTGCACATATTCAGCCTACAAATCCCATCATGATACTTTATGGAGACAAAAAAGCTGAACAATTGCCTGCCTTCCCATCATGCGTTGCTACCTCATTCTGCCCCCCGGGGTAGCATTACTCATATCACAGGATAGCTGGGAAGTAGGGTGCCAAAGCTCTAATGAGTGAGAGTCCTAAGGAAAAAAAAAAGAAACCTCTCTGGTATCTTTCCATCTGCCTGTATTCCCTCACCAGCTCCTGCACCAAGGAGGCTCACAGAGTTATATTCCGTGCCCACACTATTTTCTAAGGACAAGTGTAGAAATTACAGTTGGTTTATGATGCAATTTGCCCTCAGATGGGAACATGCAAACTGAATCATCACCTTTTTGCTCTTTCAGTGCTTTCCACACAGGAGGTGGCCACATCTTCCACCACCATTCAGAACTTGGTATTAATGTTTCAGCCTCTATGGAGAGCCACCACTCTCCTGTGTATTTTCCGTGGTTCACTTACTGAGAGCTCTCTACCATACCACAGACAAAACTGGAGGTGAAAGGGTCAGGAGAATACTCTATTCTCCATCACAAGGATATCACATTTTCCAAAAAAAATGAGAAGGTTTTGGTGACAGCACTGTTGATGTCAGTACTAAGCAAAAACCTAGAGTTCTTCCAAAAAACCTGTCTGAAAATAAACCCCAGACAAAACTGAAAAAAAAAGCATTCACTTCAGCTAAAGTAACATAGCAGATAAAAGGTGCTTCTTAAATCAAAGGTTCTTCAGCAGCTGTTGTTAGGTCTATGAATAAAGAGCTACAGGTCTGTCATAAGCCTCTTTGGTCCCACTCTTCCCATAGGGATCTTGGTATTGGAACTCACTGCTATGAAGGCATGAGCAGGTTTCTGGTAACAGTGGCATGACAACATGTCAGAATCTGCAGTATTATATATTCCAAGGTCAGACCTATAATTTATGAATGAATAAACATACAATAAATAAAATTATGTATAAATAAAGGGGTTTTTTTTAAAAAAACAACTAACAGAGCACATTCTCACTTGAATGGTTCCCCTGGATCCAATGTCCTTCAGCAGCTCAGTAGAGCTACATATCATATGCCAAGGTGTAGAAGGCCCAAATTTCCCCTGAAAGCAAAAATACTGTGCTTCCAACACTGTACCATCTACAATACTGACAACTATTTGGAGAAGTGGTGCTTCGTGGGTGCAACAGATGCTGATGTCCATTTATCTTGTCCAGAGATGACTTCAATCTAGCCTATAAACCAAGCAAGTTCAAGGCAAGCCTTATTGTTGAACAGTACTTGCACATACTACACACAGTGAGTAGGAAGCACCAAGAAAAAAGAAAAGAGTGTTTTTCTAACAATCTTTTATATAAAATCTTTTCAATTATGTAAATTGAAATAGATCAGGATACTTGTGCAAACAAACATGCAGGAACTGCCTACCATAACATTTCACATAACATGGCTCTGGGTAGCATGACGTTCTGCCTTGAAAATGCATTTGTATTTTCCCCTAGGCTAAAACAACCACCTGCAGGCTGGATTTAGGTATTCCAGCTATCATATCTAAGTTTTCATAAACACTTGGGACAAGACCATAGCATAAACTCACCTATTTGTGAGAAGCTTAATGATACTTCATCAGTCATAATTTTGCTGTTGCTTTAAGCTGTGTTACCTAGTTTAAAGCAATTGCTACATTCCTAATAAAACAGTATAATACAGAGGTTTAGAACTAATAGCCCTCCTAGCTGAGCTGACAAACATCCATGTTCCTGCTGCAATAGATTCTCGAGAGCTTTGTTGCATTTGATTGTTGAAAACAGAAGCAGAATTGAAAATCTCAACATCATTTCAACATGATAAAGACATTTTTTACAGTAAGAAGAATCTTTCACTGGGAAAACCTCCTCAGGGACATGGTAAAGTCCCCATTCCTGGATATTTTCCATATTTGATTGAACAGGGTGCTAGATAACCCTGTCAGGCTCCCTTCCCACAAAAAGTTGGGCCAGATGGTCTTTCAAAGTCCCTTCCAACCTGAATTATTCTACAATTCTACAAATTATATTTGAAACCTGACTCTGACCTTAGAAATAAAATAAATAATCAGTTGCTGTAGAAGTGGATGTGGGGAAGTGAGACAGATGTTGCCCACATGAAAGAACACATCATCCTATTATGGCTAACTATTTACCCTTGCCCCTTTTTACCTGTACTTTTATTTACCCTTTCTCTATTTGTAATTGTTAATAGAATTACATTAGTCTCATCTGAAATGAGTCCTCCTGAATATAAGGGCCGCCTTTCTGTAGAAATGAAGGTCATGTAAGAGCACAGCTCTATTTATCAGAAGTTAGCTAAGAAATTGTCAATACAATTTTTTATCTAATTAGCCATTATAGGCTTTTACTGTTTCCAGTATTCCAAGGGAGACTCTAAGGTCTGGATCATGTAACAAGCTCAAATGGTGTTGGTGGATCACTGCATTTTGTTGCTAAATTGGAGCCTCAGGATATATCTGCAGTGCAGTCCCTGCTGCAGCCATAACTTGTGCAAGCATTCCCCGCTAGCTTTAAGCCAGCTTGTTCAGACCTGGCTCACAGTGAAAATGCAACAGCCTGGAAGTTCACACCAGGGACTAAATCTGCCTGATAAAGTGACAGATATGGCAGAAGGTTGTAAAGGCTTGCCTTGGGAAAACTGAGGATGGTCCCAGATGTTGCTATGGAGGTCATCCTCAGGGGCTCTGCCCAGAGCTCTGAGCTGCCCAGCAGGCAGCTCTCCAATCACTGCAGTTCACAGCATGGTGTTTCAAGGCAAATAATCAGCAGTCTCCATGACATTTCAGACTCAGGCATACCCAATCATCAATTAAGAAACTGAATAATTACTCAAGTGGTTAGTCTGGGCTAAGCAGTGTTAGCTCCTTTCCCTTTCAGTAACAGTAAAGGCAGCTCAGTTTGCAGGGTTTTGTGTATCTTCCTGTGAAGGCACATTGCTCTCTTCACTGACCCGCTAGGGCTCTGAGTACCTCTTCCAGATCCTTCAGGTCCCTTTCCTGGGACCATCTGCCTGACTTAACACTGTACCAGACCAGGGTTAGAGAAATCTTTGCAGCTGCACCAGAAGTCTTAGGAAAGACAGCTCAAATGTGGCTCAAGGAACATACATAAATTTTTAAGTGCAGTGTCTTAAGTAAACTCACCATGCTGAGAAGTTCACCCTTACAGCTTTGACAGAATCACAAGCAGCAATATAACTTGTTTGTAAAGCTGTCTGATAAGAGGCATGACATTCTGTATACTCTACAGAAACTGAAAATACAGTCCCTGCCCTGGGGCACAGGATCAGAGAAACTGAAACCACTTATGCAACTCAGAGCAAGAGCTAATTTAGCAGTGAAGTACTGGAGCTTTATTTCTGATATTATTTATTGATTATTAACTCACTTCTTGCAGATATTCCAGATTTTTTTTCCCTATTTTTCACTGAAGTCACAGATCTAGGGAAATCATTCCATTTCTATCAACTGAAAAACCATGAGCAGGACTACAGTAAAAAGATAGTCAGCTAATCCATCAGAAATTCCTATTGCCTTCAAGAATGAGTCAAAGGCATCGAACCTACTTTCAGTTCCATTAACTGATCCTCCAGCTGACCACAAGCCAGTTTCACCAATTAGTAGCAGAAAATGAAGGGATGAGTAGTATGTCTACAGACAGCAGCAACTCCCTAAAGCTCTTCCAGCTATTGACTAGCAATAGCAACATTTTATATACCAGCCGCTATCCAACTTCAGAGAGGTTAATCAATTAAGGACTGCAGCTGTCCCATGGCATACATATTATTTTAATTTGTGTTATAAATGCTGATAAAAGCCACAAGTTCTCACAAGGAGCCTGAACTTGATACCTGTTTTGTTCTGCCACTTTTCGGTAATATCAGTGCTTCCCAATCTCTGCCAGTGACTCCATTTCCACAGGTATAACAACACTAATTCGGCTTTAAAGCACTTTACTACACACATGATATATTATCTATAAATTTCAAGAAGAACATTTACCAATATTTAAAGAGGAGTTCAATAACTAAATGCCTTCCAGTTACTTGGAAATCAATCCAACTTACATCAATTATTGACTGCATAGTTTCTAGGTATTGCTATATGTGAAAGTTCCCTGAGCCAAGGCATTCAGTGATTAAAGCAAAAAAATACATAAATGCAGAACCAAAAGACTAAAGAGCCTACAGTCTGAAGCTTCTGATAACACCTCAAGTGTTTAAGGGTAAAATAATCAGTTTGTGTATTACATAAGCAACCCAAACTTGCATTTCCATTTGTCACTTATACAGCAAGGAAATATCTTGAAATAATCAGGTAATAATAATGAAATTTGTAAATGCTCTTTTAAAAGCCAATTAGGAGTGCAATAAGAAGTTCAATTCATGTTGCAGGCAAAATGTGCCCTCATCAGTTTGCTCTGCTGCCCAAGGAGGATGCAAGCAATCTATTAGACTTCGGGCATGATATTACCACAGGGAACTACAGAGTGGATTAAGGACAGAATTATTTCCAGCTTTAACTCTAGGTTTGAGTAAAACTCTTCATATTACATAGCATTTGTATCCGCTTAGGTTTAATAACACTTCTTTAGCTGTTTGAGAGCAAAAAAGAAAATAGCCAATTTAATAACAAAGTTTGGTAATGAGAATTCAATATATTTTAACTTTTCTTATTTAAAGGCACTGCCATATTAATTGAGATACTCAGAAACATTAGTTTTACCTTTCATTATGACTGCAGGGTGACTCAGTTTTGCCCCCTGAGGTGCAGACATAGGCTTTTAGTTTCAAAAAGTCTGATCTGAGCTGTGGTGCAGTACAACAGAAATGTTTGTTTGAAGAGGGCAACAAAATCCAAAAACCCCAGATTCAATGGACATGTGCCAGAAAAAAAAAAAAAATAGAATTCTGCTGATAAGACTTGCTGGATCCCAAAGGATGTTTATGGAAATGTGAGGAACAGATTTCCTGGGTTCTGTGCCTTGGGCATAAGTACAGTCTTCTTCTGGGACACATCACAATATACATGTAAGTAAGGTTGTTAACAGAAATACCTCAGGCCACCTCAAATGCGCATTGTTAGCTCCCCAAACAGTGTAAATATGCCAGTTAGCCTGGAAGGAAATCTAGTCTCATATACACTCTCTGCACAGGAAATGAATACAGTATTAATCACTTGAGCCTAATTCTGTTATTCGACTCAAAAGTAAGGAATGTGCTGCTACGTTTTACCTTCATCAGCAGCTATGTTTTGTCTCATTTGGAAAGATGGAGTTGGTAGAATTGAATTATGCCTATGAAAATGGTATCTTCTCTCTATATATTACCCAGTGACAAGTATGTTTTTTTCAGGTTGAAAAGCAAAACTGCTTCTCTTGTTCAAAGTCAGGTTCACCAGTGCTATAGTTCACATTCTGTTTGGAGTCTGGGTGCCATCACCTCTTCATTAAATTGCAAGCAGCCTGTTTTCCATGGGACCTCTAAGCTGGGAATGCAAAGCACCAGTAAACACATTCAGAAGCTTAATTTTACTTTTCAGGATTAGTGTATGCACACCAACTATCCACTTGTTTGCCTGCATGCTCAGTTCAAACAAATATTCCAAGCAAGTAGGTTTCTACGCATATTTGCAACAGAGGTACATCTCAAGAAGAAGGGTGGATAAAGGCAAAACGGAATCACAGTTCCCCAGCATGAAATATATTAACCAGCTTCCTGACAGGGAGAGAGAGAGTCCAAGGCATCTTTACAGGCCTGGCAGATCCTCTAGGGCCAGCAATACAGAATTCTGTATTTGTGCTAGAAAAGGCCCTCAGGGATGTGCCAAAGTGCCATTAACTAATCAGTGAGCAGCAAATACAGAGTAGCTGCTCTTACTGCCTTCAGTCAGAAATGCCCTGCAGTGATTCTTTCATTGAATTCCCAAAGACTGCTTAGGTACAGGAAGAGTTTTTCAGTGTGCTCAGAATTCCTTTGCAGAGAGTAATGATTTTGAAGGTAACCCAGAAATAGTGCTAAGTCTCAGAATGCAGACAATATAGCTCCATGTCAGCTGGCAGTCACTCTGACAAGTAGATGGTATATTGGGAAGATCCAGAGTTTCTCTCTTTCTGCCTCAGGCATGCGCATTCAAAAAGCCTAACCACCCTTATTTTAGAGTGGTGGAAGAACAACATGGTATTTTAAGAGCCCACAGTTGTCTATTACTGCCAACTCGTAGCAAGAAATATTTCTGAAGGAAAGCAGAGGGGTTTTTCTTCTCAGTGGAACTCTGTGTTTGGCAGCTGGGTGAAACATGTCACTCATATAAGCATAGATATCCATCTCGTGAAGCACCACACCTGCACCAAGCATAGACAAGAAGAGATTCAAATCAAACTTTGCGCTAAGCACCTTATGATACTCAGCAGAGCAACTACAGCAGTGGAACTACTGGCCATGAAATGCAAATAAAACTGAACTCTAAACTACAGTAACAAATATACCAAAGAACCTGCTGAGTTCAATAAAGTGGATGTAAAATGCAGCATATGCTTATGCTTATCTTTATTAGTAATATTAATACGTGCCATTTTATTTTATTTCGGTATTCAAGATTATTGAATTAACAGCATCTTGTACCTGTTCTTACTAGGAAAAAGTAATACATATACACGCACAAATAGATGCAAATATAGATATACATGGGCAGATACAGATGACGTCTCCCCAGCTGGTTGGCACAGAGCTATAAACAGAAGCCAAATGCCTGAAACTTACTGCCTCCAAAAGGTTAGCCAGAAAGAGCCCAGCACTCCCAAATTTCCCTTACAAAAGATACTAAGAGGACATCAAATTCCTGGGAGACTTATCGGATGGTTATTACTGAAGCAATAAGAATGATTCAGCTGCTCAGAAAAAGTCCTTAGAAACAAAATACGACCATCACGTTTTGTGAGGGGGTTTTTTGTGTGTCATTTTTGTGACACTTTTCAGCTCTTTGTCTGCTGGTTAAAAAATGAAAAAAACAACTGTGTCATATAATCATTAGATTTCTTTCTTCCTTTTTTCACCTTCCAAAATGCAATTACTCCTTTTGGGAGGTAGATTATCTTCATCTTTTTTAGTGGCATATGATACTCATATGCAGATCAGTAATTTGCAGAGGGGGGTTGGTGTCTTGTTTTCATATCTAGCACTGAAATCCTTTCCAATCCTGCCACATCAAAATACACCATCTTTAATTAAATGTCATTTGGATTGTGTCATCAAGAAGGCACTTTTATTAATTTGCATTTTAGAGTTAAAGCTTAAATATATTCTTGTGTGTATATTAATTTTTCCTTCCACATGTTCCTGTAGGCTATAGTTTGGTCTGAAACCTTCTCATACCCTCTTATCAATTACTGCAGTGGAAACACTGGAGCTCAGACTGGATAACAGTCATCAGGAGTTACTTCATGAAATGAAATAACTTTTACCTAACATGATACAGGAGCCAGCAAATGAGAATTCAATCTGTAGTCCCTTAAGCCCATCATTCCTTTCCAAGAATTGATTCTTCCCATTTTCCTGCCTCCATAAAATATGGACAAACAAGAAACTTCACTGTAGCACCATCAAACACTGACTGGTTGGAAAATCCACCCATTTTTCTTACTAAGGAATTTAATTTTATCCTTTTCTTGAAGTTTGCAAGTTTCCCTTTATCTGACATAGTCCGGGGGCATTTTATTAAATATCAAAATAACCAGTGACACCACCTAACTTCCACTGCTGTGTCAGAAAGTTCCTCTTCCAAGTCTTCTGCATAGATTAATGTAAGCACCCGTTTTAGATACTCTGAATTAGAGAGCTCTAGAGGAGATCCTCTCCCTCTGCTGTCTACAGACACAATTTGGGGAGATAGTTGTCCAAGCTGATGTAGCCTAGGGCTACATGTGTTCATTTCACCTGTGAGTTGCCATATTTATACTAAAAACCCAAGCATATAACCTTCACCTCATGCATAATTCTTACAAATGAACACACTTCATATGACTATTTGTGAAGAAAAACATAGATTTACTAAAAGAAAGACCAATAATTTCTTTCCTATAGTATCTGGCAGCAATTCCTCTTTGAAAACCTGTAGTAAAAGTACAGGAGGCAACAGTGTTTCAGACGGTGTCACAAACAGGTCATCCACTCAAGACAGCTGGGAGTTAGGAAAGCATACTTCTGTCCTCATGCACTGTAGGGGTTAGCTGTAGATTTGCTTTTACCCCTGTGACCCTTACAAGTAAAAATTAAAACTTTTAAAAATCACCCTCCATTCAAATATGAGAAAAAAAATTCTTTACAGTGAGGGTGACAGAGCCCTGGAACAGGCTGCCCAGGGCGGTTGTGGAGTCCCCTTCTCTGGAGACCTTCAAGACCTGCCTGGATGCAACCCTGAGCAATGTGCTCTAGGCAATACTGCTTTAGCAGGGGACTTGGACTAGATGATCTGTATAGGTCCCTTCCAGCTCTGACAATTCCATTATTCCATTAGGCCTTCCAAATCAAAACCAGCAAATTTTGAAAGCCCTATAGTTTACATCTTCCTGGGCAGGACATTTAGAGGCATGTCTGCATGCTGTACTTGTCCAGTACTAATTAATTGTGACAGAAAAAGAAGCCGCATGTGGGAAGGTAATAAAAGAAAGAAATCATGTAGTTACATCCAATATGTTCTTGAGGGCAACTAAGTTCTTTTACTAAATTGCCTCCAAAAACTTTAAATGTGAGGTTTGCTCCTAAGGGCCTTAGTAAGTATACAGGGTTTATAAGTATACAGGGTTTAAAATACAGGGTTTTTTTGTGAAATAACAACAGTTTCTACCAAATGACTCTCATATGTTTGCCCTCTTGGCTTAAAAACCCACCATTTAGGGTTTCAGTTCTTGATACATGCATTTAGACCTTTTCCTTGGTCTTCCCCCCAGCTTTTAGCTGCACACAACATCATAAGATATGGCATATCCCTTCAGTCAGTTGCGGTCGGCTGTCCTCTCTGTGTCCCCTCCCAACTTCTCATGCACCCCCAGCCTTCTCGCTGGTGGAACCATGTGAGAAACAGAAAAGGCATCAACGCTGTGCAAGCACTGCTCAGCAATAGCTAAAACATCACTATATTATCAGCACTGTTTTGTTGTAAATCCAACACACAGCATCGTATGAGCTGCTATGAAGAAGATTAACTCTATCCCAGTCAAAACCAGTACATGGAGCTATTGGCCTCTGTTATCAGTGCAGCTGGCTGTAGATCAGAGGAGTGAAAGGGAAGCCTATGAGTAAAACCCAACTCTCGTAGAAAACTTTTAAGGGAAAGAAATGTAATGGTGGAGTAAAGAGTGCCTGTTGAATATAGTACACTCAGTCCACGGAATCTTCAGAATGTGTCATCTTCTAGTGGTACTGGATATGGACCATAACAGGAGAACAGTCTTTAAAAACATCTGAAAAATACTTCTGTTAAAATCCTTTGGTTACTTATAATGTTCTGCAAATGTAATGTGCCATGTACTATATTCTGGGGTTTTGTATCATAGTGAGATAAGAATTATTTCTAATGCAAATAATATACAACATCCCCCTCCACATAAAAGAAGACACTTATGAGGAAAGATCTGAGGTAAGAGCTTATCTAAATAATACAAAGGGAAATATACCACTTGCTAAGAGTCCAACACCATGAGCCAAGGAAGGCCCATGTGTGTCATTTTCCTAGCAGTCTTTTCTGAAGAGCCCTTTAAAAAAGCTTTTAAGAGTTTTGCAGCCTGCTGGCTGAATCCTTCATCAGTCATTAGGACTGGCTTCTTTCATGTGAAAATATATCAGAACTTCTTTATAACTCTAACTATTTCAGGGAGGAGAATGCAATGTGACATTCTTCGGGTGACATACATTGAATCAGGACATAGCTGTCTTGACTCATATAGCAAGGGCTTCAATTTTAATAATACAGGTTGCATCACAGCTTGATACAGAGTTCTTGGTGTAAAGGGAAAAGACACAGAACTGAGGGGCAACATTGATTCCCTAAATTATGTTTGCCTTTTGACACACAAGAAGATAACTGTATTGTGCAGCTATTACCATATTTCTGTTACACTGTCATTTCAGAACAGTCCCCTCCTCCATGTTTGTCACCCAGCCACTTTATGTTAAAGCTGTTGCTTCCATGCAAGAGACAAATTAATGAGCAAAAGGTTAAATGTCTGAATACTGTGCACATGAATTTAGCCTGAAGTCCATGTGATAGCTGAGTAAGTAGGCAGAACATTAGTTGCAGCAAAGTATTTCATTTAGTGTCCAAGCCTGAAGGAAGGTTTGTTCAATGAGGCAAAACAAAGAGCCTGGACAAAAGAAAAAGGTACTGATTTCTGAGTTATTCAGCTGTTCGGGAACTGATGTTCATGTTCCAGGAAAGTTAAACCTCTTCATTAGGAAATGCCATGACCATGATCCTGTGTCATCAGCTGTGCTCTTAGGCTAGAGATACCTTGAGTCTAAAAGGCCTCCTCCTTTCACTGATCACCAATAAAAGGAATTTAAGACCATTCCCCACATCCTCATAATATTTATTATCAAAAGAGAAACAGGCTTTTCCAGATTCTCCAATTTTAAGAGGATTGTTAAAATTGGAGAAGATGGCTGGCCCATTCTTTGCACTGGTCATATCAGTGCCAAACCATGGCAACTTGTTCAGGGTGTCACAAGTGCTTCATGGACCACAAGAAAACACAAGAGCTAAAGCCAGGAAGATATAATCAATTCCACAAGCCAACTGAAAAGGTGAATGGGATTGTCCATTGAGTGACACCAGACAAATTTGTTTGATTTACCAATGAAAGAACTTCCTGCCCATTTAAGTTATTGCTCTGCTGTCCAAGGGATAGATGTAGGAGCAAGGATGTCTGCAGTCTCTGGAACCAACCAACTACCTCAAAGTAGTTCTTTTGGATAGATACTTCCACATTTTGAATTACATGTTAGAGCTTGGGAGTGGAGCACAGTGAAGAAGGCTGACATCTGTTCCCAGGACTGCATTTCTTTCCTTCTACCTTCACACAGTCACGTGTGTCCATTCTCATCTCTCATAAAATTTCTGTGTTCCAAGTAATGGGACCACTGAACAGCAGGAAGGAATAGAACAGATTGGGAGTTAAATCCCACAGTCTGGGGTGGGAGATAGAAAGAGATAGAAGATCTCTTAAATTATTGCTCTCTCCTTTACCACATCTAGTCCCATTTCTGGAGAGGAAGTAAATTCTGACCGAACACTGTGAGTGTGGATACAAAATAAGTCCAAAGTGATAGGTGCTCTGTCACCACTTAGGCACAGCTCTCTTATGCAGATTCTGACTTCTTGCAGAAATAAGCCCTTCTTTTCCCTCAAGGATCCTCAGGGAATGTTTACAGCAATGAAAAGGCTTCAATTTCTTCTGTTTCAGGTTTACTAGTGAATTGAGACTGTAAATTATTTAAAAGCATAATCTACAGAAAATGTTTAACTCTGAGAGTGCTAAGTGCTGACCTGGGAGAAAATCAGTCATTTTGCTCTTGCATGCTGTTGTCTTCTTGGTTCCAAGCTCAACTCTGCAAATAGGAAACTTAGTTCAGTTGCCTTTGAAATTAAACAGCTATATCAGACTTAGCAGTCTGGATCTACAGGAAGGCATCAGTCAAATGGCTTTAATTATTCACAATTCTCCTTGCTCACTGCTTTCTCCCTCCTCATTTTCCTCCCAGTGATCAAAAGCTAAGCTGTTGTTTGTCTCATGGAATATCAAGCAAATTCTCTTACATTCTGCAAATATCAGTCATGATATTGTACACTTGAGCAGCATGGAAATGACTGCTGCAATATGATCTAAGCTGCTCCAGAGATTTGACTGATTGATAAATAGACCACATAGGTGCATTGGGTACAACGGTGCACTTTTCTGACTGTGCTCTACAATGGCTGAGAAAGTTTTCATAAAAGTAGAGATGACAATGTGGAGGTTAAGTTCCCCAAGCCTCACCAGTTTCTTTCCTCTGCACTGTCTCATGATCATCCAGTAAGTACACCCACTAAGTCCATCCAGAGAAGGCCACGCTCCCTCCATATCACGTCTTCAACTCCTTTCACTTGACCATCAAACGAAGTCAAATATGTCCTAGGTATGCACAGAAACAATAAAGAAATTCACAAGAAATCACAGTACACCAAAGCCTGTTGCTTGTGCTACTAGCAGGGGTTTTCATTACATGTAGAACCTTTGTTCTTATTATTATCGCTATTAACAAAAGTAGTTCTTTTCGTTGTTACCCAAAAATATATTTTAACAGTTGTCACTGCAGATGAGAAACTGGTAGGTTACATAGATAGAAAAACTTCTCAAACCAAGATGAGTACAAAACTCTTGCAGTAATATTTCTGTCCTTAGAAACAAGCAAAACTAATATGCAAATTCCTATATAAAATACCAAGATGATGATGAACTTTCAAAATAACAAAAAAAAAAAAATCTCATTAAAGAAATAGAAGCCATCAGTGACAACTGCTCATTGGTGTTAGAATCAAGTGAGCAATGTAACATTTCTGCCGGGCACGATATGGGAGAAGAGGGATCAGGAAGCTTTTTAATGAAATCAGATTACACTTGAAATACAGCAAGTGTGAAATCCACAGCAATGCTTGCTCTCTTCCCCAGCACAGTCTTGCTGAGCATATTCCTTTCCATGCAGCTGGTCCCTATAAGTAATAAGTCCCTGTAAGTATAACTCAGCAAACCCCTTTAAAATACTCCTGAAAGTATGCCAGATTCATTCTCTTGATGAAATGGTGCTCATATCCTGTTTTAACTTATAATGGCAAGGTATCTTCTGCTACAACCATGAATGCACTTCAAAAATAAAAAAATCAGATTCATATGGGATGCCTGACCATGAATATTCACACATCCATAAAACTTTCAAGCACTGTGTTATCAAAAGTGGAGTGTATGAAAATCCTTTTTTTCCTCAACAGCATGGCATTTTTCAGTCTGAATCTTCTACCCACCACCTTCTTCCCAAGGTCTTCCAGTCTTCATCCCTCTCAATTCTTTGGACAGTCTTACACCCAGGCACCAGAAGAACCTCCAGGCGAGGAAATTAGTGCTCAATTCACTTTATCTCATCTTGCACTTCCACAGGTTTCCGTCAACATGCAGCTGCCAAGCAGGGGGAAAAGGTCTTGCCTTGGCCCTTCTCCTAATTTACTGCAGCGTAGCTTGAGAAGGGAAGGATCACTGCAGGACACTGATACTTTTCACTCTGTGCACTGACACTCATGCTCCATTTGAGAACGGTGAATTTAAAAAGGAGAGCAAGACCTGCACACCCCCCTTCTTATTCAGGAATAAGTACCAACAACAACTAGGTAGCAAAAAGTCGTAAGATGCTCTGAGCTGNGGCTGCAGCCCCCCTAAAAAAAAAAAAAAAAAAAAAAGAGGATGCAGCCGCTTTTCTCCCTTTTTTCTTTGTTAAATAGGGAAGAGTCACTTTTTCTAAGAAAAGTAAATTGCTCTGCGTCTTGGCAGTTTAGATTAGCACCCTTTCATTTTCTTTTTCTGCCACCTACGTTTCATTTGACCTGTCGGCAACCCCAAAAGCGTACAAGGACAATGCAAAGATCTCACCAGCATGCAGTCATGAGACCACCCTGCCTGGTTGACACAATACTGGGAAGCCTGGAAGCACAGGAGCACAGGAGCAGCCTAGATCCCTTGCATGCTTTGAAGAGGTGTTATAATTTGAGCTGCTTTATTATAAAAGGGCAACCATTAGGAGAGCCAAGTGACACTAATGAAGCCTTGGGCATTATCACACATTGATTAAAAACAGTTTAATGTCTCAAAATGACAGGGAAAAAAGGAGCTCAGGGAAGCCCAAAGGAGCAAAGGAACTCTGCAAGGCAAATAAACCTATCTGCAGTGATTCTCTCATACTAAACAGTTATTTCGATAGGAAAATGACAAGAAGCAAGATGCAGCACCATTAGGAATTTTCTAGCATCTGCCCATTCATCCTAATTAAAAATATTAAAAGCATTCAGTACATGTAACATTAGCTTTATTATCTTCATCTCCCATTCCTGCAGGAGAAAAGAAAGCTCATCTTATGGCAACTTTATTCTAAGTCTCCTATCACATGATGTTCTTCATCTTTCTTCCTGCATTTCCTGCACATTAGCTGTATTTACATATCAATAACACCTTGCACATCAAAAAATAATTGTCTTCATTCAAAATAGTCCATATCAGACAGAAGAAATTAATATAAAAGTAAACAGAATGAAAGGCAAAGCTAATGGCAAACGCCTATTAATCTGTTAGCTTTGTTTTCAGTAGGCATCTTGAGGATAAATGCAGTGCGATTACTCATTTGGATACTCTTTGTGGTTTATGTCTTTGAAGATTTGAATTCTGGCTTTTGCACATTGTCTAGATTGAACTCATTATTGTTTACAACAACAATTTTTAGAAAGTTAATCCTGCTCCGAATAAACTGAATAATAAAACACCCCTGCAAGTATTGTTAAGAAAGTCAGCTGTACTGACAGTGTCTTTCTTCACTGAAGGAGGGTTTGTTGCATTTCCAGAAGGATATAAGAGTTATAAGAGTATAAGAATCTGCTCTCAGTTACTCCCAGTCAAAGGCATCTCCATGGATAATGAAGGAAAGTTTGGGATCAGCTATCCCAGAGCACAGTATAGACATGGCACTTGGATTTTCCAGTTTAACTTGGTGATTTGTTCATACTTTGAAACAGTTGATTTTAAAATCTCTTAAGATACTATAAGGGATGGTAGCTATTAGCATTTAGGTGTTAATCAATGCTAGAGTATAGGTTAGGTGAAATTCCAGTGGAGGAGGAGAACTGAGCCTGAACTGCATCACTCATCTGAACAGTGCCTACTTCAGGGTTATCCACTTTCAGTCACCAGCATCTCCTCTGTTAATCTGCAGTAGCCTCTCATTTGCGGTTTTCTTTCTGCTCAGAGTCTACTCCAGGCCTGCAGGTTGACAGGCAGCTCAGGATGCTGCGACAGCTAAAATTTTCATGCTGGCATTTCCTAATTTGTAGCTCTCAGAAAACATGCTGGCCAAAAGATTCAGCAGTTCCTTTTACAGCCTGATCTTTTGCCCTCTACTATTACACATTTCTCCAGGCTAAAAGAAAGAGAAAATTTGACATTGCTGCTTGTCCATGGGCAAGCAAATATTGGGGCTACCTGTCCCAAGACCTAATCTAGTATCCAGGCAAACACACGTAGTTATGGATGTCTGTACAGTTTCACAGTGGATTTAAATGTGGCCAAATTAACCTAATTGAAGTTCCCATCTGTATCACTTATTGTTAAAGCTGCCTTATAATTCCCATTACAGCAGCATTTTCAGCTTGTTTCAACTCCCATAATATAACTTCTTGGACTGGAATTTTCCATGCTGAGGGTCAGCTTCAGTCAAAGGATTTTACTGGATGTGACAGGGAGAAAAGAAGAGAAATTAAATATTTTTATTCAGAAGGCCCATGAAACTTCACATTCCCACCTGCTTGAACACATAGATTATGAAAGAACATTTAATTACACAACACCACCGTCTTTCGTTTCCGTGGCTCCCATCTCAATCAGTGCACAAATATGCACTGTGCTCACTTCACTGGAAGATAATTCAGTATTCTGTTTTATACTTATTATTCGATGTGGCTTTACACTCTTTCTTGCAGACCATTTACCCATAGCTCAGCAGACAGAACTACTGACTTCCTCATGGGCTTTGCTACAGAGCCACAGTAAGACAAAAGAAAACTGACAGAAATTTGCACTGTGTTGCAAAAGCTGACTTTAGTAATAGACTCTGTGGAATAACAGATAATTGAGATAGACTTGAAAGAATGGCAGCAAAATGAGAAATGACAGTAGATAATTACATTATACTACTAAAGAATATCCCTCTCTCAGTTAACACCCAGGTCCAATTAACTGTTCAATTATATTCTAAAATAATAGGTTACATTACACTAAAACCATGTATTTTTGCATCCTTCTGCCTCCTCACTCGTAACACCTCTCCCTCTCTATAACAAAAATAATTTGGGTGGTGACCCTGCCACTCGTTCTGTACATGTTTGCCCTTGCATCCATGTCAACCCTTGCTGAATTCAACAAAGCAGAAAGAGTGGAAGGAAGGGACATCATTCTACATGTAGTGTAGATTTAAAACCGGAGCTCTTAGACCTGTTTTCATCATACATAGCTTTAGGCACCTACCAAATGGGGTTGCATTAGAAGCATGGCTGTCTTTCACAGACAAAGGAAAGAGCATATTGAAAGATTATCCAGATACATGAGCCAAATCATCCCCAGATGTTGCTGTACTCTCTCCTTTGACCATACAAATGACCTGTTGACACTGAGCTCTAATTAAAGAATCATAGAATCATTTAGATTGAAAGACCATTAAGGTCATCAGGTCCAATTGTAAACCTAGCACCGCCAAGTCCACCACTAAACCATGTCCCCAACTGCCACATCTACAAGTCTCATACTTCCAAGAGTATGGGCAGTTTGTTCCAACTCTTGACAACCCTTTCAGTTAAGAAATTTTTCTTAATGTTCCATCTAAACCTTCCTTGGTGCAACTTGAGCCCATTTCCTTGTCCTATCACTTGTTACCTGGAAAAAGAGACCAACATCCACCCCGCTACAACCTCCTTTCAATTAGTTGCAGAGAGTAAGGAGGTCTCCTCTGAGCCTCCTTTTCACCAGGCTAAAGAACTCCGGTTCCTTAAGCTGCTCCTCACAAGACTTGCACTCTAAACCCTTCAGCAGCTTTATTGACCTTCTTTGGACACACTCCAGCACTTCAATGTCTTTCTTGTCATAATGGGCCTAGAACCAAACACAGTATTTGAGGTGCAGCCTCACCAGTGCTGAAAATGGGGACTATCACTTCCCTAGTCCTGATGGCACCAATATTTCTGATACAAGCAAGGATGCCATTGGCCTTTTTGGCCACTTGACCATACTGCTGGCACATATTCAGCTGGCTGTTGACTAGCACCCCCAGGTCCTTTTCCTCTGAGCCACTCTTCCTCAAGCCTGTAGCATTGCATGGGGTGGTTGTGACCCCAGTCCTGGACTCAGCACTTGGCCATGTTGAATCTCATAGATTTGGCCTTGGCCCATTGATCCAACCTGATTAGTCGTATTAACTATGGTATCCATACTTAGGCAAGATTCAGAAAAACTGTAGTCAAGAAAAGCGAAAAGGCAAAGATATACTTATGATGACATGTACTTCTGTACTGTAGACTGGGACAGTCTGAAATCATGTTCCAAATCCAGTGTGCATTTGGCCATGACTGCTCTGCACATCTGGTCCTTCTGCCAACATGCCTCATCTTCATATCAAGTATGTCACATGAATCTTGAGGAGAATGCCATGTATCATCAGCTGGCCAGCGATTCATACCAGAAAAATCACATGGTAGAACTACACCAAAGTGTAGACATCTTCTTGATCAACTGTCTTGTAAGAGAATAGGTTTAAAGTAAAGCTTGAACAACTGTAGCTCTTTTGCTGAAAGCAAAAAGCCATAACACATGAAGAGCATCCAGAAGTCACCTCATCCCTCTTCTCTTTCCCCATAGGACAATTTTCACAGACTGGTTTCTTATATCTTAGAGACTCATGCAGGGTCTTACTTGGGCTATAGCACTTTAAGCAGACGACTAAGGACTGGTAAAAATGACAGCAAAGAAAAGAACAGAGTTAGAAGGTTTCATGTGACTCACAACACATAATTAAACCTATTTCAGAGACACCCACCTCCTTCCATTAAAGAAAACTCGCCAACGATCCTCATAAAAGCAAAACAAACAAAAAAAATGGTTACAGAAAACAAAGACAATTGTGTAATTTTACAGATCTGCATCATTCACGCATGGGTAGGGGCTGGGGGGAATCCCAATTAGGTCAAGGGGAAAGAGAGGAATCTTCTGCAACAAGACCAGCTTGAAACCACATGTGCTGTGTAGGTCATGCCACAGCTCTGCTGTGTGTACCCACAGAATCACAGAATCACCTAGGTTGGAAGGGACCTTTTAAGATCATCTAATCCAACCAATGGAAAAACAAACAAACAAACAAAAAAACCCCACACCACACAAAACACCNCAGGATGCTGTTGGCCGCCTTGGCCACCTGGGCACACTGCTGGCTCATGTTCAGCCGACAGTCAACCAACACCCCTAAGTCCTTTTCTACCAGGCAACTCTCCAGCCATTCTTCCCCAAGCCTGCAGCGCTGCCTGGGGTTGTTGCAACCCAAATGCAGGACCCGGCACTTGACCTTATTGAATCTCATTCTGTTGGTCTCAGCCCATTGATCCAGTCTGTTCAGATCCCTCTGCAAAGCCTCTCTACCCTCCAGCAGATCAACACTCCCACCCAACTTGGTGTCATCTACAAATTTGCTGAGGGTACATTCGATCCCCTCATCCAGATCATTAATAAAGATGTTGAAAAGAACCATCCCCAGTACCAAGCCCTGTGGGAGACCACTTGTGACTGGTCACCAACTGGACTTCACTCCATTCACCTGGGCCCAGCCCTCCAGCCAGTTTTTAACCCAGTGGAGAGTGTTCCCATCTAAGCCATGGGCTCTCAATAAATCCATACCTTCACATTAGTAAGGAATACAGACCCTTCCATGCTGGAAGGTGGATTTTTTTTCATACTTTTCTTACTGATTTTAAGGCC
Organism: Pedionomus torquatus; assembly: GCA_013398155.1. Lineage (NCBI taxonomy): Eukaryota > Metazoa > Chordata > Aves > Charadriiformes > Pedionomidae > Pedionomus > Pedionomus torquatus. The sequence continues at coordinate 200,389 of VZRU01013779.1, read as the reverse complement.
AGAGGAAACCAAAAATTCTCTATAGCACTTGCAAGAATATTTTACCCAGTTACCCTTGTAGAGGGGCTATTAGTTTGCTAACGCATTCATCCCATGCTGCATTTCCAAACTAATAAAAAAGCCCTTCTGCCTAAAGGCATGTTCATTTGTCTGTTTTGACCCCAATTATATAAATTGATCTATTAGAAGATATAATTATCTTCCACAGGTAAAGTGGAGTCACCATAATGTGGAGTCACTTTGCCTCCCATGTGAGAGAAACTTCAGGAGCAATTTCCCATCCTGTTAAAAATAAGTCACTCCTTTCTTGTTTAGGTTTCCTTTATTACTCCAGGCCTTGCCAGTCCCATAATTTCTTTCTGTTTCTGATTCTGATTTCTATGCAAGCCCAGAAGAAAGTTGCCAGTATTATGAACAAAGAAGAAACACATCTGAGTAGCATCTCAGAATGAAGGAGACACAAAAATGCAACAAAACCCCAGAATAGAAAGCCAGTTCTTTTGCTGAACAGCTTCTTTCTGTACCCACGTGTACCATAGCTCCTAAATTGCCCATGCGTCTCATCCTTCCTTGCACCTGTCTCAGCTTTCAAACCCAGCACTTCACGCAAAAGATATGCCTAACAGCATATTTGTAAGTGCTGGGAGATAAGGGGAAAAGCTAGCTCTGATGTCAGACTTGGAGGCAGGGTGCCTGCAGACTGTGCTTTCCCCTATAGGAACCATCCCCTGCTTGGCAGCACCACAGGCTTTGTCATCTTTGCCACACACTCCCTACAACCGTCCTTGTAAAGCAGTTCAGAGAGAGGGCAATGAGCCATTTCCAGGGGGAAGGGTGGGGGTGGGGGGGGATCATGTGCAATATCTGTCTAAGGAAACAAATGGGCAGGATGTGGAATAGATCCCAAGAGAATCCTAATCAAGTCGGTATCAGACAAACCTTCCATATGCCAAAAGAACATAACACTAACCTCCTTTTGAAGTTAGTAGTACAATCCTTTTCTATTAATGCACAAGTAATAAGGCTACATCTTAATATGGGTTCTGCTGGTTTTTGTTTTTTTCCCCCAAACTGCAATATTTGAAGTACTTCATAAAAATAACAAAAGTGGGGAAATTACATTCATGGTTTTCTGTTTCAAATATTTGTGTGTTTTTACAAAAGTGGGGGGAGGAGTGCTGGGACGTACATATACATGCAAATAAACATCTGGGAAGTGATCAAACCATTGAATGCAGGAAAGTTTTGGCAATCAAAGAGTACGCATGCAGATCTGGGCACAAAAGAAAAGAAGAATATGTCTTTCATAGGAAAAGAAGTGGGGGGAGGCAAGCAGGCAGCCAGCAAGCGAAGGATGGAGTTGTGTTATTCAGCAAGCAGTTTCAACTCCATGTCAAAGGGAAGCTTGCTTCTCAGGTCAGACAGTGGGCACAAGGAGAAAAACAAGAGCAATAAAACCCAGAGAGGTATTCAGGCACTGGCTTAAGGAGGTGGATTTCACTTCTCGCTGCCACAGCGTGCAGTGCAGCATGCCAGTCCCATATAATGCAACCCAGCTGGGGCAGATAAGCCTTCCCTCTCTCACTCACCAAGTACTGCCCTGGCCCTGCAGGCCACAGAACCCAAACCTTGTTTTAAGAGTTCACAGCCTTCTCTCTGCTTGTGTAAAACAACTAAAAACCATGAGAGGTGTGTCTGCACTATGCAGATCCGTTGAGATAACTTCTTGGTTTGCAACTGCTGACACGGCTACCTGGTCAGGAAACATTTTGCTTGTAGGTATCTGCTACCTTCAGGCTTGTGCAATTGGAGAAAGAGCTAGCGTTCAGTGGCCAACAAGCTAAGCATGAATGCATGTAGACTGTGACAAGTGACTTCCATTGTGAGAACTGTGCAGTACAGCCAGGGCCCAAGGCAAAGAGAGGGATCAGAGGCACGTTAGAGAAGTCAGGACATCAGGCAGCAACAAGAGACTGAGTCAACACTTCATCAAGGAAGGCTCAGAACAGCTGGTGAGGGAAAGTCACATTTTACTACAATTCAAAACTCCTCTGGTATCACCAAGCAAGCAACATTCACACTGCACACCAAAGAGGTACATAACAATAGCTGACTTTTACCTCTGGAGACATGCTCTTTGTAACTGTTCTTGCTGAAATTAAAGAAAGTGCATTCAAGATGCTTTCGATCTGTTGTGCTCTTGAGTATCATAATGGCAGTGGCTAATACCTGGAGGCTATCATCCTGAAAGATGGGAATTTTATTATAATTTTCTGTCTTGGCACCACCAAGATGTAAAAAATCTGAGCAATCCATTAAAAGCTTTCAAGGGAGTTTCTTCTGGTGTACAGACGGCAATCTTCTGCTGAGGTGAGGTACATAAGGATCTGGCCATTTGTGATACAAAGCAGGTTCTTCTCATCCATTTCCAAAGCACAGACTAGCTTCCAAAAAAAATAGTGACTTCTTAAAAAAATGCAACATCCTTTCTCAATTAAACAAAGTACATATTTCATGATAGCATCTGGCAGGAGCCAAATTACAAATGACTACCATATTTGGTTTTGCTAGAAATCTTTTTCATGTCATGAACTGAATTGTTTTGTCATCGTATTTGAAGTCAAGGTGATTTCCTTGTCATGTTGCCCTTAGGACACTCAAAATACCACTTTTGCAGGGAAATCTTGGTTTATCCCCTCTTATCAAACAAGGAAAAAAAAAAAAAAAGAAAAAAAAAAAAGAAAAAAACCCTAAATATACATATACATGTTCTAATCCAGGCAATATGTAAAACTGATGCTGATAGATTTTGAAAGGCAAACAAAGGTCCATACCAGATAGTACCTAAAAGGAGCCAATCTTCTATTGGATGTCTATTTTTTAAATTGTGATAAAAAGTCACTTTCAGCTTAGCAACCTACTGCACAACAAAGGCTGAAAATCTGACAGTGCAGGAACATGCAAACACTTTAGTGGGAAAGAGTAGGGCATTTCTGATCCTAATGAGAATTGATATTCAATGGAAATATCTTCTGATTGAGCCTTAATTATTCATCATTTTATTCTCTCACTTTCTATCATGACCATAGACTTTTTCCCCAGTTTTATTTGAAGTTATTATGCTGAAGGGCCACAAGGAATGTTGATCTAGCCAACTTTAAGAATAAGAAAAAAACAGGTTTAGTAAAAGCATATGCAGTTGATTGTTTAAATTAAAAGCATGGACGTCTTTCATCACTTTCAATCTGACTTTTTTCTTCTTCCCACAGTACTCTTAGCAACACACTTTGCATGAGACCTCTAGCTTACATAAATCAATAAGGCTCTAGTGAAGACACTATCTACCATCCCGAGATTCATCCCTGATGCTATTTCATTTTCTCAGCCCCTTTAAGAATGGTTTTGGATGTATGCTTGTCTCATCTTAATACACACTTAGAGGGGCTACCTATATCTTACTCCATCATTAACTTAGGCCCAATGGTTGAAAGGTTGGTATGTTACTCTCACATATTCATGATAATGCAGGACTTTGTGTTCATCACAACATGCTCTAATCATGGTGAAGAGGAAGCCTTTAATGAAGTGTGTACAACAGGTCTGCATAGGGGGGACCCACACTTGCCAACTGGTACAGTTGGTACCCCTCAGGCTATGGAGTGCACCTTTAGCCACACAGGTCTCACACCATGGCAGTGGCCCTCTTGTCCTCAGCAGCAGGACAGGGCACCACTAACAGCCCCTCAGGTTGCGGTGCCCCATCTACATCTTCAGCAACAAGGACAGCCATGAGTTTACTCTCAGCAGCATCAATGTGCAGGAGTAAAAGACCTACAATTAAACACACACCACCATTTCTCCTAAGGGACCTCTCAGCGGCAGGAGCTTCATGCCTCCTCTTACATGAGTTGTCCTCACTGTCAGCTGTCCATCTGGGACTCCCTGAACCCCAGGCAGTTTCCAAGTCCTCCTGCAGCAGGAGAGAACAGCTAAGAATTGCTGTGTGCCAGTGGTTACAGAGACAAAGGAAATGCACAAATCCAGCAAAGTCATTATAACTCTTTAATTTGCCAAAGGTGCTCCAGCTGTGCAATGAACTACCAGTGTGCACAAGAAAAATTACCTCTAGAAAGTACACAATGGCTGGAAACCCGAAACTTGAAAATATCTGTCGTACAACATAGCATGATAGCTGTTCATTTGTGGCTTTTAAAAGCTGAGGAATCTTTTGGAAACCTCAAAAGATTAGGATGGAGGTTGGTTTTTCTACAAAAAAAAAAGGAGGGGCTTTATTTAATTTGTATTTCCTTTAGGAAGCCCTAAGACTGGAGATTCAGGAAGAAAAAAGAAGCATCTACTTTGTTTCTTTACTCTCCTGACTCTCAAAATAGTTTTCTTGCATTGTCCTACTTACTTTGTTTTGTTTTCTTTTGTTTTCTTTTGTGTTTCTGCAAGTCTGTGGCAAAGGAGTTGGGGTTGTTCAGCCTGGCGAACACGACTGTTACACATGATAACAGGGACTGTAAAGATTTGATCAGAACTTGAGTCCACCAGAAATTTGAAATTCTACATCAATAACCTTAAACCCATGAAATTTCTGAGGCTTCAGTGAATGTAAATAAAACTCATTGTTTCAGCTCCTCCACTTTCTCTCACCATCCTCTAGAAAACTACATGTGCTTATTCAGATTCCAGAAAACACTAGTGTTCAAAATGATACCTAGTTTTATACATGTTCTTGATCAGAAAATGAGTTTTCTTTAGAAGACTTATTTGCCATCAAGAGAGTCCTAGGCAAGCTCAAGAAGTGGGCCCATGTGACCCTCATGAGATTCAACAAGACCAAGTGCAAGGTCCTGCACCTGGGTCAGTGCAAGTCCCCATATCAATACAGGCTGAGGCATGAAGGCATTGAGATCATCGCTGCAGAGAAGGACTTGAGGATACTGTTGGATAAAAAGCTGGACATTACCTAGTAACATGTGCTCACAGCCCAGAAAACCAACCATATCCTGGGCTGCATCAAATGAATTGTGGCCAGCAGGCCACCCTTTACTGCACTCTGGTAAGACTCCACCTGCAGTATTGCATCCAGCTCAGGAGACCTCACCACAGGAAAGACATGGACCTGTTGGAGTGAGGCCAGAGAAGGGCCACAAAAATTATCAGATGTCTGGAGCGCCTCTCCTGTGGTGACGGAGTTGGGGTTGTTCAGCCTGGAGCAGACAAGGTTCCAGCAGACCTTACTGCAGTCTTTCTGCACTTAAAGAGGGGCCTACAGAAAAGATGGGGACAAACTTTTTGGCACGTATGTTGCAATAGGACAAAGGGTAATGGTTTTAAATTAAAAGATTTAGATTAGATATGAGGAAGACATTTTTGTGATGAGGGTGGTGAAACGCTGGCACAGATTGCTCTGAGAAGTGATAGATATCCCATCCCTAGGGCACTCAAGGTCAGATTGGACAGGGCTCTGGGCAACCTGATCTAGTTGAAGATGTCTCTGCTCATTGCAGGACTAGATGAGCTTTAAAGATATCTTCCAACACAAACTATTCTATTATTTATACCTGGAGAATGAGATTGGAACTCAGTCAGAGTAAGGACTATATCAGTTATATGTTTACTGTGCTCCTGGTTATGTTATGTCTTTTTAATTCCTTCTGTGAATTACAGAATACGGTCTCAACTGCCTTGGATATCAGCAGCACATGAATTACATATACAAATGTGGCAGTGAACTGAAATAACCTTTTAGTCAATATTTCATATGGACCCATGAATAATCTTTATTTAGTTTTGCAAACGTATTGTTAACCATGGGTGGCTAGTGAGATTTGGCTAAGTAACATGTTGCCAAACAGCACCAAAAGGAAAGGAAAAGAAATTATAGAATAGCTTTGGGTGGAAAGGACCTTCAAAGATCATCTAGTCCAAACTCCTTGCCATGGACAGGGACATCTCTAACTAGATCAGGTTTCTCAAAGCCACCCCAACCTTGAACACTTCTAATGATGAGGCATTCATAACTTTTCTGAGCAACCTGTTCCACTGCCTCACCACCCTCACCATAAAAAAATCCTTCCTCATGTCCAATATAAATCTACTCCCTTTTAGTTTAGAACCATTGTGCCTTATGACATCACTACAAACCTTGGTAAAAAGTCTCTCTCCATCTTTCCTATAAGCCTCTATATATATTGAAAGGCTGCAAGAAGATCTCATGGAGTCTTCTCCAGGCTAAAAGTGAAAGATAGATCCAGCTTTGGCCTTGGGCAACTAGAGTCAACTTGGTATTGAACATGAAAGTTACAAACAGGGACTCTGGTCTTTATTTACTTGCTCTTCTCTAAGTAGGAAATGTCTACTTAAGGAACTGCGGGAAGAGAGAGTTTAGCATGGTCTTCATGAGCCCTGTGGAGTGCAGACAGAATAACAGCCGTATCACCATATGTTAATGTATTTACTGAGTTATGTTAATGTATTTACTGAGTACTGCTTTTTAATAATTTTCTGTTGCAGCAAGAGAAAATCTCATTTGGCTGTGATGTGCATTGTGCCAGCATTAGATATTAGTCTGTGTTAGACCAAAATCAATGCTGTCACTGAAGTATCCATTCCTTTCATTACTCCAAATAGCATTTTGTCCTCATACATTGAGTCATTGCAGTACAAGCAATAAAAATCAGTAAATACTTCTGGTTTATTTCTGGGTATAAACAACCCTTAATTCATCCCCTCTTCACACAAGGGTAGGACCAAACAGAACAAATTTGGATAGGCTTTATTTAGAACAACTGATATATTTTCCCTTGGAGCAGACAAAAGGGGCTATTTTGGGGAGAGGAAAGGCGATCATGTCCATTTGGTTATCTGCCAAGAGAGAACAGGTCAACCCATCCAAATGTTTTTATCAGGGATGAGGTGACAGGTGCCAGCAGCTCCTGAACTGAATGGATTGAAAGAGCAGATGTGACTAAGAGGGAGTGGTATTGCCCCACCTAGAACAGAAAAGAGACTGATCTGTACATCAGTGTCATCCAAGAGCATAATTTTTTTGCTTTAGATCACGCCTGATGTGCTGCAAAAACCATAGTTGTCTGGGCAGGCTCAATAACAAATTTGATTGACAAACACATCTGTTATCAATAAAATTCCAAGATTTTACAAAGTTCCCAGTCTTTGTTAAAGCAACCATCTTGTGTCCACTTAAGAGATTGCAACCAGTTACGCACCCCTGGGGAAAGCAGATCATCAGACCAGAGTCTTCCCTGTGGATCAAAGAGGAGCAGATGTGCCCTCATTGGGCCAAGAATACTGAATGACTGACTCACAGATCAAAGGCTGTTCAGTGCTTAATAGTCACATTAGTGCCTTCTCATATCAGAGGTAACCCAGAAAACCTCAACTCTCTGACTGATCAGCCTGCTTGTCCCAGAAAATTTCTTCCTTCGGTCCCTTCCTCCCTAGTGGTTAGTTTAGTCTTGATGCAGGGCACAACAGCTGGCAGTTCCTGGATGGAAGACAATGTTCCAGACAGTGCTGTCTCAGACTCTGGCTTTTTCTTCAAAACTATGGTACAATATGCTGTTTCTCACGTGAAAAAAAAGAAAACAGCTTGATGTTAGTAACAGCTTGATTAAATACAAGATAGAAAAGGCATAGGAACAGTAAAGCTGTGGAAACATTTTGCACTTCTCTCAATCAAGTGCACTCATCCTCACTTCCCAGATTTCTCCTTAGGCTCCCAGAGTCCAGGCTACCTCACCAGTCATGTGTGAGACTTCAGTGCTTTCTACAGTTTGCACAAAATCTTTATACCACCCTCTATTTCCTAAGGTGAAGTCATGGTCCAAATAAATGGGCATGAGGAAATTCAGAGGAAAGTCCTACAGCCCATTGGGTCACTAGATCTTACATTGTTTCCACAAATAGGTTGATGAGGAAGAAGGAACCTGGGACCAGGCACCCTAGGAAGTAAAATCTGATGGAATTGTTCTGACCAAAAATTGTCTTGAAAAAATTTTTTCTTTGAAAGGCAAAATGTTTAGAGAGATGGGTTCCAATTTCTAGAAAAACAGCACTGGGAAGGGTTTTCTAAGGCTTTGAAATGGGCTGCTGGGTCAGAGGAACAGCAGAAGGGAAGACAGGATGAAAAATCTGATCCTGCCAAGATAAAAAAGGATGTTTTCCACAGATCCATTTCACAAAAAGCATTCTTAAGGATTTGATTTTCCTTCAGTGCAGAACAAAAACTTCACAACCTCAGAAGCTGTCACAAAAACTTCAGAAGCTGTCATGAAACACAAATTATTCCCTGGCCAGCTTTACCTGCAAGTTTTTAAAGAGCCATGGGTAGAAGTTTAGGTTTGCAAAAGCGCATGGAAGTAATTGTCTTGCACATTGAGATTTCATACAACACATCTAATACTTCTAGACCCAGACCAATTCTTTTAGGGAAATCTGAAGTGAAAGCATTGTCTGGGAAAGCCAAGTGACTTTTGGAGTCTTTCTGACCCACAATGGAAGAGTACTTAACCCATAACAAACTAGAGTAAGGCATGCGGGGAGGTCGGACTAGATGACCTTTGGAGTCCCTTCCAGCCTGGATGATTCCATGATTCTATGTAATTCCCACTGCAGCCATAGTGAATGGTGGATTGCAGGACTGTGCCCCTGTGATCAGGAAAAGCAACACATTTAGTGATTCATGAGTAGGCAGGTAGCAGATGAACAGCTACAAGTCCTATTAATACTACACTCATGATCAGGAAATCGTTTCCATGTTGGGAGGACAGACACAGAGCTGAAACAAGAACTTCAACCATTTTCAGTATTTAAACATTTTGTTAAAAAATCTCACACTACTGGAGGTTATTTGGGGTGTTTTGCTTTATTTCTTAAACCTTGTCAATTGTACCTAATTTATAGGCTTCCAAAGGCAGCAGGTATAACCTCAGTTGCTCAGGCAATTACTGGCAAGGGACAATCAAAATGAAGAAATGTGCATTTGACTTTACTTATCTTTTGATTCTGGTACTTTTGGTTTCCATGGAATCCATGGCTTCTAGCTTTGTTAAACCTGTTAATTTTCAGCTTTGAAAGCAACCGGCTTATTTTAAATGTGTATGTTGATAGCAGTCATAAGTGAATTACACCTGCCTGCTAAGTTCCAACGCATGATGAAACATACTACAAAGAATGTTTCCTGGATTTTGTAGGCAACTGGGTATCAAAACTTAAGATGTGATTAAAAACATTTAACCTCACTTTTGTAGATTAGCAATTTGAAGGTCCCGTTACCATGTTTTTATAAAGAGCTTACACTAAATTAAGAATACATTTTGGCAGTGTCTGTATACCTATTAAGCACTTCTTATTTCAGACAAAAGCCAACCATGCTTAGAAATAAAACTTTATGAAGTGACTCTACTAATTTTTGCAATCATCCACCTAATGCATATTACAGAATGAATGGAACTAAAGTCTAGATGGGGACATCAGGCAGGAATGTATTCAGGTTTCTATGACTCAATCCGGGGTAGGAACCTGAGCAAGCAATGAAAGCAGGCAAAATACTCCTGAAAAGTTATTTTCACTGTACGGCCTACAAGTCTTTGAACACAATGGGTGTCTTCACCTTCTGGAATTATGCATTATATGAGAATCTCAATAGAAAAGGGGAGTTTCTCCTCTGTCATGATTGCAGAGGTAACTTCATGGTTCAAAAACCTAAATATAATCATTTTTTCCTTTTAAATTTAATCAAAGTGGAAAACAGTCTTGTTGTTTGTCCAGTATTCAGAACTGACTCAACTTCATTATTTGCTAAATAATTTCCTGAAAAAAAAAAAATAAAAACAAAAAAAAAAATATAGAACTCTGTAGTAACAGAGAAAATCAATTTAATTTATTTTGTCTTTGCAATTTATATCCCTTTATGTTTCCATTTTTTTATATGCTAGGAAAAAAATCCATTGTTAAGATGCTTCAATAAAGTTCTGCAACCAAAAGTTAATATGGTTTGAATTAAGCTTTGAATTCACTTGTTAGACTTCACCTGCAATATTCAGCCATAGTTTGGGGAGGTAGACAACATGGTCCTCAAGCAGTGCAGAGGTGAATGCAGGTCTACAGAACATATTTAGGTGCTACTGTTCATAAAGCCAATGCACAGCACCCTTAATTTGGTCCTATAGAACAGCTAGACAAAAATCTTTGATGTTATTTATTCAACACATTATGTCTTCCCAACATTAGAAAACACAGATCTGCAGAATTGTTGTATGACATTGTTGTATTGACAGTATGACTGAGCACTAAATAATCCTCTTGAAAGTGAGTTGTGCAAGCTTTTCTTAATCACTGGTTACTACCAGTTAATGGCTGGTTCATTGTTCAATAGCTTATAAATGCTAGCTTCTGGTATCCTTTTAGTAAGTGGGATTTTTTTTCTAAACAGCATCCTCAGGCTAAAGTATGTAAAGAGAAAAAGGAATAATTCTTGTCAGAAAGGGCTTCACTAAGTCTCAAGTGGCTTGAATATCCCTGCCAGGAAAGCTGTACTGGGTGACCTGTATTAGTTCACAACAGCTGTGAGAGAGTATTCTCAAAACCCTTCCTAGAGGATGAGACCTCATCCTTCATAACAAAATGGCAAACACAAGAAGAGGAAGGCTAATTCTGCAGTAGCATGAGAATCTTGCAATAACCCTGTTCTCTCAGAACAATGTCAGTGTTCAGAAGCAAAGCTTTTTAACAAAAAAACCTTCTTTGCCTTTCTTCCTTCTGACTTCTTGTAAGCATATCTGTGCCAGCAGACCAACTTTCAGGCAGCTCCAAGGTTAGCTCTGTTGGAGAGCTATTATCCCATGCACCCTCAGGAGATGCTCAGGTACACAGTGCTGCACAGCTGGAGAGGTGTGAGTATAACGCAACATTTCCATCAGCTGGAGGTGGCTTCCCTGGGCTAGGAGTTAAGGCACAGAACTGAAATAGTAAGCCAACAGCTCACTCAGGAGATGGGCTGGTGTCTCCACGCAGTAGGGCACTGCTGCTACACATCATGAATATATGAGCTCAGGGCTCTCAGCTGCAATGACAGCCCCAGTGACAAATTCGGTTTCCATGTATTTTCCAACCCATCCAGCCAGGGAACAATGTAATGAGATTTATGTGACTAGTTTCAGCAGGAAATCAAACCCAGATTTCAAATGCAACATATTGAATATTTGCAATAAACTCTCTAGGACCAGTTCATCAAGGGGAAGTGGAAAGGAAAGAAAGTACCAAAAATTTTTATCAAATAAATGCCAAGAAATCGTGAGATGTTTGTGAGTAGAAAATGAAGGAAAAACTATCAAATTCTGCTCTAGAAATTATTTTCTGTTCTCTTTCTGACATAGTTTTTGAAGAAGTCTAGCTCCTTGCTGAATAAAAAGAACCTCATTTGACATACAATTTCTTGCTAGCTGCATATTCATTTTCCACTTGGGGCTTTCCTTACCAGCTGTAAGAAGTTAAACAAATGGGCAAAGAGCCCAAGAAAATATCCAACATAACAAGTTTACTCCAAAAACTAGAGAAGAAGCATTGAAAACACGGATCACAGGTAGGAGTTGGGTCAGACAGGGTTGGGGGGTGTTTCTACCATCCAGTCGCTAGAGCGGACTAGATTCACTCAGGCAGAGCAGTAAATGAATAAACAAGCAGAAAGTGGTGTGCCATGTGTATAGTCCGTTCTAAGGAAACAGTTTATATGAGACCTCTTGGAACAGCAGAGTAGAAAACACAGAGAATACAGAAGTACTTTAGCTGAAATATAAGTACCTGCACACAACCTTCAGACTGTCCTTCTCAGCGATGCAGTTTTAACTTTCAAGTGTGCAGGCCAGGGAAGCATAAACACTCTTGGTTTAAATTAAGATAAATTAAATTTCAAAAAAAGGGGGCCTGGCCTGCTGTTCTGCAGACAGAATGCTCTTGGGAGTAGAGTGCAATAATTAAATTCACACTAAAGCTCAATTTTCTAGGTGGAAGAAGTTCTGCTGTCTCCTTCTCCCATGTACTTCCCTCCAATTCAAGCAATAAAAGAAATTAATACAAAATGATAGGATGATGTTTTGGTTTAACAGCATTTATTCCCATGAATAAACTTACCATTGCCATGAAAATTGCAATTCACATTCTGTCTTCTGCAGTGAATATTTACAGAGCTACAAAACTTGGGTCTGGTAGTGCTGGAAGTTGTAACAGAAGAGCACTGGATGTGCTTGAAAAGACAAAATTTTCTGGAAAAAGTAGTAGTAGGAAATTGAAATACAAGTAGTCATAGTTAATAAAACTGTATCAATGTGAAAACATTTAACTCCTTAATTTCACAATAGGAAAGTTTTAATTTCTTTAGGGTCACCTGAGACAAAGCTCAAAAATTGTAAAATGTCAACTGAGAGGGAGGAAACATCAGAGTTATAACGAAAAAATCAGATACTCTTGACTGAATCTTCAGTTTAGGTTGAAAATTTTCAGATCACAAGACTTCCTCCCTTACCCCCAAAAACGCTGCCTTTGACAATGCCACTCTTGCCAGGCAATGTCCCAGTAGCAGCTACAGGGCCAAGTGCAATTTTGAAAATGCTGTGTCTCCACAGATAAAGCAGCTGAATTCTTACCCTCTTCATGGCATAAGCCACGTCTTTCCCTTCTTAGCAGCTTCTTTGAAGACAGTTGAGTTTTCCTAAATTCCCTCCTTCTGTACAGTAAGCTTCGTAACTGCAAAAGATATCACAAGCTCTCCTTTGCATTAATACTTTACTACAGAATGCAATCACAACAAAAACAAAAATCCACGTTTCAGCTTTCCACTTCTTCAGAGAGATTTTCATGTTTTTGATTCCTGGCAGTTTTGCTTTCAGACATCTTCTTTTCCCCTAGTACCTATCCCAGTCTGCAATGGAACATTGCTTAGCCTAGAGTACAGTATCTTGTTTAACTTCAGTCCAAAGGGCATCCTTACTACCAGAGTTTTTGGGGGGAGGGATCAGTATAAAAATGTTATTTAGTGGGAAAAAAAAAAAAAAAAAAAGAAGATGGAGCTTGAGGGAAAGGATAATTTATTTTATATTTTTTTTTACTGAAAAAGAATGACTTAGAAGAGTACGACTGGTAGGAGGTGACTAGATTTATAGTGTGCATGAACACTACGCTAGTGCTCTACATAAAGCTGCCAACTGCCTCATCTGAAATGCTGTAACAGGCTGACAGATTCCACAATAGAAAGAAGAGGTAATATTGATAGTCTTAACAACTACCTTGGCGTGCATAATTACTTTAATGCTAGGTACTGAATGCTGAAAGACATTGTTTAGACAGAACTTGGATAGTAAACTGTATTTGAAAAGGCAGACCAACATCTCCATTGTGGCTTCCCTGATTTCTCATTGGCTGTTACTCATTTTTCCTCCATGCTTAACACTGTCTACAACCCAGAGATTTAAGATTTGCTTTTTCTACCCACAAATATGAAGCTCAATAGTTACTGGATTATTTAGCATATTTGGTGAAAAGAGTTTAATATTTAATAAATTGAAGTGTTCAGGGTGCTTGTACTGATAAATTACGTTAGTCTGACTGACACCTTGGCAACTCCCTTTAAAACATGTGAGCACAGTGCAAAATTCAAAAAAGACTATGAGAACACAAGATATTAAGATAGTATTAATTTCCACCATTTTTGTAAACAAAACCTGTTCTACAAAGTTCTAAAAACCACAAAGAGCTATAAAAATGCAAAGAACAGTGACAAGGGGAAAAGAAAATAGAACATTCAAATTGGCTTTTACATTCAGATCCATCTCAGTGCAACCTGGAAGTCAATTGTATTCCTCTTGTATTTTATACAGAAAAGTTATTGAGGCTGAAAAGCCTAGTGAAAAGAAATAAAAAACAAATCCTGACACACAACCTATCTGCCTTTTTTGCCGCTTTATTCCATTGCAAGTAACACATTATTATCTCCTGTGTCAGTTAAACTCTACTTACAGTTTTTCCATCTTTGAATCCCTTTGTTTACTACAATGGATTCACTCCATTTTGAGAGCACCTCATTTTTCCATCCTAAAGAGTTACCATACATCCACCACTTCATACAGAGCAGAAACTATGAAGTGTTAGCAAATGCCAATAATATCCCTTGTCAGCAGAATGATCATCACACTTCTTTCATTCTGATGTTTACAAAGGTCAGGAGATAAATGAAGTGCTTTCAATACTTCTAATGTTCCTTTCCATAGAAGTTTCTTTAGAATTTGCAACTAGCAGGAAGTCTGATTGTCCTCATCAAAGTAGATCTATTAAAACTAAATATCAGCATGTCCATTAAAATTAGTAAATAGGTTACTTTTATACAGTTTTTTAAAAAATTATCAAGATTCTACAAATCCCAAGATTTGTAGAAGAAGATGCACTCCAACAGCCCAGTTCTGCAAAAACTCTCACACAGGAGTAAACATTACTCAAATTGGTTCCCGCTATAGCACCAGTGCAATGGGAAACTGAAATCCTGAAACACAGGGATGGTCTTAGGAGAGTCAGTAATGGGATCTATACATATGACTCTGAACAGACTCATAAGGGGAAGCAGATAAACCCAAGATCCCTTCACCAAGGTGGCTAGGGTTTCCTACTTACCGATCTCCCCTTGTGGTTTAGGGGCAGGTCTTCCTTTTCAGCATCCAGGTACTAATGGAAAACTGTCACCCCCTGAGTCCCCCCACTATTCAAACTCCCTGTATGCATTACTCTTGTGGGCAAGCAGCTGACAAAGCAGCTTCCCACACCTCCTCTTTGACAACCCTCTCTGCTCTGTGCATGCACTGCTTGAAGTCAGCAGGCACAGCCCAGGAGTCTTCACCAGTACCTAGATAGCCCCACAGCAGGCAGCTTGGCAGACCCTCAATCATCAGAAACAATCTGTCCCGGAGTTTACCACATTTCAGAGGCAGTTTTTACACTCTTTCTCCTCTGCAGTTGCATCTTGTAAGAAGAAAAAGTAATTATCTCCCAAACCAGGAGTGTTTCAGCTCAGAGCTGGCTCCCTCCTTCTGGCAATTCCTGGCTCCCAGTTGTCTGTGCCAAACCTCCCCACATTATAGCAACGTATCTTCTCTGTAGCACCTTGTGAAAGTACCAGCCCCACTTCAGCAACAGCCACTTGGACAAAAGCATGTAGGTGCCAGTAGAAAGTCTCTGGGGCAGGTTCATCCTGTGCTTTTTGGATCTGACAAGAATTTGAGCACTTAGTCAAGTAAAACAGGATTCGAGGCCAA
Source organism: Pedionomus torquatus (assembly GCA_013398155.1). Lineage (NCBI taxonomy): Eukaryota > Metazoa > Chordata > Aves > Charadriiformes > Pedionomidae > Pedionomus > Pedionomus torquatus. The sequence goes on along the minus strand of VZRU01013779.1, from coordinate 185,063 downwards.
GACTGGGTCTAGTCTTAAGTGCCTCACCAGGTCAGAGATCCTATGCCACATAACTGCCAGCCCTCTACTTTATCGACTGGTCCTGGCTTTACATAGGGAAATAGAATGTAGGTGTCCCCTCCTATGGATACAGGCGTGTTGCCCAGCTCAAAGTCACTTGACCAGAGGCCAACAGTTTCATTTTATTTTAAGTAGGAAGAGAATGAACAGAAGGACTGAAAACAGTGACAGCTTTATGAAGAGGTGGTAGAGAACAAACGCTGGGAGTCTTTTTAATCAAAAGGTCAAAAAGGTCTTTTAAAGTTGCTAAGTCTGATGCACAGCGTAGTACAGACCCTGAAATTTCACCCTGCAATTCCTGACTAAGCTATGCCTTCTCTTAGCAGAGATACCAGGGCACCCATATTAGCATTAATAACACCACAGAAGATTAAATGTGTTCAGCCTGCCAGTAACTGCCAAAGAAAGGGAGCATTTTGTGAACAGCACTGAGTGCTGTTTCCCCCGCCAATGTGGAGATAACATAATACATTGCTGCCTCCTACAAACACACGTACTAGCGTGCCCAGCTGCATTTTTTAGCTCTTATTAATTTTGTCTGGACCCAATAATATCAGCACACTTAAACAGTACTGTGAGGATGAGCAGGGTGAGTGAGGAAACACAGTTCCTTATTGATTTGTAGAGAGGCTTTACCAGACAGAATGAATACTAATTAGAATACTAGTGCTAAATAAAAAACATATAACCAAGATAATTGCAAGAAAGGGAAGGTGAAAGCAAGCTAGCCAGACAATTTGTTAAAACTGATCACAGATGAAAAGTGAGAGGTTGCCCATTTAGCCACAGCATTCCTGCAACATGAACTTGTACTTAATTTACATGTGAATACTATTACGGTCTGATTGCCTATGCTCAGGTCAGCCATGAAACACTGAAATCAGTTGTAACTAATAGACATTTATCACAGTCAGCTGTTATTAATGGTTTGCCAGATGTTGCTAGCAGAGCTTCCTCTGTGTAAGACAACAGTAATAATAAATACATTAACAAGGGGAAGGTGTAGTGGCTGTCATGTTGTGCTCTTCGTACAGATCAAAGCTCAAACTGGAGATTAATTTAGAAATAGGGTTGCAGCTTCTTTGGTACCTGCACAAGTAACACCTAGTATGGGTCGTTATACATTTCATTCCTCTTTCTGAAGGTCCATAAGTGACATTCTCCCTATCAGAGGTGATGAGTGAGTCCCTGGAAGGCTTAGATGACCATGCAACAGGAACTCTCTTTATTCTCCAACCCCATTTACCAAAACCGCAGAGAAGCTTATCTAGGACCCTCAGACAAAGCTCTCTTTAGGGTCCCTATACATACACAAAAATGAGAAATATGAGGAGACCAACGCCTCCTATTGTGTAACAGTTACAGTAAGTACTTATGTCATTACTTTTTTTTATTGTAGCACTAGCAGAGGTGTCAAAAGAGTGAACACCTCCTTGCATTTTTATAACCCTCTTCTTCTCCAGGCCGCCTTCCCAGTCTTGTGTATGGGAGCAGGTAAAACCTGCTTACTACCTCTGCCACCCTCCACCGTGAGGGAGGCACTCGGTGACTAGTGAAAGCACTGCTTTTCCCACTTCGTTTTAGGGCTGCTGATTATTTATCCAGGTTCCTCCGGGAACAAGCTCGCTGCTCTCTTGGGCTTCAGAGGAAAACAGAAGTTTGGGGGCTGCCTGCAGCAGCCAATCAGGCAGAAGGAAATGCCTGCGCTGCTACTGCCCCCTGTTGCCCGCTTTGGGAAGCGCCAGCTAAAAAAGGCTCCGATGCAGTTTCACGTCCTGGCCTTCCGGAATGGAATACCACTAGAACAAGCTGGAGGAGGAGTAACAGCCCCAAAATAAAGCGTTTAGTCACTATTTCAGAGCCCAGTATCCGATGGAAAAAGAAAAAATGTGTTTATATACAGATAAGAAAGAGGTTCCTGTGCACCTCCCCCGCTCTTCCTGAACACATATTCTTTGTTTTGCATTCCACGTCTCAGGTCCTCATTATTCGTTTCACTCATGACTCCCACAGTCAGTGTAAAAGGAAATAAATATGAATTTTTTTAACACAAATAAAGTCCATATTGGGGTATATGGAAGGTGTGAAAGTCAGAGACAAGCTCAAAATCATAATCCAGTCCTTATAAAAAGTGTAATAATGACAAAACTTTCCTAAGTGACAAGGCTAGAGTTACCCTAGCAGATTTTCCAATTTCTGCCCAAAGGTTGAGTCTTGGTAACTCTCAGCCATACTGACCATTCCACCAATAACACAAAGGACTTCTCTTCTAAAGTGTGTCTTTTAGCATCGTTCTAGATGTCACTGAAAGCTACATGGAGACATAGGCTAGGAAGCATTTTAATGGAAAATAGCTTATTTACCAAAGAAATGACACATTAAGTATTCTAGATTGTGATCTGTACATTTGGGTCAAACTAGGTAAATATTTTCAGTTTTTCCTGAGGAAAATATAGCTATTATGTACAAAACTAGGACTAAATCTGTGGGTTAGTTTAACAAGGAAAGGTATTCCCAAGGTGTCATTCCCAAGAGAATTAAGACCCTTCTTACCTCTCCTTTACACTTCTTCACTCCCAAAGCATCAGACATAAAAGACAGCCCAACTTCAAATCCTACCTTTGCCTTACTGAAAGGCAAATCCAAGGCTCTTCACCCCAGGTAATGTCCAAGTCTGTATAGCATAAAACAACATGTTTTATGAATGGCACCTGCTTTTTTTCCTCCCTGCCTTCTAACTGTATCAATTTTCTGATCACTGAGTTAAATCCAAACTATTATTATTTATAGCAGGCAGAATAATTTCTGGGATCTTATTTTTAATTGCCAGATATTCTGAAAAAAAATCCCATCCAAAACAATATGATGACATTTTTCATTTTTCTGTTCAAACATCAATCTGAAAGCCAGTTGTTTACAAAACCATACTGTCAAGGCAAATGAGGTTGGCTTTTCAAAGTCTGAAAAGAACTGATCATATTGCTTCTGCATACTAGCCATTAAAAGAAAGAACTGCTTTGAAATTTTGATTTTTGCCCAGAAGTTCTTTGTGTCCATCTCGTTCATTTCTGGCTAATTACCACCTTTGCAGACAGTCTACATGGTTACATCTCCTTGGAAACTAACAAGGCTTGAAAAAAAATAAGTCTAAGACTCTATATTTGAAACCATTTTATGGCAGTGAAGGCCCAATCACCTCTGATATCAACTAATCACGGTATTTACATGAACAAACAAAATCATCCTATCAGAATAGAGATAGAATATCTTTCTTACCTTCTGTCCACTTTTTATGACATCACCCTACTTCCTATTAACCTCAGAGGATACATTAATGAATTCAAAAAGAGAAACAGATATATTATACAACTGGGAGAACATAAGAATAAAAGTGCTCTACCATGCCATGACAGAGTGAACAGGTAAACCTGGCAGTCCATTACCCACCTACTCCCCTGTAACCCTACCTCCTGCATTAGCCCTGCTAGAGGGAGCATCCCAGCCCATCCTTTCACTGTCAATGCAAAGACCTCTTGTCTGTGGGCATGCCAAACCACTTTTGAACTTCCTGATATTATCCACCTTCAGTTTCCCAGGGGCAGCAAGCTTCTGAAGCCACTACTTGCTGTTAAAGGAAGACTTTCTTGTAACTGCTTTAAAACCAATCTCCTACTTGTGTGAGATCTATGGTATCATGGGATTCTCCATTCTCCATCCATATGCCACCACTCTCAGCCTTCACCCTTTGGAATGAAGAGTCCCAGCTTTTCTCATCAGCTCTTTGAGTGGCAGGTACTGGGACCCCTCTACCCTATTGACTGGCCATCTCTGTTACCTTCTCCAGTTCTTCCATGGCCTTCTGAGGTCCAGGGACCACATGCACACACAATATAATGCGATGTTATCCAGTTTTAGAAGGTGGTTCCTGTCCCTGAGAACAAATGAAACTGTGGCTATAATTTTCTTTTTTCTTTTGTTCTTTCTTATTTTATTTTTTTTTTTTTTGGAAGCCAATCAACCTGTGGGCCTCAGATCTCAGATGGGAAATAAGGAATACTAAGATTCATCTTGGCCATCCACAGGATGCCAGGAGACCTGGGCAGGTAGTCTAACCTCATAGCTGGTACATCCAAGTCCTGGGGCCTCCAGCACCATCTGACACCCCAGAAGAGACTTAAGGAGTTGCGTAAGACTTCAGGCAAGTCACTGAAAGGAACTGGCAACCTCTTTTTCCTTATCCCATCACAATTCATCCCATCACCATTTGTCTTGGACAAAGAGAAGGAAGCTATAGCTTAAGCATAAAAGTGGTTTTGCCACCAGAATTGAAAGGTCTGAGACAAAGGTACTCTGTAATACAACAAATGAATTTCACCCTATGCACAAACCGAGTTAAGTCTGAATACTGCAAACTCTTTCTTTCTTTCTTTCCCACCCTCCCATATACAAATCTGGTCCCTTATCTCTGTTACTGTAGTGCCTCCTTCCTCCTTTCCCCCAATTGCCTGCACTTTCTGTTCCTTCCTGGTTAAACATGGCCATGCCAGTGCCCAGCTATTTCACTCTGCCTGCCTACCACCCACCCACACATCTCGGATATCCCAGGATCCTCGTTTCTTTTCCACACATCCATGCTCCCTGATGCTCCCACATTGACACGCACAGCAGGAGAGCACAATCAGACCTCTAGTAAAGGTCCTTTAAAGCTTTAGTAATTTCATTAAAAATGAATCCGTGGGCATTTCTGCCACTTTACACACTCTGATGTGAAAGTCCTCTCTTGCAACTGCTGTGACTAGCCACTACTCATATCCTTTAGACATCCTTTATTACTAGCCAGATGGGCTCCCATGGTGCTTGAGCTACTGGGGGGACTCGGGCACCAGGGCAGGCAGCTGAAATCCTACATAATTCCTGGCAAAGCCTTACCCTTCTGCTGCTGGTCTCAGCCTCAGAAATAGGCTTTGTGTTAGTTTTAAACAGAAGAAAACCAGAAACCTACCCAATACATAAGCTAATTTGTTTGCAAATGTTCCACTCTGATTTCATGCACAGAAAGCCGCTCTGAAGCAGCCAAGCTCTATTTTTACCATCTCAGTTTTCCATTTAATTTTGCTTTTGGATGCAAAAGAAGTGTGTTCTTGTTACCATCCTATTCATTTATCAAAAGCTCTCTTCCATGGACTCAATACTTCTGTTTACTGCACAGGAGTTGTTTTCTCTTTAAAAGGCTAGCTCCTTTATCAACTAGTTCTTTAAGTGCATCCAACTACATGTACCCGACTGAAAAAGACACAGAATTCTCATTCTATTCCAACATATTTATTGTTTGACAGAGCAGGTCTAATGAGCAGTTTGTATTTCTGGTGTCTATTAACAACTCCCTGAAAGATAGCTCATACATTTCAGAGTTAGATCTTCTCCCTATACAAATCAGGAGATATGTGGAAAGCAGAACTACTCTTTTCTCTCAAGACATCTAAAGGCTATGAAAGCTTTGAATTATTTGTGCTCATGCTGAGCTTTGCCAGCTCCAATAAGGTAGATGGGCTTTGCTAGTTGAAGGTTAATGTACCATCTAAAATGTCTGTTATTTAAAATACATAATACTAGTTCAGCCTGTTCTGGTAAGATCCATACATCTTGTAGAAAGGAAATTTAAATACACACTACTAATGTATTTTTTGTATTTAATTCTGCATTCAGCTACCTAGAGTCAAACGCCATCAAGACTCCTTAACAGATTTGCAGAAACTCAATCTTGCAGTCTAGCCAACTGGGATAACATGAAAGCACATCATCATCATCTCTTTGTACTCTTTTGAAAAGGTTCCAGTTACCTGCCAAAGTTCTTTATTTTTAGAGAGAAAACTGGTGATCTAGTGGTTCAAGCATGGGACAACCCTGTTGAATAATGGGTTGTTTTCAGTCAGACTAGAAAAGCAAAGATCAAATCAAAAAGACTTCTACATACTTTTTGAAGAAGTATGTAAAAACAAACAGAAAATCCCTACCTCACCCAAAATAGGCAGTACAAAATCTTTCATATAATCCCTCCTTTTTAAATTTATTTAATCCTTTTGAACAACTATGTTTCCTAAAGCTAGGTAAAATTCTACTGGGAAGAAGAAGTGAAAATTCAGATTCTGAAACTGTTCCTAAAAGCTCCTAGACTTCAGTATTTCACAGACAAAATAGCATATTTTTGAAAGTCTGAAATTAAATGTTGTCTTTTTTTTAAAATATTTTTTTTTAAATCCTGTTGGTCAAATTTAGTCAAATTTACAAAAGATTTAACTGATTTCAATTATTTTTTGCTGCCCATTTTCCTATTAAAAAAAAAAAAAGGATAATAGCAATTATAGCAATTTCACAGCAACTCATTTGATTCTTTTTTTCAAACAAGTTTCTAGATCTATTTATTATGTAGCTTTAGTGAAATAACATAGTGAATGGTGGTTAAGACACTATTGAATTGCTTATTTCAAGACAAAAAGTTGCTACTTGTTGACATGGAAACTTTTGTTTTGTTTTGATATATATTTGCAGTCATGTTGGCTCTGATATTGTACTTGCCTGAATAAACATTTTGACAAATTTATAGGTAGATGGGTATACTGTATAAAACCCTATATATCTGATCCTCATTGCAGAAATGGTCTATACTTTTTCATTCAAATTGAACAAAGGTGAGAAAAAGTCTGGATTGAAACCAAACATATGTTCATTCAATCTTTTGTTGTGATTCAACTAAGCAATTTATTTAACAANAAAAAAAAAAAAGAAAAACATGAGTTGATTCAGTTTTATTTTCTTGCATGTGATTTGCTTAGTAGACAAAGCCACAAACTTTGACCTAACCATACCTGTTGTTGAATGTGGAAGTCCTTCAATCAAATATGAGTGAGCATCAGGCAGATCTAGCCTGTGGCTGCACTCTTACTGTCTAAAAATAAAAGCACATATCCCTTCAGGCTCCACACAAAGCAGGAGCAACTTTTGAAGATACTTCCCAGGGACATTGAGTGGAATAGCAATTTAAAAAAAAAATATTTTAATGTAACTTTGGGAGCAGCAGCACTCATAAAAAAGAAACATTTCTTGTAGCTCCCTCATACAGATTCCTTGGCATCTTATAGTGTGGTTAACTCAGTCTGTTTTCATGACACCGGTAGGAATTTAGTATTTGTGAGACCTCCACACACTGTCAAATGTGGCTATGCCTCCTTTTCAGAACTTAACTGAAGATCTGAAGGAAATCTAAAAGCCTAAATTCCAGTCAAGCTTTCAAAAGTGATTGGGAGGGGGCCAGACAGAGTGATGGATAGGGCTCATTTCCTCAGGAAACACAGTTAAAGTACTATTCTGCACTTACCATTTCCAGGTTATCAAAATACTACAACCTGAAACAAAACACTGGCCCAGATGAAATTATAGAATTTTTTTTTAAATTTCTTTTTCAACACGTCTTTTTAAATGTCAGTTCCAGCCTTATTTCTGTTATTTTTTCTCTACAGTCTATAAACTGCACAAAGTAGAAATGTGAAGTCAGTAGCAAGAAACTAGGTCTTTGTATTTCACTGTGGCTTCTTTTGGCAGGGAAAAGAGATGAAGCTAGTGATGGCCTAATTATTTAGCTTAAAGAAAGCAGCCAGAATCCAGGTATCAACTGCAGTAAGAAATGGAAGAGGAGAGTGATAGAAATAACATGGCAGCTGTTCAGACAAACTAAGTAATTGTAAGAGGGGTAACCGCCTGGTCTCTGGGAAAATGTTATTTTGGAGGCAATGTTTGGATGCAAGAGTTTGGTTTTGTATGTTAGGTCAAATAAACAATGTAACTCACCTCAAACAGCAGAAAACTGCCTACATCCATAATTTCACCACCATGAGAGGCAGCAGCAATCACAGGCATGTTGTTTCCCCAGCATCTATGAGAAAAAAATTAGTAACATTTCTTCTGAAGTGTGCAAAAATGTAAAACTAAAATCTTGCTTGATTTTTGTAAGGAGCAACTTACTCTTCTGAAATATGTTGCCTAGAACCAAAAGCCCCCCAAATTTTCCTCTGACTGCAAGGAAGTTAACAAGAAGGAAATCTCCATCACCAGATTAAAAAAATAAAAAAATAAAAAGTTCTTGGATGTTTCAATTTTCTCAGTTTTTTCAGACCCTTCTGTAACTTTTGCAACAGTAATAGCAGGAGGAAAACTAATACGTTTAGGCAATGTCTGTGCCTTGGGGCAGCCTGTTTGGGGTGCAGCTGGATGTAAACTGAGGGAGGGAAAAGTATAATTTAAGGAAGAAAGCTTGTGATTTTATCATTCTTCTTTCAAGAACTGGGAGGTAGGAGGAATCAGGTATCTGCACTTCAGAGTTATTCTGTTCTCTGTAGTCCATATTTCTTGAAACAGGAGACATAGCAAGTGACAGTTATTTCTTGCTCAAACACCTTTACCAATGTCATTCAAACTGCTCTGTCAAACTCTTGCTTCACAAGGAAACTGCTGTTGGGCAAAATCATCTTCAAAGTCAGTAGCATGTGTGCATGCTGCTTTGCTTCATAGCACACACACACACTATCCAGAGCACCAATGCCAGGTGATTTCCCCTATGAACAATCACCTTGACCTAGGGAAAGTTTATTTGCTATAGGTGATCTTTCACAGAGAAAATGTGAATGTCATCAAAGTCATCTCAGATCCCCTAACCCTATGCTGATCAGGTCCAAGATCAGTATCAATACACAGCATCTTCTACCCATTTCTGTAGGAAAGTACTAGAAGTTCTTGTAGTTCTTCTGCCAGTGTACTTCATTGCATAAGTTATTGGTTTTAGTCAGCTGGTATAGCATATTGATTGAATCAAGTCCTTCCTTTAGGACAAAAATATTCTTCTCCATTCTTCCTATGCTTTATATTTATGATACTTCATTGATCAAAGCAAAGCAAGCTGTCAGAGTACATCTGCGCAGCAGTCAAGATGGTTCCAACACCTGCCCAAGGAGCAATATGAATATTCAGGCACAAAGCTTTCACAAGGTTGTTCAGCAATGTAGGACAAATTGTATTTGGCTATCCCAAGGATGAAGTTTAAAGTAAAGCCACCCTTATTTCAGGAAGGGGAGGAAATGTGGACAGGAGTAGAGCAGTAGAAAACAGAAAAGAGAGAGAAGGGCTGGCTTCTCCTGCCAATACGAGGCTGGGGAAACTGGTGGCATCAGCTCCTTCTGTGAGGGTTTATTTCTTCCCCCTCTAATGACCTAACTGGACAGTTAGACTTTGGCAAGGGCAACTGCTGTCTGCCTTGATTGCTACACTTTTAACATACTGGAATATGCACCAAGCCTGTCACCAATTTGATTACATCTAAAATGCCAAATAAAGCAAGGTCAAGAACTGTTCTGCAGCCTTGAGAGTAAGCGATACAAGATGTCTATGCCCCGCTGCAGAGCACTTGTCCCAAGTCTTGCGTGCATTTCATGTATCTTGGTTTTAAGGCATAATTAGTATATTAAAAGTGTTTTTTTTTCCACTTCAGATTATCTGAAATGACATGATGTCTGCATTACAGACTAAAGTTATATGTTGCTTGATGCAGAGGCGGCATGAGGGCCTGTGGAGATGTCTGAGGGAGCAAAGCCTGCTGGGACAGTCTCAGCAGATGGAGTGAAAGAAGCCAAACCTGATGCAATCTCATACGTGCTGTCTACTGGGAGCACTCCCTGGCACATACTGTCTCCTAAACCATACCCATATACTGTCTCAGAGTGCTAGTTGGCATGGGTCAAAGCCAAGATGCATAACTTGCTAATATTTATCAGTTCAGATAATCACCATTGGACAGCATTCACCTCTCTTATGAGGACAGGCTGAGAGAGCTGGGGCTATTCAGCCTGGAAAAGAGAAGGCTCTGGGGAGACCTTGGAGCAGCCTTCCAGTATCTGAAGGGAGCCTACAGGAGAGGGACTCTTTGTCAGGAAGTGGAGTGATAGGACAAGGGGTAATGGTTTTAAACCAGAAGAGGGGAGATTTAGATTGGATATTAGGAAAAAAATCTTTAAGGGAGTGAGGGTGGTAAGGCAATGGAACAGGTTTCCCAGAGAAGTTTTAGATGCCCCATCCCTGGAAGCATTTAAGGCCAGGCTGGCTGGGGCTTTGAGCAACCTGGTCTGGTGGGAGGTATCCCTGCCCATGGCAGGTGGGTTGGAACTTGATGATCTTCAAGGTCCCTTCCAACTCTAACCATTCTATGATTCTATGATTCTATGATAGGCCAGTCAAGCTCCTATTTACACCTCAGCTTTCAGAAACAACCAGGGGCACACTCCAGACATCAGTGACATAACAGGTGCAGAATTAAATTAGTCAGAATCTATATGAAATGTTCAGCTATCAGCTAATTTTTGTTTCTAGAATTTTCAGTTGGGAAAATTTTAATGGGAAGGAATCATGAGATGAAGAAACTGATTCTTCCCATCTCTCCTCATGAAACTTGAGATTACTCTTTTTTCCATGTAATCAGTAAGAAAAATATGTGGAAAAAACATGATTTAACCAGCCTTCACACAACTTCTCTGGAAGGTTGAACTGCACATCAAGCACACAGATGCAAAAGAGAAATTGCAGAGAAGATGAAGTCATACCCTTCTCAGAGGTGTGCAGGATAAAACAAGGAGCAACGGGCTCAGGCTGCAGTGAAGGAAATTGCAATAGGATGTAAACAAACAAAAAAATCCCTAATGCAAGAGGTGTAGTACTGGGACAGGGCTCAGAAATGCTGTGGAATCTCCCATCCTTGGCCCTGAGCAACATAATCTAACTTTGAAGCTGGTCTTGAGTTGAGCAGAGCATTGGTCAAGAGACCTTTAGAGGTCCCTTCTGACCCAAGCTTTTCTATGATTTTACACAGGTTTAAAATTTATTTGTCATTTCTAGCAGTTAGAGCATGTAAACACAAACAGTTTAAAACTGATAACACTCAGGTCAGTATGCTTCCTTCACACTTTCTCCTTTTCCTGGTACATCCCACAAAGGATGACAGGTAAAAATTTTGGCATTAGTACATGTGATAATAACTGGCAGGAATAGCTAGAGTTGAGTAAGAGCAGAAAGAAATCTCTCAGGGGTCACATTACACGATGACATGTTACAGCAATTCAAGGAGACATACATCTGACGCAGAGGCACCAGAAAGAAAGCATGTGGTCAGTATTTGCAGTTATTATGGCCTATCAGCATTTGTGAATTATTAATGATCCCTGTTATCCCTACTACAGCAGTTGTCAGTAGTTTTGCCATGTTAAAATACTAGACATGAGCCAAGGTCTGATGCTGCCAGGTGGCATGAATCATGGTGGGATACCTGGGCTATCTCTGACTCTGATCTTGCTCCACTGCTTGCAGCAGCAGTGACAATAGTATGCATTTTCCAAGTGCAAAAAATGCATCTTTTCTTACCTTCACAAAAAAAACACTGCTCTCAAGGAGGCTATTTTCTGCATTGGTTGTAGATAAGGCAAGAACACTATAGCAAAGGAGACTGATGTCTGATTTTTTCAAAAGAGACAGAGTACCTCTCTGGCTTCTCTGTACATTGCTATAAGCAATTGCATACAAGAATCTCTGATTTTAATGCTACATTTTCACACTTATTACAGCCAGAAATCTTCATTCTGCTTTTCTGGTAGCCCTCCAGTTTTGAGTCTTCCATTGATAGGCCATGGTTTTCAGGGTAACCACTGCTCCCTCCTTATGTTGAGTTTAGTCTCCATTGTTCAACATTCTCTGAAATTGCATGGGACACCTATTTGTTTCCCTTTTGTAGCTCTATGGGCTTGTCATTCTCAGACTTTCGTATTTATTACCCGCTTAAGGTGAAAATATCTTTGCTTTTGCCTTTCTGGGGAGAGTAAGGAAACAAAAGTGGGGAGGTTGAACATAGAGGGGTAGTGAGAACTAGAGAAGGTTGATAAGCCATCTGCCATAAAGGATACGAAGGAGTTGTTAATTTAGCATATAGCTTGTGACAGAGATTACTTGCACCATCCAGTGGGATATGATGAATAAGAACATGGCACAAGCCAGAGCACATGTGCAACATCAGCGATAGTCCGTACATATGCTAAGTCTGTTCAAAAAAACAGCATCTAGGCTCCATGGAACTGGGCCCCCAGAAAATACTCTGAACGTTGTTCCCAGTCGCCAAATATATAAAGGGGTCAATGGCCAGCATGTATGCTGACATCAAAAACAATAGGTGAATTTGTGTAGATTCACAGGCTTTCAGAAAAACCTTTACCTGCTCTGAATCTCTAGCTCAAGCTTTTTTGGAAGTCAAAGTCTGGTAAAAAACATGTGTAACTAGGCTAATCAGACAGGAGAAGAGATATGAAACAGCAAACTCTCCTTGTTCCAGAAGTCTGTTTTTGATGCCAAGCGTTTGCACTAGAGATGGCTCTGAACTGACTCCAAACACTCAGACATCAGGTAGTAAACAAGTTTCATAATCCAATTTGGGATCCCCAGCCTAATGAAAGGCAGAAGACTTTGATAATCAACTGTCTCTGCACATCATTGCAGGTTAAGAGTGTGGAGCCTTTTTATGCTGCCCCATCTATATAACAAAGCTGAGGCTGTTTGGCTTCCTTGCGTTTCAAATGAAGCTACATTTAGCAAAGCAGATGTAAAAGCAGCATTCTGGAGCCTTTAGTGGTAAATTCTGTAATGAAATTAGTTAAAACTCAAAACAAAAAGTACCAGGTCAGATGACTACCAAAAGTGGTGTCTTGTTTTTAAATTCAGATAGCAGCTTCATTTTCCATCCTCCATAGTAAAAGGGCCAAGAATCAAAAATAAATGGAAATGTTTGTACTGCATACAAGCAAAGTGTTACTCAGGCTGATTTTTGCAGCTGTACAGGCTTAAAAGAAATTAAAATAGTGGAATGTTGTATTTATCAAGTCAGATTGAAAGGCAATGATAAAGGAGGTAG